>JAWWQZ010000232.1:0-486053 GCA_033815515.1 Cryptocheilus praepositus
AGAATGCCAAAAATGTGGGGTAATGCACATTCGCCAGAGCGTCCCGCGATCAAGTAGCCGTAATCCTGTTCTCAAATTTTAATCGCGCTTTTCTTAAAACAGTATTTTCCATTACTTTTGCCGCGATAACTCGAGAATGGTTGAAGATATCGATTTGATTTTCTTTTAAATTGAAGATGAATATATATTTTATAAACTGAACCGATGCCTGCACATAAAGATTAATTTTTTAATATCGTTTTTAACCACAAATAACTTAAATTTCTTAACCTTTTCGAATTTTGGTCGCCATGGCTTCAATTGTGACGTTTTGTCACAGAATTTAGGTTCAGTCTACAGAGAGAAATCTCACGAACCAAATGGCGCTAAGAAAATCGGAAAACTAAAACTCGTTCACCCGGAATCCCGGCAAGAAGAAAACAGCGCACGACTCATGCGTACACCTTCAGATATAAATATTTCCTCTAATTATTAATATTTAAACAATTTTTAAATCTTGATTTGTTTGTCAAGAATGCACAAAAAAATTGCAAGAAAGAAAATTTGTGTATGTTAATTCGTCCGTCAACAATCATTATTCGAATTTCACCCAGTTTTCGGTCGTTCTAAGGTTTCTGCTCCCCTTAATTGGGAAAAGATCGTGAAATCGAGATACTGCAGAGAATATAGAAACAGAAAAGAGCAATTGGAATGGAAGAGTATTGGGAAAGGAAGGACATAGGAATAGAATTAAAAAAAGCGTGGACAATGATGAGATGCGGGAATGTAGGCAGGGAAAAGAACAAGGCTTTCATGGAGAGCCAATACAGGGTATGCGACAGGGAAGAAGAAAGTTTGAAGCATATTATAGAGTGTAGTGAGATAAGGAGCAAAATGAAAAGCGAATTGGTAGGTGGCCTGGAGAAGTGAACAGAGAAAAATAGGATCGGAGAACAAGGAGATAAAATAAACAGGGCATTGAGGAACGAACTGGTAACGGAATTGTGTGAATATGTGAGAGGATACGAATGGATGATAAGGAAAAGTGCAGTAAGAGAGATCAAGTGACGGGAAGGAATATGAGAAGGAAGAAGAGCGGAAAATTGAAACAATGTCAAATGAAAAGTAAAAATGGTTTCAAGCGAGGATATCGTTGTAGTTTCTTTAAACTAAGTTTAACACGTTGAGTGTCAGCCATCGGTAGCTGACACTGAACTTTCCGTTTAGGCCGCGTCAGCCACCGGCTGACAGTGTAAGATATGATATAAGAGTAAAAAATTGACATTGTTTTACGTGATTACTGAAAATTTATTTAACCGTTTGACTGCTATGCGGTGCAAAAGCGCTGCGTTCATTTGTCTCAAAAACCGCGACGCAGCGCTTTTGCGCTGCGAGTTTCAGTGTATCTTTGTTGATCCGTGGGAGTGAACATAGTAAATTCACATCGAAAATTATTGACGATATCGAAAAGGAGTGGATGAATCATAAAAATAGCGTTTCAACACAACCATCTTCATCAACCAAAAAATTTGCGCTTGAAAAATGATCGGGACGTAACTTACGACAATGTGCGGTGTGTAGCAACAGAAGGAGCGGGATTAGGCGATCCCGCCTTATTTGCGCTTGTTGTAAAAAAGGCCTTCACGCTATTTGTGCGGCAAAACATAGTTGTTATACATAAATTTCTCATGTAAGAGTCAGTGACCTTCCCCTAATCAAAATGATCCTTTACGTGCTGATCATAAGAGAAGATTAATAAACTTTAAGTTATCTTTTTATACATTTTAATTTTCAAAGAAGAAAACAATTTAATGTTTATTTTTTCTTATTCACAACCACAATTAATATTGTTTCTTTATAATACGAAAAGAATTATTAAAATTGATTGATATTTGTCTAAATGAGAGTGTTTTATTTGACAACATCAAGTCGAAATATGTCCCGCAGTTTTCGTGCGTTCTTGCAAGAATTGCTTAGCAGTCAAACGGTTAAAATTCACTTAATTTTTATTTATCAGAGGATTGTATCATTAATGCATTTATATGTTTCTTATCAAAAAGCTTAATGGATTTTATTGAAACACGATAAACATAAAACGGTTATCCTTCGCATGTATCACAAAATGTGGCAACATGTTTAGTCATTTTTCCGGTCATTCCTCTACCAGATTGTGTCGCATTTCTAAAATATATGTATTACATTATCATAACCTAAACAAAATCCCGGCCGCAAGCCGATTTCGATGAAATCTTATCTAGTGGGCCAACGATAAACAAGACACAACAGACTTGGCGCATAATGTGTTGACTGAATGCCGAACAATAATTTCATTCGAAACGTAAACATCTTCTACTACGATAAGAAACAATGGCCCTACTATATGTACATACCGGTATCGTGTAAATTTAAATTTGTTTGTATATGTATGTAGGATTTTTGATTAGAATGATATATTAAACGGTTTTAAACACAAAAATTATGGTTGTGATGTTTCTCGCACTGCACTCTGTATTAAACGCTAATAAAGGTTCGCTCAAAACTCACTAAACGCATTCGCTGATAATCTCTAAATATTCGCTAAGATGCACACACTGTTACGCTTGAAGGTTTCGCAAAGACTCACTTATTTTAATATCGCGCTCAACACTTTTATACTGCTTGGTTTCTAGAACATTCCTAATAACAAATATAGATAGATACATTCTTACTCACTCTCTCACTCTCGCTTTCTCTCTCTCATACGCACACTTTCTCATTGTTTGTTCATATAAAATCACATATCCTACATGTATTTGTATATTGTGTATTGTAGTATTGTTTGTATTGTATACTTTCAATACTCTACTTCTAAGCAGCGCGCGTGGCCTGACAGGGATTTCCTTAAAATACGCGTGGCGCTCAACATATTAATTACTCAAAGAAACGAAGTTTAAAAATACAGTTAAATACGAACAAAGTCCGAAGAAGTATTACGATTTTACAGATACCTAATTCACTGTTTTCTTTTCTCTGTGACGTCCGGCTTGTTTGGCGTTTCTAAGCAATCTGATCTTTTATTTTTAACTTTTCGTTGTTTCCCTTTCCTCTGTCCTTTTACAATCACGCAGTCGGTAATATAGGGTATAATTATCCCCAACAGACGTGTCTAATTAGGAGAGGAACTATGTAAAAACCTGAAAGGGTGTACTTGGAAATAAACTACTACTACTACTATAATATGTTGGGATTGCTAAAACGTGTAAGATGGTCTGCTTCGTAAGCTGGCAAAAACGTCTTTTATTTACAAGGACGGCCCCATGCTAATCTCTTGTCCAGTACATTCGCAGTTTTCGTTTTTTTCCTGATAGCACAGTATTGTAACATTTTTCTTTTTCAACACATTTTGAGCGCGTGAAGAACTTACAGTTAATACTATACACACAAGCACTTTTTTAACACGGTGACGTCGGATGACATATATGCGCGTCTTTTGGTTTTTCACACGTCTGCCTTCAAATAAATATATGTTTCAATCTCTGTTCGAGTATTTCTTCGCAGATATTTCGCGAGATAAAATAATTTGATATGTTTGTAAATTCTCGTTCTATCTTAGGATGGTTAACACAGAAATTGTAGTATATATATTTTATTTTGATATTTTCTTATAATTATTAACTGGATTATAATAATTAATTTTTATGTAATTATTAACAGTAATATATATATTTTCTTTTTATATTCTTATATTTATTTATAGTTTACATGTATATATTTTTACATCTGCATATATTGTGAAATACAGCTATATCTCGGCAATTGTTTTTAGGCACACCATGGCTAAAAATGCATTAATTTTTAACATTACAGTGTTACGCTCACTGTTCAAATAAGAATCGCTTTTTTCCAGTTCTTCAACATTCTGACATGTATTCAATCTATGATTTATTTGTCGAAAGTTACCGTAAGGGTTCATGACTTTGCTAACGCAACAATTAGATTAAATGATGGTACCGAAACTCTTATGGTAATTTTAATTATAATATTTACTTACTCTTATAATACTCTTTTAGCGTGAAAAATACCGACAACGGCATATTGTTGCGCGTACGAAAAATAAATTGGTAAAACATTATAAATGGCGTTCGTTTTATTCAGAAAATGCAATGCTAGATGTTCTACTACGATTGACCATTTTTTATAGGTTTAGTTTTGTACACGAATCAAATGTTTCAGCGAGTTATTCCAAAACATTTGCGGCCAAACGTGACATTATTGTTGTGTTTTTTCATTATTATATTCATAATTTTATTCGAAAACATTATAAATGCTTCCTCCAGGTGTTACATTATATGATCCTTACCAAATTACGATCAAATGACAATTTTTTATGTTTTGTAAATAAGTTTACATAACAAACCCGACTATTCTATTTTATTTTATAATTTCCAATAAACAACATTGTGGGATCGAATTAAAGATCGGAATGGAATGAACTATAATTATTTATATTACCTATACATCCTTATGTGTATCAATTGAGAATAAATTTTGTCACAATCTTTATAAGACTAATGGGACATATATGTCTCACGCTTTAACTTTGTTCTGACAGAAAAAACATGATTCTTTTTCCTTTTGTCCTATTATACCGAATAAATTCTTTACCTGAAGTATTAGACATTTAACCTGCCTCTTTTATTTTCTTAAAAAAAAGAGTTAATATATTCGACTCCACCCCTGGATGAAACATGCAGAGTACAGGATTTAGTCTAGTAAACAATAAAGAAAACATCCAAAATCAATTATCTGTCACGAAATAAGAACCGAGGTTGCATAGTTTTTGTATTAAAAATAGTCACAATCGTAATTGTACAATATAACAACTACCACATGTTTATTGAAGATTCCTGAAAAGACGTAATTAAATGGTAATGAAGGAAGACGATGTATTTTAATGCTTGACTGTTATTGGGTTGATTTGTGTAACTGACAGTTAATTAGTTTTGGCGGCTGAGTATTTGAGGGAGAATGAGAGGGGCAAAACAAAAGCACCGGATTTTGTATCAATTAGGTTGCAACACGAGGAAATATGTTGTAATTCCTGTGACGGATATGATGATGTTTATTAATGTTTTTGTATTTCCGGAATTCCGTTCGTTCCGCCGGCAGTGTTGTGTGTTTTGTTTTTCTTTTGTTGGCGAGGGTCATGTCTGGACTATTCATTGTAATTATATTATCCACATATGTGCCCATAATTATGAAAGTGGTCTAAGTCATATATTTCTTGTTTCGAAATATTTAATGAATTGCATTTGAATAAATTAAAAAATATTTTTACATTATGCGACATTTTAATTTATAATTTTATTAGTCTTAATTAATGGAAATTTACTATGAATATGAAATTTTGTGTGAATTTTGTACGATAATATTATTTTTAAAGATTGAATTGACTTAGACCATTTTCAAAATTAACTGAATGTCCTATAAATGACTTAAAGCAATAAAGAACTTTGAGTTTTATTTGAAACAATAATTTGATTGAAATAATTCGTGAACATTTATTACATTTATTAATTATTTTTAAACAGTAATCCATTTTTATCATTATTTCGAGTATTTAAGATTCTTAAAATGTTCCTGAAAAACTGGAGGGATGTACGGTAGTAAACTCATAATATCTTTATGTTTTTCTTCCGATACTGGTCTAATGGTGGTGTATAATGGAAGTAATTTAATATTTCCGTATATTTTTGGTTTTCCTTTTTTAGGTGAAAGATCCAAAACGTGAAATTTAGAATCATCTAAAGATGTTTTATAGAACATTTTATAAGGTTCATTTTTCAAGAATCTCATCCATTGAATTTGTAGCCAAGAGACAGATTCACCCGCGGTATTTTTTACTCTTCTTGTTATTGATTCTTCTAGTAATGAAGTTGTCGTTATTATTAAAATTTGATTGTCATTTATTTTATTATGTAGTTCAGAAACGCGTCAAAGAAGGCCACGTGCCATTTTCAAGTTGTTTATATAATTTATTTAAATTTTTGACTTAGACCACTTTCATAATTAAAACTAAATGAATTCCATATAATGTTGAAATTACAACCACTATCTAATGGTTCATTTTTAACAATTTCGTAAAAATTACACTGAATAAATTTAGTTAAAAATAATGTGGTATGAAATAACTGATAAACTCATTTTTTTTTAATTTTGACTTAGACCACTTTCATAATTATGGGCACATATAATAGGTCATCTCATTATGGCTTGTATTTATCCCCCTTAGTATATTTTTAAATGTGCATCTGCGTACTGTTCAAATATAAGTCTGCCTATATAATCCATTCTTCGTAAACACTATTTATCGTTCGGAAAGTAGTGTGCATTGTCGTATATATTAGTATTGATTTTTTTAACATTCAGAGAGGAGAGGAGGAGAGAAATGTCAAATGAAAGCATGCGAAGTAATTACAAATAGGAGTAGACAAGTAATACAATAGGAGTAGATAGTTATTAGAATCTTATAGTACTAAAGCATTACTGAGCAAGCATCAGATTGTTAGAAAATCGTTCTAGCAGTTGCTGTATACTTTCAATGTAATTTAATACTTCGGCAAGTTTGTACTTGTGTTATTATTGTTTTGATATATTTTGATTATTGTATTTCTATATTATTGTTTCGATATATTTTGATTATTGTATTTGTATATTAATATTTTGATATATTTTAATTATTGTACTTGTATATTATTGTTTCGATATATTTTGATTATTGTATTTGTACATTAATGTTTTGATATATTTTGATTATTGTATTTGTATATTATTGTTTTGATATATTTTAATTATTGTATTTGTATATTAATGTTTTGATATATTTTGATTATTGTATTTGTATATTATTGTTTCGATATATTTTGATTATTGTATCTGTATACTATTGTTTCGATATATTTTGATTATTGTATTTGTATATTATTGTTTTGATATATTTTGATTATTGTATTTGTATATTATTGTTTCGATATATTTTGATTATTGCATTTGTATATTAATGTTTTGATATATTTTAATTATTGTACTTGTATATTATTGTTTCGATATATTTTGATTATTGTATTTGTATATTAATGTTTTGATATATTTTGATTATTGTACTTGTATATTATTGTTTTGATATATTTTGATTATTGTATTTGTATATTAATGTTTTGATATATTTTGATTATTGTGTTTGTATATTAATGTTTTGATATATTTTAATTATTGTATTTGTATATTAATGTTTCGATATATTTTGATTATTGTATTTGTATATTAATGTGTTGATATATTTTAATTATTGTACTTGTATATTATTGTTTTGATATATTTTAATTATTGTATTTGTATATTATTGTTTCGATATATTTTGATTATTGTATTTGTATATTAATGTTTTGATATATTTTAATTATTGTACTTGTGTATTATTGTTTTGATATATTTTGATTATTGTATCTGTATATTAATGTTTTGATATATTTTGATTATTATATTTGTATATTATTGTTTCGATATATTTTAATTATTGTACTTGTATATTATTATTTTGATATATTTTAATTATTGTACTTGTATATTATTGTTTTGATATATTTTGATCATTGTATTTGTATATTATTATTTTGATATGTCACTAGTGACAAAAGAGTATTTTCTTTGTGATCGTGACCATAAATAAAAGTTGCCAACTGATATTTCTTATGTTTTTTGCAGTAAAATAATTAGGAAGTGTAATAGAATACAGTAGTACAGCGGAAAGTAGGTAATCAAACCTTAGTCCCATATTGTAATGTTCCTAAGGATGAAAAAATTCCATGTAAATGTAGGTTCAAAAATTATATTCTGATTTCTCTACTGCTTCGTCTATCATAATAAATACTTCGACGAAGTTAGTCCCTTTGAACAAAAAAATGCAACATTTATATTTTTTCACAATTACCTTTGTATTTTTCACTTTATTATTTCATTATCTTCGTACAATTATTCAAATTTGTATTTTTGCCAGTTATGAAACCTTTATTTTCACAATGGTAGATATAATATAACATAGTTTATAATAAATTAATATTATCCTCAATTCTTAAATGCAATAGCGCATATGTTATTTTATCCAATGAAGATGACTCGCATCTAACATTTGTTTTTATGTTATCACCAAATCTAAAATCCTCTTCGCCATTCCATAATAATAATAATACATACATAACCGGTTTATTTTAAACAGAAACAAATTTAACACTTTATATTAATAATTAGGACAATTTGATTACTTATTTGCTTCACAAACCTTTCTATTTAAAATTATAACTCCGTGTAAACATAAGTTCACAATAGACGTTTACTGTTTTAAATGTGATATTAACATTAATACATTTATCCTCCAAACCAGACTCGTATCTAGAGTCAAAATGTAAGGATATCGACTGTCATCGGTTTTAAATTTTACCACTTTGAACTTGCCACTATTTCTGGAACATTGATTTGTTCGGCAAATTCCGATAAATTCGGAATATCCATATGAAGAGATCTAAGTGAGTGAGTTGCAGCGAACATGCAAACCGTGCGTCAAAGTAACGTCAAAGAACGTTTACATATGCGCCCGGCAGTTCATTTGCATGAATATTTCCGTCAATGTCCAAATTTTAACATTTTCAATCCACTAGGCAAGCATCTGAGGAAGTTTTTCATAGCATTTTATTTATATACACGTTTTTACACGTTTTTTTATCGCCTCGCTTAGCAGGTGCGTTTGCTAATTTTGGTGAAACGCATCGCTTGCGTGGTATATTTTTAATCAAAACGGTAGCTGCTATTTATGTAGTACTAAGGCTTTTCGTTGCCAATGGAATTGTACGGTACAAATTGATATGACAGCAGATGATAGGACAAACATGTTGTTGATTGATTGTCTCAATTTCCTGCTTCTGGTTCAGAAGCACTCTATTGGTTTTGCCTGGAATTTTTAACGTTTTGCACTCGAAATACTCCTTACAGGCACTGCCAATTTGTTTCGTTAGACTCGAAGTGTGCTTTTCACGCAAACCAACAATATACTGCACTGAAGATCAAGCAATTGTAATTTACAGTTAAATTTTGCTTGCACGTGTTTCGGTGATTTCAGTATTTAGTCATTTGTTTGGCCGATAAAAAGAAAAAAATACTATTCAATATGGTGAAAAATGTGATGGAAGAAGCGTTATTTCAAGATAGCGGTGATGAGGAATTTAGTGTGGGTGAATATGAAAGTGATTCTGATGACAGCGACATTATTCCACCAATGAAGAAAAAAAGAAAAGTATTGCAACATAGTGATTTTAGTGAAAGTGATGAAAAGGTGTCAGAAAATGTAGGTAGTGTTAACGAAAATCCATCCTTTTAGTATTTGGCAAAAAATCATGGAAGAAGACACTACTCCTGAACGATTTGATTTTTCAACTGGATACAAAACATGTGGCTCACAGATCAATAATTTGAACGAACTCTTTAAATACTTTAATTTATTTTTTACAAGTGATTTGACAGACAACGTTGTAAAACAGACAAATTGATATGAACAACATATTATTAGTAGAAAAACTATTACTGACCGTTTTACCTGGAAAAATTGGAAAGGCGTAAAAGTAGAGGAAATGAAAGCATTTATTGGTATCATATTGAATATGGAAACTATGCCTTCGTCCTGCTACTTATTGCTTTAAACGACATCCTACACTTGAAAATTACAATTATTTAGAATTAAAATTTTCATTTACAAAAACTTCATACAGTAATAATAAAATAACATTAAAAATACCTTGCAAATTAGTAGTAATAAATAAAAGGTCATCGTGTATTTCTTAAAAGGAATGCATTATTTTGTTTTGATACTATGAGAGTACAGAAAGGAAGAAGTTCAGAATACATCTTTGAACTGAACAGGTGACAATGTAATTTTCTTCTTTAAGTTTTCATTTACTAACATTTTTAAGAGTTAAAAGTCTGTTTTGTCGACCAATAGTCCCGAATTTCGTTGTTTTTTACGCAGCTGATTATAGTTATAACTCCAAAAAATAGCTTTATTTCTATTGCACTCACATCACACTACTTTTTTTTTTTTCCGAAACTTATACATGCGTTCTTGTTGATTATGATATCAATTTCTTGCCTGACAGAAACACGAAAAGAAGTCATCAGTAAACGACAACTCAATTACGTCAGTTATATTTCTTGAACTTTCCTGAGTTAATGCTATGTCTCAAATACTTTCATACATCCTAATGTTCGTAGTGTATCGACATCATTCTACATTAAATTGTGATCACTCTCAATGTATACATTATTTACTGATTCAGGAATCCCGAAATTTTCTTGTTACCAAAAATAATATCTCCGACTGAATTGTTGTTGCTCTCCGAATAATCACTTGCTTCCCATTTGTCTACATTTCTTTCTCAGTCACTAGACATATCTAATAAACGATCATAAAATAGGCTTTTACATTCTTCTTTTTTATACATAATGCTAAAAAAATAAAAGGTGCATAAGAACCGTTAATAATTGATCACTATACTGTAGCATCAGGAAAACGGCCTTAGATGCGTCGCATAAAACTGTCGCGGGGCCATCGGGCCCTACCAGATTAACACATTGCGGACGGATGACGAGATATCTCGTCATTGCTATTTCGTCGTTCGGGACCATTGACGAAATATATCGTCTTGCGTATTTCGTCATTCTGGGCCACTGATGAGATATATCGTCTTTTATATTCTGTCGTTTGAGGCAGGTGACGAGATATCACATAGTTGCTACGTGATTGTCAGCCGCAGTTTTTCATAATTTGTGTTGCGAATTAATTATTTGAAGCTTTGAAACATGGATAGCGACAAAACGATTAGCAATATTACAGAAATATTTGCGGACAGTTTAACGGATACATCAAGTGATGACGAGAATATGAATATTTGTGAAGTCTTTGTCGTGTTCCACTTCACTTACTGTCATGTTTTACGAAATATCATACTTTAAAAAATGTTTAGTTTTTACACATTTTTACTTATAGAAAAATATGAAAAAAACATTCGTTTTTAAAGTTGTTAAAAATAAATATTTCGCGGGACAATGATTTTTAACACGTTGACTGCCAACCGTATTTTGCTCTATTAGAATGCACCGTTCCAATATAAATTGCTTTTATAAGATTCCAAACAGGCTTCATTGCGAATTTTTTTGCATTTTTAGTCAAATGTTTTGCACCGGTCACCGGTGACCACCGTGGCAGTCAACGTGTTAACTACTAACAAATCATCACTAATTTAAAAATATTTGACGCAAAATAATACCCGGCCACTGGGTACGATTAGCAATAGAATGCCCGGTCCGCAAAGTGTTAAGATAAGGCGGTAGAGGTCCGTATAAAAACCGGCCCGATTTGCAACGCGAATTCAGTCTCAGGTCAGAATTTAACGTCAGTTATAGTCTCAGTCTCAGTTTAACGTCAGTTATAATTCAAAGTTTATATCAGTCAAGTTCAGAGTTGTAGTTCAGTCCAGTATAGATGCGTTTTCTTGCCGTTTACCGAATCGAAGTCGAATTGCCATAGTTTTACCTTTATTTTATACTTATATTTATATATTAGTGCTTCTATTTATACTTAAATAAACTTATTCAACTCAATATAATTCCGCATCCCTCTTCTACGACACCTAACATCTAATCCACTACAATACCATATTGCATTACTTTTAATTCTTAACGCTGCAAGTGTGGCTTTGAAGCACCACTGATGTGCGACGCTTTACTCCAAATGTATTTTTGGGTCGTTATCAGTAATTGTTTACAAATAAAAAATAGTACTCCTCAGTCAGTTAAAAGCTATCAGTAAAGACAGTCAGATCTGAACCTGTTTTATTGTTAGTAAGTCAGCTCGTAAGTAATTTTCGGAATAACAATGTGTATGGCAGGCCTTCTGGAATAGATAAGGAACAGTGTTTAGATGGGAAACTCCATATAATAAATCAGTTGCCGAAAGGGAAAAAGAAAAAGTGTCTTGTTTGTTCACCAAAAGGAAGTAATGCGGTAAAAAACAAACAGTTTTTTAATGTGAGACTTGCAAACCCGATTTGCATCCCAATGTATGTTTTAAAAAATTCCACACATTACTCAATTATAATTAATATAAATATTGTAACTAAAATTATATTACTCCTGAGATAAATAAAGATTGTTTTGAATGACTTTAATATTATTATTTACACGTCATTGTAGCATTTAAAATCTGACACTTAAAAACTTGCAAGTCGAAGTATGATGAGAACAACGTGGAGTTGCCCGTTGATATTCACAATTAAAAGTCGGAGCGTTAAGGGTTAAAACACCAAAATATTACGCAAGCTACGTCGAACAGCGAATGTTAACAGGTACATTTATAAAAAAAGGCTATTATTTGAGAATTTATCAATAATGCTCCATTAATTCGCAACCGGGAATTCTCATTTCCCGTCTGCATTGTGTTCAGCATTGCTGCAATCTATTGCGAAACGAATCGCAAGTTCAATCGCTTCTCTGGATATAACAGCACCCATATTAATTATTCTTATTTTCATATCTTCTCGTATCAGGGGCTACATTTTATAAACTATACCTTTTACGTATTCCCATAAGAGAATTAATCTGAGCAAATTCAACTTGGTGACTTCACCGGTTAATTTATTGCTTCACTACTTTCAATTTGTCGACTTGGAAACATGTCATTTAGACACCTTTTATCCTGCGTTTTATAAGAAATATGGACATGCATTTTAGTCTCTTGTAAAACTTTATGTTTTGTGATTTTAAATTGCCTGAAGGTGATCCTAAATATATGCGTTGTACTTCTTTTTTTTATACTTTTGTAATGCCTCCTATTAATCGTGTCCCTTTTCAGCATAATTTTAACATCATTTTTATTTCTTCGATTTACCTATTTTTTTCGCAAGTTTTATATTGCTTTACTAAACGCAGCAAGATTGGATATTGCATAAAAAACCTACTTCCTAAAAATTATGCCCTATCAATTTCTCAGACACGCGAGAAACGACAAATAAAGAAATTTTTATTTTGTTTCACTGTGGTGGATTTGATCAAAATATCTGAAAAACGCAGGGAATTAGTACTGATAATACACAATTCCGCGATTCATGTAATCATATTTCTGCAACTCTTTTAATACAAAATCGAAGTTTTTGTGATTTTTTAGATTTTCCATTTCAATACGAACTTTTAAAAAATTCTGCAACATGAGCCGAAAGGCTGTTGATTTTTTTTTATTTCTTTGTGCTTTTCAATATAATTTTAACATCATTTTTATTTCTTCGATTTACCAGTTTTTTTCGCAATTTTTATATTGCTTTCCTAAACGCAGCAAGATTGGATATTACATAAAGCACCTACTTCCTGAAAATTATGCCCCATCAATTTCTCGGACACGCGAGAAACAACGAATAAAAAAGATTTTTGTTTTGTTTCAGTGTGGCGGATTTGATTAAAATATCTGAAAAACTCACGGAATTAGTACTGATAATACACAATTCCGCGATTCATGTAATCATAATTCTGCAACTCTTTTAATACAAAATCGAAGTTTTTGTGATTTTTTAGATTTTCCATTTCAATACGAACTTTTAAAAAATTCTGCAACATGATTCGAAAGGCTGTTGATTTTTCTTTTCAAATTTATTTGTGCTATAACGGAGAAACAAAGCAAGAACTACAATTCATTTGTTGCCTATTCATTTATTTTCTACCTCCTGATAACATACAGAACTGAAACTTGCTACACATTGTGTATTTTTGATAAGCCATTAAACGGTGTATTTCAAGTTAAATTTGGTTTAGAGGCACTTTTGGGTGCTTACTCTGCGACACCCTTTGTGCGGGTCCATTGTTTTCCATGAGCTTGCTCGCATGGTCTCATAGAAACCCAGTTTCATTATTACAATCCAGCGACAAACACCTACTTTGCTTTACTGTCGTTATCAACACGCCTGCTCGCCAGAAGAATTACATGGACCGTTTATTTTGAAAGTGGTGTAAGTTCATTTTCTCTTGTTTCGAGAAAATGAAAGGTTAGCATATCTGTTAATTAAAAAATGTAGGAAAATTATATGAAGTCTGCCAATGTTTCTACTGATTTATCAATATGTAATTTCGTTATATAAATTTGTTTTAGACGAATTTCACTAAACTAATATATATTTACGAGCTGCAAATGGAGTTAGACCACGTTCAAAATTAGACAAATATAAAAATTGTTTAATTTTAATTTTGAAAAATCAAATATTACTTAAGATATACTTCATATTAATTCAATTTTGTTTACAAATAATGACAAGATATAAAATAGAAGTAGTATTTTTAATTTTAGACGTTAAAGAGATTATTATAATTACAATACATTGGTAGAATTTACTTATGCTCTGAATGTGGCAGTGTTTTAAAATATTCATGATGCAAGAGGTGTATAAGATAATTACTGCTTGATATCTTTATATTTTTCATAAGTAATAGGCCTGGTATCTCGATCAAAGTCGCCAGGGCGATTTTTTCAAATTTTATTTGGATTGCTGGAATGAATTTTCCTCTTTTTGTATAGTACTTTTGTCCGGTATTTCGTTTAATTTTGTTTATTCGTTGCATATATTTTCCTCTACTTTGTTCTGCAGAATCTAAGTTCTCAGTAACAATATCCTCATCTGATGAAGTTTCTACCACTATAATTCCTCTTCTCTTTTTACGTTTCGTTAAGGGGTTATGCCTACTTGGGTTGGTGAAAAAATTCGACTTTTTTTTATTGCATTTTCTTAATGTACATCATTTTAAGAATATTTCCTCAAAAGTACATAAGAATCGGAGCACACGTTCAAAAATTATAAGCGTTTATCTGGAGCGCTACTATGGATGATTAGGAAAGACCTTGAAACTTTAAATGCCATTATCTCGAAACTGTGTTTCTTAAAACATACGGTTGCGGTGACCACGATTTCTCAAAATCTACTTCACCGATCGGACTCTAATTTTATATACTTATTTGTCATTACAATAGGCAGGGCCTGAACGCAGGATTTTTTATTTCGGTAATAAAAAAAAAGTTACAACATAAAAACGACAGTTAGACCACCTCAAAAGACGGATTTTTTCGTAAAATTGCTGCCATTCTTGTAAAAATTAACATTTTTCAAAATCCTTCGTTCAGGCCCTGCCTATTGTAATGACAAATAAGTATATAAAATTAGAGTCCGATCGGTGAAGTAGTTTTTGAGAAATCATGGTCACCGCAAGTGATGAAAATAAACGGAAGCTCTAGGAGAAGAGCTATATTTTCTCAATTTTTTAATATTTTCTTATAAAAAATGTATACAAGTACCAATAAATACGTAATTTTTGGTAGTATTTTGCGAATTTTAATTAGTACTCACTAAAATTGTAAAAAAAAATGTTGAAAATCATGTAATTTCGCCGAACCCAAGTAGGCATAACCCCTTAATTTGCTTTTCATAGTGCAATTATCTTCATCCTCTGATTCTAAGACTATTATTTTATTTACATTCCTGGGCTTTATTTCTGTGTGAATTTATTTAACATTGAATAAAGTATATATCTTTAATCGTCATAAAATAACATTGTTATAAAATAATATTGATATACCATTTGTTCCTACTTATATCACTATCTGATGTTAATATGAAATTATCAATTTTTGGAGGAAAATAAAATAAGTAATCTGAACTGGTAACTCTTGATACGCAATGTAACACGTAATATAAAACAAATGTAAAATAAGACGCTTCTGACCGGCAACTATCTGATAAACCACCTATCTCTGGAAATTCGGCTTACACCATTTTCATAATCAATGATTACGCGATTTCTTTTACCGAACAATTTTAAATTGCACAAAACATGGGCATTTTTTAAAAAATTAAATACTAACTAGTTATACATAAAAAGTTTACATTAAATTAAGCATAAATTGCGCGATATCTCAAATTTTTTTTGAATTGACTTACATCACTTTCAAAATAAACGGTCCATATATTGTGCTTGCATTTGCTCGCGTACTATCTCTATCCGAAATATCTTCCAAAACCTGCAACCATCAACTCATTTGAAGTGAAAAATGATGATAAAAGTGTTGTAGAATTTTCATCCTACCCCCAGCCGTTCAATAGTCAGGTCAAACCGCACTCACCATGAAACACCTTGTATACATTGCCGTGAGAAGGAAACGGTTTCACAGTCATTCTAACAAGATTCAATATTATTCCTGTCTTCTGAATCAATACGGAATGTTTTTGGTACCGTCGTATTGCGGCAAGCAAAAAATTATTCAATAACCTGTAATTTCATGACCCTCAAATGGCGGGTACGAGTGAAGCGGATGAGTAGGAATTGAAAAAAACTAGGCGATATCGATCCTAACGCAATATGACTCGGGGTGACATCAAGGAGTCCGGCGGAAAAAATTTCATTTCACCAGTGACATTCTTTCGCCCGCCCATCAAAGACGCGTTCTGTGTGCAATAACGCGTAAGTCCATTGTAAAGTGAATGAGCATACTGAGACGCTGGAGAGAGTTGATCGAATTTAGACGTTGTTACGCGCTTTCTGCCAACGGCGCTTAAAACGTTTACTGCTGTGGTGATCGGTGCAAAAGATTTGACTAAAAATGCAAAAAAATCGCAATAATGCCCATTTGCAGTCTCATAAAAGCAATTGATATTGGAACGGTGCTTTAATACTTTGGCTTCTAACGATTCTGCGTTACCTTTATTTTGCACGATTTAATCATACTTTGCAGTATTTCATCGCATCGCAGTTCTAACATAGCAAAATACGTGGTGACCGGTGCAAACGACTTTACTAAAAATGCAAAAAGTTCGCAATGAAGTCTATTTGCAACTTGTAAAAGCAATTGATATTAGAACGGTGCTCCAATACTTTGGATTCTAACAACTCTGCGTTACCTTCATTTTGCGCGATTTAATCATACTCTGCAGTATTTCATCCCATCACGATCCTAACATAGCAAAATACGTGGTGACCGGTGCAAAAGATTTTACTAAAAGTGCAAAAAAATCGCAATGATGCCCATTTGCAATCTCATAAAAGCAATTGATATTGGAACGGTGCTTCAATACTTTGGCTTCTAACAATTCTGACTTACCTTCATTTTGCACAATTTAACACGTTGACTGCCACAGTGGTCACCGATGTCCGGTGCAAACGATTTGACTAAAAATGCAAAAAAAAAATCACAATGAAGCCTATTTGCAATGTTGTAAAAGCAATTGATATTGGAACGGTTCTTCAATGCTTTGGCTTCTAACAATTGTGCGTTACTTTCATTTTGTACGATTTAATCATACTCTGCAGTATTTTATCGCATCGCGGTTTTAACATAGCAAAATACGCTTGGCAGGCAACGTGTTAACATATTGAGTGCTGTGATGGTCACCGGTGACCGACAAAAAGGTTTCATTATAAATGCAAAAAATTGAAAATTCGACGCATTTGCAATTTTATAAATGCTTTTCGCATTAGAATACTAATTCAAACCTTTGGCTTCCAATACCTAACCATTATATTAATTTTAGACAATTCAACGAGATTCTGCAGTGTTTCATCGCATCGCGGTTTTAACATATCAAAAATACGCTTGGCAGTCAACGTGTTAACACTAATTCTACTAATTCAAACCTTTGGCCTCCAGTAACTAACCATTAAAAAGTTTCATTATAAATGCAAAAAACTGGAAATTAGACGCATTTGCAATTTTATAAATGATTTTCGCATTAAAATACTAATTCAAACCTTTGGCCTCCAATACCTAAACATTATATTAAGTTTAGACAATTCAACGAGATTCAGCAGTATTTCATCGCATCGCGGTTCTAACATAGCAAAATACGCTTGGCAGTCACCGGTGACCGACGAAAAGATTTCATTATAAATGCAAAAAATTGGAAATTAGATGCATTTGCAATTTTATAAATGCCTTCGCATTAGAATAGTAATTCAAACCTTGGCTTCCAATACCTAACCATTATATTAATTCCAAATGATTCAACGAGATTCTGCTGTATTTCGTGACGTTACGGTTCTAATATAGCAAAATTACGCTTGGCAATCAACGTGTTAAAACGTTGAGTGCCGTGGTGGTCACCGGTGGCCGACGAAAAGGTGTCATTATAAATGTAAAAAACTGGAAATTAGACGCATTTGCAATTTTATAAATGCTTTTCGCATTAGAATATTAATTCAACCCTTTGGCCTCTAATACCTAAACATTATATTAATTTTAGACAATTCAACGAGATTCTACAGTTTTCGTGGCGTTGTAGTTCTAATCTACTAAAATACGTTCGGTAGACAACGTGTATATCACTTCTCGTGATATATCATACTAATTCGACACCGACAACAGGCCTAGGTGCTGATAGGATTGCTTCTGTGATGGCGAATCGCATGTATCATTTCAGGTTGGCAACAAAAGTGCCGTCCCGAGGGCAGTTAATAAGCGTTCGCAGATGCGATTTGCAAGCCTTGATATTGTTAGGTATATCTAACAACTACAAACTATAAAAGTCAGTGCACTACCTCATTTAATTTGGCGCAAATGAAGAATAGCAATTGTAACTTATCGAAGCTTTGTATGATTCATCAAAAATTCATATTGCCGAGAAAATATTCCGTCTCCAGCGGTACTAATTATCAGCGCCTATCGTGTTGCCACTTTAAGTTATTAAACGGCGCGTAGCCCTACATCGGCTTTCAGGCCACAGCTCTGGTCTAACTGCACTGTACACAAAGATAATTAATGCCGCACACACAAGTTATTAGTCATGAATCAGTCATAAGTCCTTTCCATCTAGTGGAGGGAAATTTCGGTGGGTTTAGTGTTAAAATTGCGGCTTGATAATCGACAATGCCTAAAGGTTTGAAAATACATTCACAAAAATTCAAAATTCTCGTTCAAAAATTGACAATGCTTAAATGTATCGGGTTTAATTGCACTACTTGAGAATTAGAAATATTTAAGTGAAGATCATTTAATACTGAACGTATCGGTACTTTATACCCACCTATTCTTACCATGACGGGTCATTTGACACCTTATGAAATAAAAGTTGATTTTCAGAAAGAAATGCCTAATTTATTAAACTGAGAAATTGAATAATCGGATGACAAAAGAATTTACAGAAAGTCAAATGAGCGAAAGAAATAACAATGAATATACGATTTTAACACGTTGACTGCCAAACGTATTTTGCTATGTTAGAACCGCGATGCAACGAAATGCTACAGAATATGATTAAATCGTGCAAAATGAAAGTAACGCAGAGTTGTTAGAAGCCAAAGTATTAAAGCATCGTTCCAATGTTAATTGCTTTTACCAGATTGCAAATAGGCTTCATTGCGAATTTTTTGCATTTTTAGTAAACCTTTTGCGCCGGGCACCGGTGAGCACCGTAGCAGTCAACGTGTTAAAGTAAATTTTGCAAGGGCTCATTTGACCCCGCTTGGTACGTTTAGTATTAGCAATAAATGTACCTGTACTCAACACCTACCTATTCTTACCATAAGGGCTCATTTGACCCCTAATAAAACAAACGTTGATTTTCAAAACGAAATTCCCAATTTATTAAAGCGAGAAATTGAATAATCAAATGACATAAGAGTTTACAGAAAGTCGAATGAGCGAAAGAAATAATAATAAATGTACTATTTTAAAGTAAATATTGAAAGGCCTCATTTGACCCCGCTTGGTACGTTTAGTGTTAGTAATAAATGTATCGATATTTACCTATTCTTACCATGACGGGTCATTGGACCCCTTATGAAACAAATGTTGATTTTCAGAAAGAAATTCCTAATTTATTAAAGCGAGAAATTGAATAATGAGACGATATAAGAATTTACAGAAAGTCAAACAAGAGTTAGAAATAACAATGAATATACGATGTTAAAGTAAATTTTTAAAGGGGTCATTTGATCCCGCTTGATAGCGTTTAGTGTTAAAACGACACGACTTTCGTCCACGCTGAGTGCTTGGACTTGGAGTATTTAGCACTCGAAAAATGCTAAGACTTGCGTATGATGATCCCCACAATCGTACAAAAAGGCGTTTTTTCAGTTCAGCAATTTTGGTCTTTAAGATTGTTGCATGTGTTAAATTTCATCCTAGCTAGGATCGATAAGACAACTTTGTCAAGGTTCTCAGTAATTGGTACCTTTCACGCTCAAGAGCCCAAGAACATGTCACTAACTACTGACTTGCAAAGGGTACATTTATGTGTGAAGTACGGTTTCTTTGCATACGCACCTTCCTAATCCCTCACTTTCGAGTTCGTGTACTCTAGAAGGAGGCAAAGCCCCAAGGAGAATGTCCCTATTAGAAGGTGATGTCGCAATATTGACCTGTCAATCGGCGTAAAGCAGCGGACCACTAGGGCGAAGATTGAGACTGACCAGTTAGTGTCAACACTTTAAGGACCGTTCACAAGTTTTCTCGTATCTCGTGTCCGAACTGTTACGGACCGCTCACGAGTTTTCTCGTCGCGGTCTTTAGATGTCACTTACTTTAATACATTGAATGTATTTTGTCTGTTTAAGTATTTACATTAATATTCAATGTATTAAACCCGATTGCCTTCGTGTTTTTTTTTTGCTTATTTACCGGTGCTTCACGCAGTATTTTGAATAACATTTTATAATAATTTCTTCAAATAATTTTTTGAAAATTGTTTTCAAATAATACCTGAAATACATGCAATTATACCATTTTCTGAAAGTTTCACAAAAATTGCTTCATAGATAACAAAGTTATGATTTTTTGTAACGTACAAGTTTCCGAAAAATATGTGGTCCAAGGTGTATTTCTTACAGATTTCTTAACGGTCCTTAAATCGTGAACCAGTTAACTGTGGCGATCTCTTTGCAGAGCGCACACCAGCCTGTGTTGCAATAATCAAGCGATGGCGGGTATAGTCGTCAAATATAGAGTAAATGTCGCTGTTGAAACATTGGGTCAAAAAGACGACTTTATTTTGTATAATGAACAATTTTATTCCTAATATTTACACAGTTGCTTGACGTGAACATATATTATATACATAATAAACGGAAAACTGAGAAAAATAATGAAATATCTATAAAAGCAATTTTTTCTGTACAAAATTCTGACCAGTAAAAAGAAGCAGAAGTGAAATAGCGCGCATATGAGCTCTTTTGAGGAAGCACGGCAGATAGAGAATCCAATACACTTTTTTCGGGGTTTGATACACCAAGATAAAATTCGGAATAATCAAAGATTCAGTGTTACTTTACTGCTCACGAGTTGGCTCTCCGGAAGTTATGAAGCCATCTCAAATTATTTATAATTGTTATTTGTTTGTTTCATTTCGTCTTGACCTCGAAACATTTTAAATATATTAAACTTTACGAATACAGTTTATTTTTCGCCAAAATTACAATTTAAATATCAAATTGTAACGAAGTTGTACGCATAACGGATATAATTATCATGACACAAAATTCTGCCACATCTTCATGACGGAATTAGTCGTCAAACACACTTAACTGGTTAAACGGCCAGCCAAATGAACCAGAGAAAATATTAGGTGGTCCTTCGAAACCATTTTCTACGTCGGTACCCCACGTGCAAGAAATAAAAATCCCGAAAGTTTTTATTAAACAATCACGGGCAGAACGAAAGTTACAGTATAACTATTTGTAGAACATATTAGGTATAGACTCCGTGTGTCTGTTCTAAAAATAGATAGAAGAAGAATTGTGCTACTTGTTGCAGGGTCTTGCTTATTTGTCGATATCGAATTTATTCTATAATTCTTGCCCGGACAAGAAAAGCGTATCTGAACATGATAAAGAAAAGTGTTGTTAGGGAATAGGCCTGACGGTTAACCAAAATTCATTCGGGTTTAGGCATTCGGGTTGCGCAATTATTGTTAAACTTTGAAAGAGTGCGGATTTTGAATTTTTGTAGACAAGGAGTTATTTGTTTTGTGTCTTGCGTCTAGGCAGTCCTGTCAACTGAATACAGTTAAAACTTTCACATTGTTTTGTGGTCGGAATCGGATTAGTACAGTTTGGGAATAGGGACACTTTCGTTGCACTCGTAGCTCGATTTTATAAAAGGTGTCTCAAAATCAATTGACATTTTAATTTATTAATAAGTCGTATTATTTATTTGAAAAATACGAATGTTTTTATTTTAATATAAAGTATATACTTTATAAGTATAAATAAAGTTATTCTTTATTATATTTTTTATACTTACATTATTACTTATAACATTATTATAAGTAATAATTCAGTATAATAAATACAATAAAATAATATATAAATATGACAAAAATATAATATTATATTATATTATAGTATTACTTATGATATTATTATACTTTTAAATTATATACTTTATAGGTATAAATAAAGTTATACTTTATATCAAAATAAAAACATTCGTGTTTTTTAAAATAAATAATACGATTTATTAATAAATTAAAATGTCAGTCCATTTTGGGACACCCTTTAAACGCTTAAATACCAGCGTATTAAAATTAGAACAAAGACCTTGGATAAACTTTTGTATATTTAACTACTACTGTATGGAAATTTTTATATTGTTGTGATCGAAATGAGAATAAACGTGATATAATGCGGTCCATCCTTACTTTTGAGTGTTTATTGAATAACTTACTCCGCAATAAGTATTGAACAACTAAATATGATTCAAATGTGGAGAAAAGGTCGAAAAAGGGAATGCATTATACTTCCAAAAGAACAAGAAAACGATCAGGGACGACAGCCACAATTACAAAATGTCAAATTTAAGTCTCGTTTACATTCAAATAAAGCATATTTACACCATAAATAAGAAAAGGGACGAATTTATGAGCATTTGCCTATTTCCCTTTGAACTAAAGCTTTCATTTTCGGTATTGAAAAATTAACGGAAGCGTTAATGGTTAAACTAAGCGACGTAAGAACAGTTGGAATATTTAATCGTTGACCACGGAATAAAATTGTGCAATTGTGGAGTTTAATTATTTTTCAGCATTTCTTAGCGATAAAAATATGAAAAAAATGTAATGAGAATTTCAAGTCAAGTGACAGTGAAGGTGTACTTGATGTTGAAGGGCCGAAAGATAATTTAAATGAAAAGCTTCGTCTAGTGAGAAAAGGCCGAGAAAAGGATTGCATTATATGTTACAAAAACAAGTAAAAGATCTGGGACGACAGCCACAATTACAAAATATCAAATTTAAGTCTCGTATACATTAAAATAAAGCGTATTTACACGATAAATAGAATAAGGGACAAATTTATAAGCATTTGCCTATTTTCCTTTGAATTAAATTTTCCATGTTATTCCATTTTTGGTATTGAAAAGTTAACGGAAGCGTTAATGATCAAATTAACACTAGAACTACCGACAATTCAGCAAACCTACTTCTACCAAAACCAGTCAAAATGACTGGTCTTAAAAAAATACTTAATAATAGAATATTTTTAAATTTGTTGCTTCATTATTTTCTTACAAAAGGAAATCCGTGTTTTATGTAATATATTTTTGGTATTATTAACTTATTTAATGAGTTAGGGTTATCCCTTACGTATTAGTAAACATAATGCTCCTCGCGCATGGTTCCGTCTGCAGCAATTTCATTTTGTGATTCTAGTAAAATACTTTCATTAGAATCTTCAGAACTTGAAAACACTCGAACACATCTACTTTTACGTAAATTCGAATTATTTCCACATTCGCTTTCTGAAGATTTCTGAATATATTCTTTGTCTAAACCATCATTGTCAGTTCTGTCACTATCAACAAGACTATCGTGAATACCCCACGATTCAATTTGATTTTCTTGTGGTTCATCTTCACAGTCGTAAAGTTCACCATCTTCTATATCAGAGCATTCCATTGGTATATCATTCAATTTTTGCAATACTTCACAAGTTTTCAATCGTTTTGCCATTTTCAGGGCTTAGAAAGACTAGAATAAAACTATTTATTAGAAAAGTGAATATATAATATTTGTATTTATTTTCTCATCTTAGACTAATTGAAATAATATGTCGTATACTGAATATATTGTTATATGAACAAGAGCATGATGGTCTTCCAGCAGCTGTTATAAACGCACTGATTGAATGCAGTAACTTCTCCATTTGATGGTTTTTTTTTATAATGTTGCCTGATATAATACTGTAATGTGGCAAGCGAGCAAATTCCAAAACAAAACAATAACACATTCCTAACAGAATCTTCGAATGTTTTACGACTTCAGATCTAAATGAACGGCTTAATAAATACCAGTCAAAATGACTGCTGTTGGTATAAGTAACCGTAGTATCAATTTATTTTGGTTGAGAATAAATAAAACATTTAAAAAATATATTTCACTATTTCTTTAGTTATCACCGCAAAAGTCATTACACCATTTCGGAAAAAAAATGTAACATAATGTAGAAATATTTAAATCAAATTGTAAAACCAGTCAAAATGACTGGTGCGGTAGTTCTAGTGTTAAGCGACGTAAGAACATTTGGAATATTTAACCACTGACCTTGGAATAAAAATGTGCTTCGTATCTATCCTTAGTTAAATGATACAATTTAGGCCGTTTTCGGGAAATAGCCGAGATTTCTCATTTATCGCACAATAGCGCGAACACAGAAACTTGTCCGCAATTTTAGGCGGCCTAAATTTACTAATACACAATCTCGTTCCGCGAACATATTCACATGAACGCTCAATCTCAAAAATAGCTCGACGCTGAGAATCCATATGTTCAAAAGTGTTTTGCTCCAAAGCGGCAGGCATTAACGCTAATGGTACGTTGAAACAGGGTCAGGCGTAAACGACATACGCTACTCCGCGACGTTATAATACACTGGGTAATGACATTTTTACAGCGAATTTCATTCAAACGCACACGTCAGCGTCGTAAACTGCGGACGTTATCTGTTCCGTCGTTCGACTCGATATTTTACGATTCTGGCTGTATTTTCAGTGTCACCGAAGGGTTCCTTCCGACTGCGCTGCCAAAAGCAAACACGTGTCCGTGTGTCTTTTGAATGCTGATGTCTCACTTATGCGTAGAACGGACATTTTCGAGACCGTGGCTGAATTTTCCATTCCAATGGGAATTTGCTTGTCACTTTTTCTGCCACCCAATGTTGGCAGCCGAAATTCTTCAAACATTACTTTTCGTGTCGTATTACCGCCACTGCTAAATTTATGCTACTGTGATAAAAAAACAGTAAGACTTTTCCATTTAAATCGCGTAGGCTTACCCAAACAAGTTATTGTTTATTTTGTTACGTTGGTCGCACTCTAAGAGACATCTGTAACAAATTTCATGTCAATATCTTCAGTAGTTGTTGAGATACGCTTGTTTATTACAACTTAAAAAAGTGCTTCCGGCGATTTTTAGTGTGAATGAAAAAATTTAGCAAAGAATTTGTATGAAATTTTGCTACAAAAATGGAATTTCGGCTTCCGACACGTTGGAAATGTTTATTATAATCTAAAAAAGTGCTTTCGGCGATTTTCAGTGTAACTGAAAAAATTCAGCAAAGAATTTGTATGAAATTTTGCTACAAAAATGGAATTTCGGCTTCCGACACGTTGGAAATGTTTATTATAATCTAAAAAAGTGCTTCCAGCGGTTTTCAATATGAATGAAAAAATTCGCCAAAGAATTTGTACGAAATTTTGTTACAAAAATGGAATTTCGGCTTCCGACACGTTGGAAATGTTTATTATAATCTAAAAAAGTGCTTTCGGCGATTTTTAGTATGAATGAAAAAATTTAGGAAAGAATTTGTATGAAATTTTGCTACAAAAATGGAATTTCGGCTTCCGACACGTTGGAAATGTTTATTATAATCTAAAAAAGTGCTTTCGGCGATTTTCAATATGAATGAAAAAAATTCGCCAAAGAATTTGTACGAAATTTTGTTACAAAAATGGAATTTCGGTTTCCGACACGTTGGAAATGTTTATTATAATCTAAAAAAGTGCTTTCGGCGATTTTTAGTATGAATGAAAAAATTTGGGAAAGAATTTGTATGAAATTTTGCTGCAAAAATCGAATTTCGGCTTCCGAAACATTGGAAATGTTTATTATAACTTAAAAAAGTGCTTTCGGCGATTTTCAGTATGAATGAAAAAATTCACCAAAGAATTTGTATGAAATTTTGCTACAAAAATGGAATTTCAGCTTCCGATATACAGAAATGTTAAAAAGGGATTTTGGGGACAATACGCTGTCTAGAACAAGTGTTTTTGATTGGTACAAATTATTCTTGGAAGGCAGAGAACGTGTTGACGTCTATCGATGGAAACCACGTCAAGGAAATCGAAGATCTGGTGCTGAAAAATCGTCGATTAACAATTAGAGACCTTGTTGACATGACCGAGATATCATTCGGGTCGATTCAATCAATTTTGAAAAACAAATTGTGTCTCAGACGAGTCCATGCTCGTTTGCTTCGAAAAACCCTCAATTTGTTCGAAAAAGAGTGGCGTGTTAACATCGATGAAGAGATTATTTCTGAATACCAGTCGGTCATACGACGTATTATTACGGGTGATGAGACGTGGGTCTACGCTTACTTCTCTGGACAAAACCGACCAATTAAGGGAATATCGTGTCGCTCTATTGTAGGATTGAGTAGTTGGGGCAGAGCGTAGAGGCAAGGGCAGGATAAATTAAACCGTTTACGCTAATAAAATGTATATTGTAATCACTTAATCGTCGGGTCGTTGGTCGTTCGTGTCGTAGGTCGTTCGTCTTTCGTCGTTGCCAGAAGACTGTCGTGTTTGTGCGTCTCGTCGCAGTCCTATGGTTCGTAACCGTCGCCGTTATCGTTCTTTTGTTCTGTTTAGGTCCGTCGCTATGCACGTATCTGCAGGTCCGTCGCTATGCACGTATCTGTAGGTCCGTCTTACAATGTCAGTCTACAGTCCTTTTTACATACAGTCTTACATAAAAGCCTTAGCCTACGATATATTCTACTCCACACTATAATAAAGGTAATGTTAACAGTTTTCTTCGATTATCGTGGTGTTGCGCATTATCAATTTTTTCCGCCGGGCCAAACTTTTAACAAGCAATATTTTAATGTTATGCGTCGTTTGCGTGAAGGTATTCGCAAAAAGAGGCCGGAATTGTGGCGACACAACTGATGTTTTTACACCACGATAATGCGCCGTTGCATACTGCATTGGTCATTCATGATTATGTGGCCAAAAATTCAACCCATATCGTGTGTTGAAAAACCGCTTCGGGCTGACCGTTTTGATTCCATTGAAGATATTCAACGAGAATAACTGCGAGCCTTCAAGACCATTCCGGAAATCGAATTTAATATATTAGATACAACGCGTCACTATAGTGGGATTTGTGGATGTCATCTTTTAGGACAACACGCCACTATAGTGACTTTTGCGGATATTATATATTAGGATGTCTCGCCACTATAGTGACTTTCGCGGATGTCATCTTTCACGTCAGGTGTAGCAAATATATATCGTTGATCAGCAGTTCGACTAACCACAAAACATTTTCAATCGTATTTTAAATCCAAAAAATCTAAAATAGCGTTACGAAATTGTATGGTGTGTTCAAAAAACGATATAAGACGAAGATCAAAAAGTTTTAGGACTTTATTCATAAAATCGAAAATACAAGTTTATCCATTATAATTGATATCGTCCCCTTCAAAGTACTCCCTATCGACTGTAACGCACTTATACCAGCGCTTGATCCAATCATCGAAACATCGCTGGTATTCCATTTTTGGTATATCCATCAGAGCCGTCTTCGATTTTTCCATAAGATCCTCCCGATTGCTGTAACGCGTTCCGCGAAGCGGTTTTTTAAGTCGGTTAAACAGAAAAAAGTTGCAGGGAGCTAAATCAGGTGAATTCGGAGGCTGGTGAATAGTACTCGTATTATTTTTGGTCAAAAACTCGCGAATAAGGATCGCATTGTGCGACGGTGCGTTATCGTGGTGCAAAATCCACGAGTTGTTTGCCCACAAATTCGGTCCTTTTTGGCGAATTGCTTCACGCAAACGTCTCATAACGCCCAAATAATGCATTTTGTTGACTGTCTGTTGCTCTGGCAAGAATTCATGACGCACAACACCGTTGTAATGCATGAAAACCATCAGCATTACTTTGTTTGTCGACTGAAGACAACGTGGTTTCTTCGGAAGCGTTCGTGACACCGAAAAACGTTTGATCTCGAAAGAGTATTGTAGGGATATAAGATGGTAGGTGATGTCGAAGTGTGATGCGGAATTATATTGAGTAGAATAATTTATTTAAAGATAAATAGAAGCACTAATTATACATATAAATACAAAATGAAAGTAAAACTATGGCAATCCGACTACTATTCGGTAAACGGCAAGAAAACGTATCTATACTGGACTGATCGACACTCTGAACTTGACTGACTGACAACTCAACTTAACTCTGATCTATTACTCAAGTATAATTGAACTAAGACTGAGACTAAGGCTGAATCCGCGTCGCAAATCGGTCCGCCTTTTATACGGACCTCTACCGCCTTATCTTAATCCGGTAGGGCTCGATGGCCCAACGACAGTTTTACGCGACGCATCTACGGCCGTTTTTCTGATGCTACAGTATCGTTGCCGAAACACTTCTTCAACATTTCCAAGGTCTGCGGACCGTTAAATCAGGTTTTCACACAAAATTTTACGCAAATTCATTGATTCAAAGTTGATGCCATTTTCAAATATGTGAAAAATCGAAAAGATGCACAAAGGTAGATGTACTCAACACGGTAGAACTTTTACAAATGTCAAGCTATGACGCTGAGATTTGGTGGGAACGTTAATAACAGGTGTGGCAAACTAACAAAAAAAAATTTCAATAGAGTGACTGAGAGTGCCATACGACGGCCGGTCCTAAAATATTTTGATCAAGGTGGTAAGGCAAAATGAAGCTATGTGTGTGAATATTGCGACGTGGGTCTATGTGTCG
This sequence comes from Cryptocheilus praepositus, assembly GCA_033815515.1. Taxonomy (NCBI): domain Eukaryota; kingdom Metazoa; phylum Arthropoda; class Insecta; order Hymenoptera; family Pompilidae; genus Cryptocheilus; species Cryptocheilus praepositus. Next base: position 29,078 of record JAWWQZ010000232.1, read on the forward strand.
TACTATGTTTTAAAATATGTACATAATACCCAATTGTATTATTAATTATTAAAGGGAATTGTTAAAATTAGAGTACGTGCGATATATTTTTATGGAAAATAATAATTTAATCATCAAATACTTCTTTCCAATGTACTCGTGTAGAGAACGGCATTGTCCGTCAGACATTACAGTGCTGTATCGTTTCAAAAAATAATGTTTTTTTTTAAACTTAGTTTGCGTTAAACTCAGCCGTCCAGGAGAATAGCCACACGTAGAATTCAGCCGTACCTAAAAGGTTAACCGTTGTTTTGAAGATTGTAAAAAATGTTGGCAAAAGTGTATCGTCTCCAATAGGGACTACTTTGAAGGGGATGAAATAAATGTATAAATTAAATAAGCTGTTTGTGTTTTATTTGAAGAGTCTTACTCAGTTTTGATTCCAGCAGTAAATACGTCATTAGCGTCACCTGACAAAGTTATGCATTGTACACCCTCGGGGGACCATTTTATTCAATGCCGCGAAGTCCACGGAATGAAATGCTTTCGATAGAAAAATGTGGATGGTATTTGCATTTAACCCTTCACGTTTCATGCGCCAGTAAAATGGCGTCTCTGTAAGTCACTTCTTGGCACTCTGCGCCACTAAAGTGGCTTCCCGCTAAGTCATTGCTTGGGATGATATACCACAAGAGTGGCTTGCTTCCTTTCGCTGTATAAAAGCCGCATACATTGCATGCCTGCGTAATGTGTAAATGTCTTCAGTTGTTTCAATGTGCACTTGTTTTGTAGCAATACATTATAGTGGCGGTGTTAAGTTATATTTTTATTGTCTACGCAGATTAACACGTTGACTGCCTTGCGTATTTTCCTATATTAACACTTGGCATGCGGGCAACGTATTTTTACGTTTTATGTAGTCTGTCACTGGAGCGCGGGTCACGTAAAAATACGTATTTAGTTGATTTGGTGTTGTTAGTGGATATCCACCACAAATCTACTAAATACGTATAATTACATGAATGTGTGACATTATATGCGTGTTATTTGCGTTGCTAGGCAACGCTTTGCATTTTTTTCCCATAAGTTATGATTGTTGAGTTACTCGATCTTTTGCTGAGTTATTTCGTCTTCAATCGAATTCTTAGCTCCAGAACGTGTTTTATCAATTTGAAGCTTGATTTTTTATTATTGATTACAAAATTGATCAAATGAGCCATTGTGACAAAAATAGTGATGAAGAAATATGCGCTGACAAATTATCGGATTTTTCGTATGATAGTGTGGAAAACTTTAAAAATCGCTTATTTTTATGATTTCGTGAAAATATCGTTTGTTTTTTGTTAAATAATCATACAGTATATATTTAAGTGTGAAATAAAAAAAGTTCGTTCATAAAAACGAAGTAGTTTTCGATTTACTGCGATTTTTCTGAATAACCAAACTTCCGCGCGATTCAAGAAGCAACGCCCGCTGCACGCGAAATTCGGCGGCGAAGTATGTCCGCATGCCAAGTGTTAAAACCGCAACGTGATGGAGTACAGAATATGATGGAATTGTCCAAAATGAAAATAAAGTGAAGGTATCGGAGACCAAACAATTGAATCGTTATTTAATATTAATTGCATTTACAAAATTATGAATGCTACCGATTGGATATTTTTCGAATTTTTCGTGAGACTTTTTGCGCCGGTCACCGATGACCACCATGGCAGTCAATGTGTTAAATACAAAACATGGCCATGTAAACATTCTCTTTCAAAATAATTTAGAAAATACTAAACGAATATGGCGGCATACATGCCGTTATAATAATAATAAATAATGAAAATAATAATAATATGATATAATAATGATAATAATGCCGTTTAAAAATATGCTTCCTATATTTTTGCCAATTCTTTCTCTTCGTTCTCTTTGTACCTCATTTATTATACGAATTTCCAGGAACATATGCGAATTCGTGGTTTAGCAAAATGTCTTAATAACCTACAATTCCACGAAATAACGTTCGAACTTGATCAATATCTAAATACTTTCGCCGCTAACTCTATTTATCCGTTTATTGGATCCATGAGAAGTACAATCATTCGTTTCGTGAACAAATACAGAGAATGGAGAACCAACTAAATCAACTAGCATCCGAACTACTCAGCATGCCTCTACTAAGAACACTACACAAAAAAACATTCGAAGATTTAAGCGATAATAATATTCAAATTAGAATTGGATAACAATTCAAATTAGAATATTGTAATCTTGATCGTGTGGGCTACTCGGAAAATACCTACATGCTAGTACTTTCAACATATTAAATAAATTTACCGAATGATCATATAAATAAATAGTAAATTACAACTAGAAATGTAAAGAAACTCTGTCATAACGACCGAATCACCATCATTTCAAACATTTGATTAACTTGCTGTTGATTAGAATTACATTTCTTAAAAGAACAGAAGGCATTTTTGCAGTATTAAGTTGGTGTAAAACAATAAGCAATTAAGCACGATACATTATTCAAAAATACGTCCTTAGGTATCGCTCTATCGGCAATCGATCGTGAGAATTGCGCGCCATCCTAACGGATTGGCTGAGTTTGACAATGGACACGTCGGAAGCTAAATCGGAAATGGAACGCAAAGCAAAGGGTGCTCTTCAAAGAAAAAGGGAATGAAACTTCGTGTCCTCGTTCCAGTCTGACGTGGAAAGTGCAATATCAGGAGTGACACTAAATTTCATGCCAAGTACCGAGAAAGATGTCGACAAAAAGAAGAAGAAAGAATACTAAAAGATCGAGAATGAGGAAAAACGGAACAGGCAGTGGAAGAAATTTGCCACTTTTATGAAAATTGTAGGATTTCGGCCATTTTGTTCACGCACGTGTGAGAGTGTGTGCTGAGGTTTTTGATCATCAGTTGTGCTTCTCTCGAGTTTCACGTCCGATATGACGGATCCAAGGATTGACCGCGTCATCGAAGGTTGTAAATCTTCGATCCGAAATTACCGATATGCGGATTGCGTGATGAGAAATTATTCCTAAGTCCCCATTGGATATTTAGGATGTTTAAATGATAGAACTTTGTCACTGTGGATATGATTTACTTTGCTGAACTGTGGTGATGGGTGTCAACTGCCCGAGCGTCAAAAGAGATGTGACTCATATGCTGCTTAACCAGTTAATTGTGGCGCCCTCGTTTAAGAGTGCGCACCGTTTTGTGTCGCCAGAATCGAGCCATCACAAGTATATTCGTCAATCACAGAGTAAGTTGCGCTGGTAAAAAATTGGATGAGAAAGATGGGTTTATTTTATAAAATTGGAAATTTTATTACTAATATTTACTTATTTGGTTAACATAAGCATATATTACATATATATTAAATTAAAAACGAAATAAAATAATCTTCGGGCCAGCAACTATCAATAGGCTCAGCGCCTGGTCGGCGTCACGTATTTCTCCCATGACAGACCATACCTGAAGGAATCCTATTATAAATCAACTTTTTGACTTTTGCCTTTGCTCCTTTTAGGTTAACATCTAAAAAACATTATCATCGCACATAAATAAATTCATTATGCAAACTGGTAAACTGTTTCAACCGGTGCATACGGGGCGCATGAATTCATCTCAAACTGTTTATGTTTTTTATTTGTTTGTTTTATTTCGGCATAGCCTCAAAATATTCTAAACATGTTGAAATTTGAGAATATGTTTTGTTTTTCACAAAAATTGCAATTTAAATAGCCAATGGTCACTGCTTTATACGCATGACGAGTACACTCGTCAATACACAAAATTGTGTCGCTTCTCCATGACGAGTATACTTATCAAACACAGTTAACTGGTTAAGGGGACCAGAAAGGTTTGAAATTTCAAAAAAATCGTCTTTTGGTTTTTTACATAATCTGTTAGTACAATTTTTTTAAGAACACATTGGTGCAAAAAAAACTTCGATATTCGCAAAATTGAGTTCAGGAATCCCAAAAATGTGAGTCATTTACGGTCCGCGATCAAGTAGTAGTAATCCTATTCCCAAAGTTTAATCGCGTTTTTCTCAAAACAGTATTTTCCATTATTTTTGCCGCGATAACTCTAGAGTGGTTGAAGATATCACTTTGATTTTTTTTTTAATTGAAGATAAATATGTATTCCATAAACTGAACCGATGTCTGCATGTAAAAATTAATTTTTTAATATCGTTTTTAACAACAAATAACTTAAATTTGTCAACCTTTTGGATTTTTGGTCGCCATTGCTTCAATTGTGACGTTTTGTCACAGAATTTAAAATCAGTTTACAGAGATAAATCTCATCAATGGGCGGTAAGAAAATCGGGAGACTCCAACTCGTTCACCCGGAATGAAGAGCATTCCCAGCAAGAAGAAAACAACGCACGACTCACGCGGTCGCTTTTAGATATAAATATTTCCTTTAATTATTAATATTTTTAAATTATTAAAGCCTATTTGTTTGTTAACAATGCATAAAAAACCTGCAAGAAAGAAAGTTTGTGTATGTTTATTCGTTAGTCCACAATCGTTATTTGAATTTCACCCAGTTTTCGGTCGTTGAAAGCTTTCTGGTCTGTCTGGATTTGTCTTGCGGTTTAAAATGAAGTGTTTCAAAGTTTTGTGGTAGAATGAGAAGTATCCCTCCTACCCTTACTGGAGCCTCCCATTTTGGGGGCTCCCATATTCGGGCCTCCCATATTGAGGCCTCCTATAGTGGGTTGGGGGTGGAGTGACACGTCTCAGGCTCGTATATTCGGAGTCTTCCTTGTCCTTGCTTACGGGATAAGGTGATTGTTTCTCTCGTTGTTTCACGTCCGATACGACAGATCCAATGACTGACCGCGTTACCGAAGGTTGTAAATCTTCGATCGGAAATGCCCGATATCCGGATTGCGTGATGAGAGATATTCCTAAATCCCTTTCGGATACTTAGGATGTTTAATGACAGAACTCTTTTACTACGTATATGATTTACGTAACGTGATTGTCCGAGCGTCAAAAGGGATGTGACTTGTGTGCTGGTTGAATGAGAAGTAACTTGTCTTATGGTTAAAAACAAAGTGTTTCAAAGTTTGGTGGTAGAATATGTAGTGCCCTCCTTCCCTTATTGGAGCCTCCCATATTGGGTCCTCCCATAATCGGGCCTCCCCTATTTGAGCTTTCCTTATTGGGGTCTCACATATTCGGACCTCCCATATTGAGGCCTCCCATCATGGGTTGGGGGTGGAGTGACACACCCCAGGCTCGTATGTACGGGGTCCTCCTTGTCCTTGCTTGCAAATGAGATGATATAAATCAAGAACGTCGTCGAACACTTTCCATACACACTGCGCCTTGCTTGCTTGCGATACAACACCCGTTGTTTAAAAAAATGACATCCGCGCAAGCCACTATACTGGCGCATCGTTCCTAAGAGGTCAAACGGTGAGCGAAAGTAGTAGTAGAGTGCGCCACTATAGTGGCGCGTCGTTCAAAAAAATTAAATCCGCGAAAGCCACTATAGTGGCGCATAGTGCCTAAGAGATTAAAAACCGAATATATTTATAAATAATCTCAATTACACGAGTATTGGTTTGAGTGTTCGTTAACTGAAGATCTAAATACAACTAGCTTAAATGTTAACGCGTCTTATAACGAAAGTTCGATAGGCGGGCCTCGTACCCCTCATTTTCTTACCGGACCGCCAACTCTTCGTTTGAGGGACCAATCAAATAACCTGAAATATGCTATGGAAATCAACCGCGACGGTCTCCTGATCAAACACTTGTTCCGAAGCAATATAAATCAAGACCCCATCATAAATAACCCGGGTACTCATTTCTGGCCACATGGATAGTTTAGAGGTTTATTGCAGTGTCTATGGAAACTCGTTAACCCCTTGCACTACGCTGAAATTCGGTAGAAGCCGTACCTAACTTATGCACTCGAATGGTCGCGAAGTTTAAACACGATATCTTATGATTGAGTGCGAGATAGCCGCGCTCGTGTTCTACGCTACTGTCATATATAATTGACCTTCTTGCGCAATTCATCACTGGCATAATGACACCGATGTCACTAGAATTTTCATCAATGTTTATAACTCTTTCATCTATCGATTGACTGCTTGAAACATTGGAAGCTTTTCCACGACTCTTAGATCCACGCGAACAACTTGCTTTTTTTAGTAATTTTGCTCCTTTTTTTATACATGCTGGAGGGTTTGACAAAATAAAAAATGATCAAGAATATTACTTTTTATGAAGAAGACTGTACGAAACGTGTGCACCTCGCGTAATGGAATAGTAAGAACTGAAATCTTTCAAATATTATCTGGACTACGACAATGTATCCTAAGTAGCACATAAACTGCATTGGGACACAAGATATAAAATAACCATACATATAAAGAAGACAAAAGAAGAGATAAGGGCTCATTCAGACGTTCCTGTTTGGCCTAAGATTAAGACCACGAGTACGGTTCGTGATATTCATGTTTGGCCCGAAACGTCGATTACGAGCCACACTCGTGATAATCAGTTTTGACATGAAATTAAACAAGGAGTTCGACTCGTGATATTCAAGTTTGGCCTAAAATTTCCATCACGAGTCAAACTCGTTAAAATAGAGCAAGGGGTTAACTGCCAGACGATGATGATGTGTCGTCGGTTACTTTCCATAGACACTGCGCCTTATTTGCTTGCAATACAACAGAATGTTTGCATGATGAGTGTATGTGATGATACGAATGAACAGGTTGATAATGGGAAAGCACTAATAGTTAATCTGTTAGCTACTCTATGTCATTACGTTGGCTTCCGCGGATGTCATATTTTTGAACGGTAGTCCAGTCTGGCGGCTCTCGTGAATGTCATCTCCCTGAACCCTCTACAGTGGCTTAGTTTGTCGTTTGGCTGGTGCAAATGTATTCGTCTATAACTCTATTTAATAGGATTGCACAGGGGGAATTACTATCAGACACAAATCGTAGTGTTACACTGTTCACCTGCAGTCCGCGTCAAACAGTGCTGTACAGCTTGTTTCACAAAACGTGGACACTAGACGCGCCATTTTCCCATTGAAATGGTTTTATTTATGATTGATTATTGATATTAATATTGATATCAATGATGATTTATTATATTTGAAATGATACACCTTTTTATGGTTGAAGTGTGGGCTTTGTTTGTTAGCTCAACATGTTTCAGAATCTCAGGAATTTAAAGGGTATCTCAAAATGGACTGACATTTTAATTTATTAATAAATCGTATTATTTATTTAAAAGATACAAATGTCTTTATTTTTATATTTAATACAAAATTATATAAATATACTTTATAAGTGTAAATAAAGTTATACTTTATATTAAAATAGTATATACTTTATTAGTATAAATAGAGTTATACTTTATATTAAAATAAAAACATTCGTATTTCTAAAATAAATAATACGATTTATTAATCAATTAAAATGTCAGTCCATTTCGAGTCACCCTTTGTAATATAGGGGGAAAGGGGAACACATAAAGTCTCAAATCCTGTTGAGTTAACGAATTAAGTCCATATTTCTAACGTGAAAAGGCGTATTATTTCAAATGCTTTAAAAGAATTGAGAAAAATAAGAAAGAAATGTTCACACTATGTCTCACTTCATTTCCCTTTATTTCCCCGTTTTCGTCTATTATGTACTATTGCGTATGGCTTCGTTTCTTTGGTTTATTAGCAGTCATCGTTTGTTTGTTGGGAGTCATACGGTCGGTTGCGAGATCGCTTTTGAAATCCTCTATGGAATTATAGCATTACGCACGGACCATTTATGCAACAGGACTCGATGATCGCAGCGCCCGCATATTTATGAGAGTCTTTTAAGATTTCTCACCCCTTTTATATTGTATGTCCAGAACTTAATATACAGGGCGGGAAATACAAGAAAATGTGCAATGTAATCTTACTTACGCTGACAGTGCACATGTTTGCATCAATTCTGGAGTATTAGTTACGGTCAAATATATGATAAGATATTACGATAAAATTATAAGTTCCCCAACGTTTCAATGGGAAACGTGACACCTTTTAAAGATCAAATAACTGGAAATATAGTGTAATTGCGAAACCATTGCAATTTGACAGGTTTTTTCAATAACTAACTCAATGATGAAGTGAATAATTTCTTAAGATCACTTAAAAATTGCCTTTTTACGTTAATACAAAAAGAAAGGTGACTAGTAATTTAACGAAGATCTTTATTTCGATGTTATCGACATTCATTCAGCTCAATTCAAGTAAAAGAACGTGAATTTTCACTGCTTTGTCGCTAATGCCCCGTTGTTAAATTTGAAGATATATTTTTCTTTCATTCATTCTTCGTTACACGTCGTGCATACTAAGGCGCAACTGACGTATTGTCGCTGAGATAAAAGTCTAAAATATTTCAATTTATTCACCCGGTCTGTATAATCAGTTGCTCACGCAGGTTCTCTATCTTCCGAAGAGTGAAAGCATGACAATAGGCACGTGTTTGTTTAAATATGACATTACTCCATGTTTGTTTAGACAAGCCAGGCAGAGCTACGGTTTCGCAGGAGGTCCAAGTAGTTGAGTGGTTAAATGAACATTATATTATATATGTATGTATAATATAATTATTATTTAACTACTCAACTACGCCTAGACTTTTCACGAAGCCGTAGCTCTGTATGTTTTGTCTAAACAAACAAATATATATATAATAAAACAGTATATATATATACGCAGAGAATATGTTCTTCAAACAAAGTGAAATTACTTGTCAATTAATAGATTTACGACTCATACAAATCTGTACTTTTTTATTCAAAATATCACGCTCTTTCAGGTCCTAATGTAAAAAATATCGGGTTCCATTAAAAAAACAATAAGTTGACTAAAAATAAGTTGTTCACTAAAAAAATAATGTATCTAATAATGCAGCCCTTGGGACCATACAAATATAAACATCAAGTTTTTCATACGATGCGTACTTTAGAAATAAAAAAGGTGAGCATGTCACATGAGACACCCTGTATATATATATATATATATGTGTGTGTATGTATGTGTAGGGTTTCAAATACAGGGTCCTCTAGTTTGGCGAGCAAAGGTCACCTATAATCCTAAATTATTATATTGAAGAATCATAGCTGACGAGTTTGTTAACACGTTGACTGCCAAGCGTATTTTACTATATTAGAACGGCGGTGCTATGAAATATTACAGCGTTTGTCTGACCTATACAAAATGTAAATAATATGCAGGTATTGGAGACCAAAGAATCGCATCACTACTTTAACAACTGCATTTTAAAAATAATTATTGCTACCCATTGCGACTATTTTGGATCTTCAGTAAAATCTCTTGCGTCGGTCACCGGTCACCATCACGGCAGTTAAAGTGGTCAATTATGTCGTTATTGTTTATAAATATTACACTCTCTAGTTTAACGTATCTGATTCCTACATATCTATATAATTACACAAAACCACTTGTATTTATATTAGTACACTAGTGCCACATATTTATATTATATATGTAGGAATCAGACGTGGGACGGTGAGTTACACGCTTTATCGCGCGTGCAGGACAAACAGTTCAGGATGAATATCGAAAGACGCAAGACGTACGTAGTGTAACATCAGGTCATCGATTATATTCGACGTAAATTGTATATCTTCCAAGCAAAATACAGTTTTTATTTAGTTAGTAATCATTTTTCTACAAATTTTGGGGTCTCAGCCAAGATTCAAAAGTCCTGAAAATTTTGGAGGTCTCGTCTGGAATTCGAAAATCCTACATATATGTATGTGGTAGTGTAATTCCAAAAAGAAGATTTGGAAACAAATCGGTTGTCGCGGGGATGAAATAGAATAAATAAGCGAAAAGGTGATCGGCAATTTGAGCAGTTGAGATTGGGTTCTAGAAGAAGTACGACGGAAATTACATAGACACTTACTCACGTCGATTCATTTATCCTTCTTAATTAATTCATTAAATAATTATTCTCTTTAGTCATAGAGAGACTACATATGGAGACTATATATATATATATATATAAAGGATGTAGTGTGTGAATGCAAATGAGTTTGTCTGCCACTGAAGCAAACATTGTTGTGCGGAATAGGAGGAATCAAAAAATACTTGTGATGCGCACCTCTAGCGAGAGGCCTCTTTGGCTACGAATGTTTGTCTGGCAAAGGGAAGGGGAATGAAGGGGTGAGACGCTGTTGCATTCCTTGGCACCGGAGCGGTCCACCGGATAATTGTAAAAAGACAGACGTCATACACCAATCGAAGCGAATGGTCGATATTCTTTAGATTAGTTTTGTTAAATACTTTTTAATTTTGTGTACCGTTAATACTTCGTGTATTCATTTCGTATCATCTTCACTAAAAGAATCCCACATATATATATGTATAATTATACAAAACCACTTGTACAACACTGCCTTCTGTCTTTTGCTCGCGTCTTTCAATTGTCACAACTCCAATTAGGGCCATCCGCAATAGCTTTCTTAAGAAAACTTGAACCGTCGCCGATTTAGAATCAGTGACGAAAATGGTTCTATGCTGAAAAATCGGTATCATTACCACTTGCGTACTTGAATGTTTTCGCTCTTGGGAAGATAAATATACATGCAGAGTAAACAAATCGGAATGTTTCACACTTCTATTTCAGCGATAAACATAAATAATTTTTCCCTGAGGCACTTCGTATTCCTGTATCCTGTGTGTTACTGAGCATGCCATGTTATAGGCGCGAGAAATATTTATGAGGTTCTTACACATCCATGAATATTACGGTCGTTTTGCGTAGTGACATATAATGACCGTGGGTGTGGCTTCAAAATCCCTTATGACGTCCATTATCCTCACTACCCACTCTACAATTTATCCACAGGCGTAGATTCATTAGTCAAATGCTTCTCTATAAAAAATTCACCTGTAACTGAAAACACGAAACATATTTCAGAAATGATTTATGCGTATAATTATTGTACTAATTGAAAAAGCTATCAACTGATGAGTTCTGATGCATCTGCGCCACTGAATTAAAGAAAATGTAATGTGACATTGTCACCTGTAATTAAAAACACGGAACATATTTCGGAAATTATACAGTCGCATAATTATTCTACTAATTGAAAATGCTATCAACATTTTTCTACTGAGAAATATTTCGTTCTGATGAAACTACACCACTGAATTAAAGAAGAGGTAATGTGACATTGTCACCTGGAACTGAAAATACGAAACATATCTGAGAAATTATTTAATCGGATAATCATTTTACTAATTGAAGATGCTACCAACATTTTTTCTACTGAGAAATATTTAATTCTGATGAACCTGAGTCACTGAATTAAAGAAGATTTAATGTGATATTGGCATCTATAACTGAAAATACGAAATATATTTGAGAAATGATTTTTTAATCGGATAATTATTCGTACTAATTGAAAATGCTACCAACATTTTTTCTACTGAGAAATATTTAATTCTGATGAATCTGAGTCACTGAATCAAAGAAGATGTAATGTGATGTTGGCATCTATAACTGAAACTACGAAATATATTTGAGAAATGATTTTTTAATCGGATAATTATTGTACTAGTTGAAAATGCTACCAACATTTTTTCTACTGAGAAATATTTAATTCTGATGAATCTGAGTCACTGAATCAAAGAAGATGTAATGTGATATTGGCATCTATAACTGAAACTACGAAATATATTTGAGAAATGATTTTTTAATCGGATAATTATTGTACTAGTTGAAAATGCTATCAACATTTTTTCTACTGAGAAATATTTAATTCTGATGAATCTGAGTCACTGAATCAAAGAAGATGTAATGTGATATTGGCATCTATAACTAAAAATACGAAATATATTGGAGAAATGATTTTTTAATCGGATAATTATTGTACTAATTGAAAATGCTACCAACATTTTTGCTACTGAGAAATATTTAATTCTGATGAACCTGAGTCACTGAATCAAAGAAGATGTAATGTGATATTGGCATCTATAACTGAAAATACGAAATATATTTGAGAAATGATTTTTTAATCGGATAATTATTCGTACTAATTGAAAATGCTATCAACATTTTTCTACTGAGAAATATTTCGTTCTGATGAGTGTGCACCACTAAATGAAAGATGTAAGATATTGTGTGAGATACGTATGTGTAAGATATACTATTTACTAACAATACTTCTACTTCTACCTGAGCAGTATTACCAGATGAAGGAAAATCAGGAAAAAATGGGATAACAGTGCGTAAACTAGTGACTCTATGGATCAAACTGTAGTAAAGTGGAAGTGGAGAGTAACACTACCCAGACGAATTCTCACACAGGGAAATATATGACGTCATGTTGCACCTCATTTCATCCGGTAGCAGAGATTGATTAGGATCAAATGTTTTTCAATTGTATTTCATGTTGTTTTGCATTCAATTGACATTAGAAATTGACACTAATGTAACTAACGCATTAATCGCGATAATAGTTACCGGTGACCGGCGTAATCAATTTCAATAAAAAAGCGGGAGATTTCCAAAAGATGTGTAGCATCAGGAAAAACGGCCGTAGATGCGTCACATAAAACTGTTGCGGGGCCATCGGGCCCTACCGGATTAAGATAAGGCGGTAGATATCCGTATAAAAGGCGGACCGATTTGCGACGCGAATTCAGTTTAGTTTCAGTGATAGTTCAGTCTCAGTTGAGTTATAGTTCCAGATTTAGATCTGTCAAGTTCAGAGTGTAGTTCAGTCCAGTATAGATGCGTTTTCTTGCCGTTGACCGAATGATAGTCGAATTGCCATAGTTTTACTTTCAGTTTATATTTATATTTATATATTAGTGTTTTCATTTATCTTTAAATAAACTTTATTCAAGTCAATATAATTTCGCATCCCGCTTTGACGACACATAACATCTTATATCCCTACAGATGCAATATATTATTTCGTAAGGGCCATTTGTAAGATACTGTGTGAGATACGGGAGATATTGTGAGTCAAAAGATTAGAAAACAAAACTAAAATATCTTAATTGTGTTATTATTGTTTATAAATATTATACTTTCTAGTTTCACGTATGTAAATCTTACACTACTTTCCCTAAATTCACCCAATCTAGTCACGTTGCTCCCAACCATTTATAGGATTCTTAAATAAAGTCATACCGTATATAGCGGAACGTAAATAGCGTAAAAGAGGAAACAGGGTGTTTTCTGGGGGAATTTGAAGGAAAAAGGACACGACGACCTGGCAGGGGCCGTAGTGAGATATTGCCGCGTCCGCGGTCCACGTTTGCTGACACAAGTTGTGCAAAGAAGTCGATCAGACAGGGATATTATTCCTCGAGGAAGGAAAGCGTATCACATATTCTGTAATTTTGGTACTAAGCGGCTTGGAATAGATTGATTACGTGCTACACTCGCTTTTAGAGTTTGCAATTTTCTTCAATATTATTATACAACTGTATATATCGGTCATTTGCAGTAAAATATTACATTTCCACCACTCAGGTACAGCCACGTTCACAAAGGAAAATTTTTGAATTACAAGATTAGTTATGTAGGATTTAAATTCTATTAAGCGCGATCGCGCTTCTCTTGTTTATCCAGGAATGCGGAGACGCGTGACCACACTGTTGTTCATTAGTATAATTTTCGAATTAATTGAGAACTATTTATATCCATTGCAGTTTATTATTAATTTCGTTTAATTGTGGTTTTTAATGATATAAAAATTAAAATAAAACACAGTGGTAAAATATAGTAGAGCCGGGGATCATGGTACGGTAGAAAAAATGAGCCAATGTAAAAAGATAGATAGATTTCGACTTTAATTTTTTTTTAATCGCCATTACATCTATAGGGACAAGAGATAATTTTAACAAAAAATTGTTTATATACAAAAGCAAATTATATCAAAATAATTGAATCACTTTTTCCATTGTACCACAATCCACGGCTCTACTACATTTTACCAGTCTATTTTATTTATTTATTTGTAGTAAAAAAACTTTTCATTATTTTAGAAGAATTAAATGATCCAACTTAATTTGCGCTGTACGTAAAAAAGGAATTCATGAAATTTGTGCAACAAAACACTCATGTAATAAGTGAGAATAAAAAAGATTTTTGTTAGTAAAAATTACTTTTTTTATAATAATTACAGTTAATCATAACCATTTTTATTATTTTCCCCCCAAAAAATACGCATTTCGTTCCGCAATTTTAGCATATGCGTAAGAAAATTCTTCCGCACTCAAACGGTTAATATGGAATGAACCAGAATCTGATACAATAAGATCTCCAGTTAACTTCTGCTTTCGCGTGTGTCGAATCCTTTTCCCCGTGTTCTTTCCCTTTGATGGTCTTTTTACGACTGACTCTCAAGCTAAGCTCTCGCTTTTTTATTCTCATGAACAGATGAAACGCGGATCACATTATCAATCGCTCATCTTATTTACATCCCTAGCAACCAACTTATTCCAGAATTTTCCAAACGCGTCTCTAATGTAAATACCCATTAACAAACGCCTATAGAGATGATTATTGATCGCACATGCATACACACACACACTCGATCGCATGTCGCCTATCTATATCGCGCTACTACAATATTATACTTAACACTAGGTTTACGAGACCCGTCAATTTAACGGATTCAAACTTTGAAATGAAACACGCAAAAAACCATAACAATAATCTTAACTACTTTGCATTGTAAATTCATAATTTCATTAAAAGAGTTTATACACACAATTATTATTTCCTTAAGCTTTCTAAATTTTGAAACTTGTATGTGGTATACCTATCTCTACGAAACTGGCCAAATTGACGGGTTAGCTGATTACGTAAACAATCCTTATATATTTGCTTCGTTTGTAAAATTATTCCTCCAATAGTAAATATAAGAGTGAAGGAAAAGTCTAAGATGCCCCCAATTCATTATCTTCAATAGTATTGAACGAACTCGCTTACCAGAGTGATCCTCGCGTCATTCGAAACTCAAAGCACGCAGCAGACTAAATGTCGTATCGAAAAGATATTCGGAAAAAAAATCTTGACTTATTAATATTTTATTTTTACGTGAAGCCTTATATTGTTCAACTCAGACTTAGTTCGAATAAATTGATTTTTTAATGTAAATACGTATTTTCACCTACCCGACAATTTGACGGGTGCTCGTAGAGATAAGTATATAAGAAACGCCCGTAAATCTAGTGTTAATAAACTTAACTAGGTAACTCAAACTATATCCAACTTTATCTTTTTTCCATCATCATATATTCAATCAGTAAAACAGTCATCGGTGAAGAAATTCTTCTGTGACCTATGTGCGTGCTTCAACGAGTCTGTACACCCCCATCTTCTACTGCATGATGTCACCGTTCACTCGACCTTAACACTTTAAGGATCACTCACGAGTTTTCTTGTGTTTCGTGTCCCAACTGTTATGGACCGCTCACGAGTTTTCTCGTGTTTTCTACCCGCTGTCTTTAGACGTCAGTTACTTTGATGCATTATATCTATTTTGTCTATTTAAGTATTTACATCAATGTTCAATGGAAAACGAAGCCAATCACGATACATATGTCAATTTTGTATGATTTGTCTTCATAGAGAAAAATGCTTTACGCAATATCATACTTTAAAAAACTACTAGAAAGTCTGATAAAATTGACTTTCAAATAATATTTTATGGTAATTTCTTTAAATAATTTTTTAAACAATTTTTCTACATGATACTTAAAGTGCATTCTATTTTACAATTTCTATAAATTTCATACACATTTATTTTTTAAGTAAAAAAGTTATGGTAATTAATAAAAAACATAATTGTTTTAATAATACCTAAAATACTTCCAATTATACAATTTCTGAGAGTTTCACAAAAATTGCTTCATAAATAACAAAGTTATGATTTTTTGTAACGTACAAGTTTCGCAAAAACGTGCGGCCCAGGCGGATTTTTTACAGATTTCTTCGCAGGCCTTAACCCCTTCAGACCCAATTTTTTTTTCATTCAAGAAAAATTATTTTTCAAACTAAAATTAACTTAATTCATGTGAATGAAGGCAACAATATACTTTTTACAGAAATATTTATTTATTTGTAATTTGTAAATGTACATTTTAATGGACATATGGTCCTTACGCAAAATTTGTAATATTAAGGAGATCCTGAGAAATATTTGTATAAAAAAATAAAATTCGTATTCGTAAAAATAATATACGTAATAAGATACAGCACGAAAAGTATTATCTACATTACAATGCGCACAGGGTCCGAAGAGGTTAAAGTGTTAACAGGTTAATGAAGGTGAACAATTTACGTGGACCACCCTACGTGAAGCTAGTAGCAGCGAATAAAGTAAATAAGGAAGGAAAATTAAGGAAATCGTGTGTCTCCCACTTCTGGAAGAGGTGACACTTTAAGTATCGGAGATGTTGAATATGTATAATTGTAAGTCTATACATTGCAGCATGAACCTCCAATCCGTAGTGCAAATGTCGTTTCATGAAAAAACACGCGCCAAAGTAAAAGACTACCTACCGCGATTTACTTAACTTAAAAGGAAAATTAGACAAATCTCGAATTTATTTTTTAAGTAAAAAAATTATGATAATTATTAAAGAACATAATTGTTTTAATAATACCTAAAATACTTCCATTTATATAATTTCTAGAAGTTTCACAAAAATTTCTTCATAAATAATAACGTTATGATTTTTTGTAACGTACAAGTCTTCCAAAAACGTGCGGTCCCAGGCGTATTTCTTACAGATTTCTTAGCGGTCCATAAAGCGTGAAAATTGATGGGTTCTCGCTTTGACAAATCTCTCAATCTGCAGGTGACTTCTAAAAACGAACTGGGGATAGCGAGGTGCTTATTTGAAACAGGAACACGGTTGTGTATTTCAGTTCGACAGTGTACTTTAACAGTGGTTTATCCAATATCTCGCAGTTGTTTTGCGCAGCTGTCGAAGGCAATTCTCACAGGAACAGCGAAACCAATTTCCCTCGAGAACCAACCTGTCTGCGTCTTTTGTTAGCCCACTGATCTTTTGATCCTTCCTGCGCGAGAACGGACGTATCCAGGTTTCTTCCGCTCACAACTATTATTTCGACGATGATAGCTTGTCGCCGAAAGTTTCCACGGCAAACAAACCTCTTCATTCGCAAAAGTTGCGCCCCCGTGTTGTCGACAAATTGCGCTGAGCGTAATCATTCGGAGGAGAGAATTTGTCGCGCGTCCAAGAAGTTCACTGAAGCGACGAAAATCGATCGGAAGTCGTTCATACCGAGCGACCTCACTGCACCTTGACGACACAGAAAGCGAGTGACGAATTACAGTTGCTGGAGATAGGATGTTGTGGATCAAAGTTGTATCGAGACCCCGTGTTTTCAAAATAGTCTTGTACGTTCATTTGATGGATAAATAAAAAATATGTCATTTAGTGTCTTTTAACACTTTAACAACCGCTAGCCGATTAATCGACTTTTCGGCTCCAACTGCTATTGACCGGTAGCCGATTAATCGCTTTTTCAGTGGTCAGCGGTTATATTAGATAAAATAAATATCAGATGATATTATGACAATTCTAAATGACGATAAAATTACACTGTTTTGAAACCAAAGGATTCTCAACAACACAATCAATATTTTTGTTCAGTTATAGAGCTTTACAAATAGGCACATACACAATTCCTGCGCGATATCCAAAACAGAGTCGGTCGTTAGTGAGTGGCATCTTCAGTCAATAGCGGTCGGTAAAGTGTTAACATATGAATGTAGCGCGTTCTAAAGGTCTCAATTATGTGTCATTTTTTCCCTTATTTTAAAAATATATTTGCACGTTAATTTGACGAATAAATAAAAAATATGTCATCTAGTGTCTTTTAACACATCGTTGACCGGCAATTTTTGGCAAAAGCTGTCTCAAGTCACCGGCTATTATTTCGTAATTGAACGTGGAAGTGAAACAATGTAAATAACCTTCAATAAAGTTTGTTCGTGCATAATGAATTCAAATTGAACTTTGGACATCAATTTTATGTAACTTTCAATATTTTTTCGTATGATTAACTAAGTCATTTACGCGTAGATGTAGACAAGAGGGTTTGCACATATATATTGTTTCGTTGCGCTTTCCTTTTAAAGAGCTAGATTATGCCCTTGTTTTTGCATTTTCAATAATCATTTACCAAATGACTACAACTTATTCAAAAATCACTCGGGCAACTATATAAAAGATTCACGTATAATTTATTGAAAAATGCTTCACTGTCAGGTTCTGTCGTTCTTGACACTTTCTAATACTAGAATTGTAATAAAAGCTTCAGTAGCAAGAAAAGTATACTTTTTTATAATAAAGCAGACGCGATTGAACACAATGAACAAAATTTTGCTATATTCTATATTGCCCTGCGTTTCAAAAATTAAAATAGCCGAAGCAAGTGCAAACACGAGTTAACTCGTGACCGGTCAGCAACATTTGGCCATGAAACCATGAGTTAACTCGTGACCGGTCAACAATGTATTAACATATGAACGTAAAGCGTTCTAAAAGTCTCAAGTATGTAGGATTTTTCCCCTTATTTTAGAAATATCTTTGCACATTCATTTGGCGGATAAATAATAAATATGTCGTTTAGTGACTTTGAACATATGAACGTAGTGAATTCTAAGTCTCAATTATATAGCACTCATTTCACTTGTTTTCGGAATATCCTTGCGCATTCATTCGATGGATATAAAAAAAATGCGTCGTTTAGTGTCTTTTAACGTATGGACATAGTGCGTTTTAGGTCTTAATTATGTAGCATTTGTTTCCCTTATTTTAGAAACATTTTTCCTCGTTCCTTTAATAGATATATAAAAAATGTGTCGTTTAGTGTCTTTTAACATATGAACGAAGTGCATTCTAAGTCACAATTATGTAGCATTTGTTTCCCGTGTTTTCGAAATATCCTGCAGGTTTATTTGATGGATAAATTCAAAATATGTCATTTAGTGTCTTTTAATATATGAATGCAGTGCGTTCGAAGTTTCAATTATGTAGCATTTGTTTCCCATGTTTTCGAAATATCCTTGCACGTTCATTTGACGGGTAAATAAAAAAAATATGGTTTAGTGTATTTTAACATATGAACGTAGTGTGTTCTAAAAATCTCAATTATATAGCATTTGTTTCCTGTATTTTCGAAATATCCTTGTACGTTCATTCGATGAATAAATAAAAAGTATGTCGTTTAATGTCTTTTAACATATGAACGTAGTACGTTTTATGTTTCAATTATGTAGCATTTGTTTCCCTTATTTTAGAAATATCTTTGCACGTTCGTTTGATGGATAAATAAAAAATATGTCATTCAGTTCCTTTTAACATATAAACATAGTGTGTTCTAAAAGTCTTATTTATGTAGCACGTAGAAATAAAGGAAGAAAAACGAAAATTTCGTAGTCAGAACAGTATTGGCACACTTGCAAGTGTCGAGCAAGGTAAACAACTGCACGCTATTTTACATGTCAACCTCAATTGTAAGGACGCAAATATCAACAGAGTTTATCCATACGTGTCACCTGCGCTGATGCACGCGGTATAAAGAAAATGGCCGGTAAGAAAAGTGAATTATCCGCATCTATGTGAAGTAAAATGATTTTTTTCCGTAAACGCAACAATATTCACCGAGAAATTTGCAAACTTTTAAATTTGAGCTTTTCTGACCGTTGGAAACGTCATGAAGAAACATAAAAAATGGTTAGCATGGAAAACAGGTTTAGATAAACAAGTTTAGGCAACCGAAAGTACTTTTAGTGAAGGGACTTTTAGTGATATTACAAGAAATGTAGCGAGTATCCCGTTTGTTAGTACCAAAAATTTATGTGTTGTTTTAGCAACATGTCTGTGGAAAGAAGTTATTACTCAAATCATGAGAGAATTGCTGTGTTCTGCTCGAATTTACGGTAGAACATCGAGAAAGGAACCATTCATTAATTAAGCGAATAGAAGTTGCTCGGTTTTACCCAGATGTGTCTAAAAAGGCCGATGGAATTTTAGAGAAACAATTAAATTCAACTTTTGTGTGAAGAAAATGTAACGCCAAACTGGAATACTAGAATCTTCAACCAACAATAAAACATGGTGGCGACATGTCAGAGTTTGGAATTGTGCATCGTACGTTGGAGTAGGACAATTAGCATTTATTGGTGGAATAATGATTGCTCAGAATTATATTGATGAATTGCAGAATAACTTTTTACAAAGTGCTACAAAATCGGGGATAAGTTCGCTTGTACCAGATCAACAATGCTAAGTATAGAGCATTACAAAAAAAAAACAAGTAAATAGTTACTCTACAACGTACTGAAACGAGCTTCCTACATCACCACAATCGCCTGATATTAAGATTAAACGTACCAGCGGGGTAAAATAATCCCTTTCAAAATTTACTTTAAAATCGTACATTCATTCTTATTTCTTTCGCTCATTTGACGTTCTGTAAATTCTCATATCATCTGATTATTCAATTTCTCGCTTTAATAAATTGGGAATTTCTTTCTGAAAACCAACGTTTATTTCATAAGGGGTCAAATGACCCCTCATGGTAAGAATAGGTAGGTGTAAAGTACCGGTACGTTTAGTCTTAACCCATTCGAAAAGTTGTCGTACATTTTGGACCCGAATCTTTGGAAAAGAAAAATAAGTAATAAAATGATTTAAAACCGACACCGTTAGAAGAAAGGTCGAGAATTTGTATGGAAATTAAAAAAGAAAAATGGTGGAATCGTTGCACAGTTGATTGCCGGCTATAATTAGTTGGAAGAAAGTGAACACCAAATTTAAATAATTTTGTATCTACAATACCATTAAAATCACAAGTATGCTAGTTTTTTTAGCTATCAAATGTTCGTTTTTCTTTATTTACTTCCTGAAGCTACATAATTGGAACGTATACTCGAAACTTCGAAATGTATGGTTAATTTATTAAGTGAAAATGCCATCCAAATTTTTATATTGAAAAGCATTTGACTTCAATGTATCTGTGTCGCTGGTTAAACCAGTTGCAAAATCGTACACAATATAGTATGCCGTGTCACATGATACAAGTGGCGTAATGAAGACTTGATGGTAGGAATAATGTTATGTCATAAGAAATCTTTTTGTGAGTATAGATTAGATGTGCGTGTGAAGAGCGATTGAGTACATTTTGTTTGTTTAAATGTTGTGCAACATCGATTATAATGTTCATTACTTGCTTACCTTTTCGGGTATGATAATGTTTTTCTTTTCTGCAAATTACTTCCAATGGAGTTGAGAATATCTTGTGCCAATAATTGCCTTTGTACTTGCCATCTTATATACTTTGCTATCACATTTAATTCTTTTACTGCACATGGAATATCCAGGGTAAAGCAAATAAAGCAGAAGAAAGAAACAAAATAAAAAATGTCAGTAGTGTGATGACAGGTGCGGTAAATTTGAAATGTAATACCAAAAATAAAATGAGACAAACAGTATATTTTCGGTTACGCCAGTTTCGATAAATTTCTATAATAAAAGGTTCCGGAAATAATCTGAAAATTATTTTACTACAACAGTAAATGATGAGATAATTAATTCCATTGCATTCAATGATTTTATAAAAGGAAAAAAATGAGGAAAGAAGTAGGGAAAGCTTGCTTATCTTACATATAAAAATTAACCAACCGAGAAAAAAATGAAACTGCTTGCTCTATCTGTCTCATGTCTAAATGAACAATACATAGTGTTGCTGATAAAGATGGTTGCCTTAAGAAGAGGCGATACGGTGAGTGCAAGGAAGAAAAAAAATGTCATCAACGTAGAGTGGAAGAAGAAGCTTAGCTAATGAGATAAATCTAATTAAGGGAACTGCGAAGAACAGCTACGTTTCGGGAGGAATTTTTTAAGTGACTATCGTTTGCTATCATGGAAAGCTCAATTTGACGAGGGAGTGAGTTACACCTTTTTTGTAACACTTTTAGGCAAATCACCGAAAGTAATAAGTTTTGTGGTCTTTACTGTTATGTTTAAGGCAGATCTGTTATTGTTTATACCAAGTAGTATAGGTCATGCTTACAATATGGTCTGATATGCAGAAAGTTATTTCTTATAATGCAAAAACATGTATTCTAGCTGTGTTATTTGCAAAACATTTATTTTGTGTAAATATTACATACATGATGATGTGAGTAACATAATAAACATATATTATTGAGGAAAATTGTTTCAATATAGCCTCCGAATGGCTTCCTTAAAAAATCGTCTGTTAGCATGGCGGTTTATATGTAACTTATAAAATACAGATGAAGTGTAAATATTGTATTAGTCATAGACATTTGTGTCAACAAGTATGGCAACTGCATATTTACTTGAAACTGTTATTTTCATGATTATAAAATGGCTGTTTACAAAATTCAATTTACAAGAAAACTTAATGCGCATATGCCAAAATTTAAATCATATTCTGCCATTTTATATATCGAAACTGAGACAGTAGACATTAAAGCACCAGAACCAAGTGTGATTTGACAATTATTTGTACAGTTTTATTTATCGGTATGAAGATTGCCAATAAACCACGTAGTAGATTTGGTAAAATAATATACGATGTTCACTGTATACAGTATTTTACTATAATACTATTACATGCCGTATAACAAATAGTTGTATCTAAAAACTGTATTCAACTATGAAAAAAAGGTGTAGTCAAACTAATTAGAGCTGCATCCAAAAGACCAAGCGATTAGGAACGACTAATTTTAATCATTGGATCCCTAAGATATACTACCGTTATGTTTACACATTGGAATTATTAGTCGAATACTTTAGTCCAATACCCTTGAAACAGGGACGATTTTTTCTTTCGATCAATCTCGATTGCGACCACTTTGAACAGCTTCGGACAGGTTTGCTACTTTGGGCCCGGTAGCCTTCCTCATAATTTCGCAAACAAACTGATGCCGCATATCAATACGTTTCGTCCTATTGTGGAATAGTAAATTTTGGGGTAATTTTCTACGTCTGTTACGGTCACAATAAACTTCGACCTCCGCCAATGCGTCAAATTCAAGCTAAATTAGAAGTCTCTGTAGATAACTACCTTCTTTAATCGTATCGCTAAGCGTCATGTACACTGCCTCGGACGATAATGATGCTACAATTTCACGAGTCTGACTCGTAATGACAATTTTGGGCCAAACTTGAATATCACGAGTCAGACTCGTTGTTTAATTTTATGTGAAATGTGAATATTACGAATCTAGCTCGCAATCAACATTTTGGGACAAACTTGAATGTCACGAGTCAGACTCGTTGTTTAATTTCATGGGAAATGTGAATATCACGAGTGTGGCTCGTAATCGATATTCCGAGCCAAACATGAATATCACGAGCCCTACTCGTGGTCCTAATCTCGGGCCAAACAAGAACGCCTGAATGGGCACTTATCTCTTCTTTTCTCTTCTTTATATGAATGGGTATTTTATATCTTGTGTCCCAATGCAGTTTACGTGCTACTTAGGATACATTGTCGTAGTCCAGATAACATTTGAAAACTAAGTAAACATGTGCATTCGGCGAAACCAAGAAAGCTTCAGTCGTTCTTCACTTCTTAATATTCCATTACACGAGGTGCACACGTTTCGTACAGTCTTCTTCACAAAAAGTAATATTCCTGATCATTTTTAATTTTGTCAAACACTCCAGCATATATAAAAAACGCAGGAAAATTACTAAAAAAGCAAGTAGTTCGCGTGGAAGTAAGAGTAGTGGAAAGACTTCCCATGTTTCAAGCAGTCAATCGATAGGTATTCAAAAAGTTATAAAAAGTGACGAAAATTCTAGTGGCAGCAGTGTTATAAACTATTTTCATAAAAATAAAAAGAAAAACGGAATTACTATCTAAACAACCCAATAGATAAGCAACTGGTATCAAAGTTCTGTTAAAATTCACGCCCACGACACTGTTTGAATCCTTTTGCGACTACCGACCACTTTCCGATTTTCTGGATAGTTCACCAGAATCCAGCTCCTATTCTTTACTATCGATTTTACCTCCGTTACGGCCTCTGCGCGACTTGATCCGCTCCTCGATCCCATCTTCTTCGCTCCGGTTCCCACCGTCAAGGATTTGAACAACTTCGTTTTACTCTGAATTATCCTTTTCCTTCTCGTCTACTCCGTTATTTTGATTTTTACAAATGTTTGACTTCATTTGACGTAGCATTTCAGTCATCAAAGAGAAGATTCTTCGAACTTGTTGCGGTCCGAATTTTTAGGTCTCTTTGTGGGATTCCAAATTCTGTACGCTTTGTGATTGTGGGTCAATTTTTAGTCTAATCGGATCTTTATCCATAGTGAAGAATTTGCGGCCAAAATTCTAGTAGTAACTCACACCTGGTATCTTCCGTATCCACTTTTCGGAAGGAATTTTACTAATGAGACTGCTCAAAGGATACCTATTTCTTATAGAGTGTTTGGGATTTCTGCTCTAGAAGAAATTGGATGGCCAAATTATAAAAGCAGACACTTAGTCTTTGAAAAATTTGCACATTTACCTTCAACAAATTATTGAAAGCTCTCCTGCATTACTCCTTCCTGTTGTCAGACTGTAAACATCTGATTTTTCTTACCGTCTAATTACTGTATGCTTCCCCGTCAACATTCAAATCCTACCCCAACTTGAGCAATCATCGATCAAAGTACTAAAATACTTGCTTTTTTCGTTCGATGCTGCACGCATTGGACCGTGCACATACGAATTGATAAGTAATTTCTAGTAATTCTAGACTTCGCATCCGTGTTTTCAGGAAAGGAGTATAAGTCGTTTTTCCGCAACAGTAAATATTGCATTTAGGGATATTAGTGATATTTTTCAATTTTAGTGGGATCTTTGAAGTTTAAATGGCCCATCCGACATTCATGTCATACGTTCATAAAATTTACACGTTGACTGCCATGTCACCAGTATTCGGGTGACAGTAAAAATCTTGATTTTTGAGTTACTGCGCTTGAGTACTTACGAGGTAAGTTAGTAAGTATTTTGAAAGTTATTTCACAGGACATGATAACACTATTAAATTGTTATAAAAGTAACTTTAACCATGTGAAACTACCAAACAAAATAGTATGACTTGTCTATGCTTAATTGGCATTAGGTCACAAACAAGTTAATCGTAAGCACCGCGTTAATAAGAGATGTTTGTTGAGATAATAATTCTACTTTATTGAAAAGAATTCGCGTGATACAAAATGAGTGTTGTGAGCAATTCTCGTGGTGGCGTTCTGTTTTTTTACTGTTTTCCTGGGTATGAGAGTGGGCATTATAAATGGAAATTCTAAGAAGGGTCGTGGAAATCGAATGAAGATGATTGGTGGAAGGTGGGTTTGGAAGGAGGTAATAGTAGTATTAAAATTGGGAGAGTCGGTGGTATGTGGAAGAGGAAGGAATTTACCTGGAATATTAATCAGGAATGCGAAACGGTTTTTAATTAGCGATGGTTAAGGGTGCGTGAGGTGTAGGGATTAGGGTTTAGAACTGGTACTGCGGATTAGGGCTACAGTAAACGACAATAAAATTTGATTGGAACTCTTTTTGGTTCCGTTGGATCAGACCAAATAATTTACCCCAATTTATCGACCATTCACAAGGAAGTGACGAAGATAATGGCTATGATGAAATATTATTTATTAAAAAAAAATAATAGTGTAGCGTCAGGAAAACGGCCGTAAATGCCTCGCATAAAACCGGGCCCTACCGGATTAAGATAAAGTGGTAGAAGTCCGTATAAAAGGCGGCCCGATTTGCGACGCGAGTTCAGTCTTAGTTCAGTTTTAAGTTGTCGTTTAGTTTAAGTTGAGTTGTCAGTCAGTTATAGTTCAAAGTTTAGATCAGTCAAGTTCAGAGTGTAGTTCAGTCCAGTATAGATACGTTTTCTTGCCGTTCACCGAATCGAAGTCAAATTGCCATAGTTTTACTTTCATTTTGTAGTTATATTTATATATTAGTGTTTCTATTTATCTTTAAATAAATTATTCAACTTAATATAATTCCGCATTCCGCTTCGACGACACCTAACATCTTATATCCCTACAATAGTATTAGAATATGGAGGAGAATAATATTAAAAATAAGAAATCCTTTAATCATTTTTATCAGGTTACTGTAACAAATGGCACTTTATAGTCTACATTTATACACACCCTGCAATATCATATTTTGTTTGCAAGTACTCTGTATGAAAGAGAACCGACATTCCGATTTTTCCTAATAATTTCGGATAAACATTATGACTACAATTTTCCAAAAATTCTACCTTGGCTCGGTAATTTATGCGTATCAAAGTAAGTAGCTGTATACAAGTTTTACGCTACAAATGTACCCTTTTGTAAATCATGTTCAGCTTACAGAATACAAATTTGCCCTTTTACAAATAAAGTTTTCCACCACACTTCTGTTTTTACGCTTTTATAATAAATACAATGCAAGGTGGAAGAATGAAAATGCAGCAATGGACAAGATAACGATTCCGTTTCTTTCGAATCCTTACAGTCGGAGGGACACACTCGGCCACTGATATCTTACGTCTTAATATGTTTATGTTTCGTAATTCCGGTCTACTCCACGTTCTTTCCCCATGTTTTTTTACAATCGTCTCTCCTTTGTTCACTTTAGATGACTCGAAACCCCCAGAATGCGATTCAATGTAACATGAAAATGTGTTGATGCGTCGCAGTACTTTTTTCATTGTATACATTTAAGTAAAAGTGACCCATTCTATTTTTCACTGAAGGAATAGTCTTTAGACTGACCTTAGTTACATGTATATAAAGTTATTTGTTTATCCATGTGTATTACTTCTATATTATAAACTTTTGCACTCTTTTCTCTTCTCTGAGAGGACGCGATGAAATTGTATGTTATTATTATTGTATATTATCATTACTAAGTACATGCAAGAACAAAATTTGTTCGAATAATAGTGTCTTTAAGAGGCCTCCGACAAATTTGACAAGCACTGAATAAAATGGAAAACTTCTGACCAATACAAAATTTGTGAAATTTTTAATGAATCAACTCACACGTAAATTCCAGCAATTGTGAGTTCATCCTTATACAACATATCGAGACAATAGCCTGAACCACAAATTATATGTTATTTGCGCGCCAGGAGATGAACTTTATTGTATGTTCATTGTAAATAAAAGCATTCGTATTTTTTATTTTAAAACAAAGACTTTAAAGTTTAAATTTAAGTTAATATAAAATTTTCGTATGTACTTTATAAGTAATAGGTGTACAACTTTGCTCCCGCCGTTTTTTGCATTGGACGAAAGGGAAAAACGGCGGGAGCAAAGTTGTGTACCTATTATAAATAAAGTTATACTTTATATTAAAATAGAAACATGTGTATTTTTTATATAAATAATACGATTTATTAATCAATTAAAATATCAGTCCATTTTGAGATATACTTATACTGGTATATACTTTATAAGTATAAATAAAGTTATACTTTATATTAAAATAAAAACATTCGAATTTTTTTAAATAAATAATACAATTTATTAAACAATTAAAATATCAGTTCATTTTTAGATATCCTTTATAATTCAAATAAAGTTATTCTTTCTGAAACTATACCATTTTACACGAAATTTTGCGCTGTGTAATAATCCATTTAATAGTTTCAGTATTGTAGAGTCAATCGATTTGACAAATGTGCGGCTCAATTCTGGCTGCAATACATGACAGCTGGAAAAGATTGACAAACGCGTATACGCGTCCACAGTCGACATTTGCAGCTGCATGCATCCGTAGGAGTCAAAGGACTAAAACCGTAGCGACCGGCCGACCAACGGCGATCTGTCAGAATACATCGATCGTGTCAATGTATTGATCGACTGCCTTTTGACTGCAAGTTACTACGATCCACACAACCGCACCAGCAACTTTGCATAAAGTCAAGAGAAAATGACACTGTCACTGCACTCTTGACTTACCGACAAGGCGAATTTCATTTGCAAAAGGACGAATCTTCCGTAAAAAGGAGAATTTGATTTGCTAAAAGGCGAATTTGCTTTACAAAATAGTGATTGTGGTTCGCGATAGGGTGAATTTGTCGTTGCAAAGGGTGTATAATCGTCAGACTTTAGCACTCGCTATCTACAAGTTATCCAGCAAGGGTGAACTTTTGACTTAAATATTGTTGCCGGACGATTCGGGAGCAGTATATGAGCCGTTTATTTTGAAAATGGCCTAACTCCGTTTTTCAATATTTTCCGGTTACCATAGTTACATGTACAAATTCATGTTATTTATCTCGATTTGAAGATAAATGGAGTTAGGCCACTTTCAAAATAAATGGCTCATACATAGGGTAAAGTGATTGACCGCTTAAGAAAAGCGTTTCAATGAAAGGCGTATAACATAAACGTGTAATGTTGCATTCATTATTTTTTAGCATATGAGGACAGAAAAATATTGTAAAAACATGTGCACCCTGCAACGAAACAGAAACAAAATTTTATTCATTAATAACACAACGATACATTTAATATTGTTAATTAATAGTGATTGACCGCAGAAATCACAGTCATTGACCGTGTTATTTACAGTTATTGACCACCTTGTAAACTTGTGAGAAATGAGAAATATTTAAGCGGTTAGTTTTACTGTATTACCTTTAAATGTTATCGAATATAATTTTCGACGGTAGCACCACGCTGAAACGTATCAGCATGTTGACATAAAAGCGCAAAAAGGAAATACGTATGCGACCAATGCGACACGGTGCGCCGTTTAGTTATGCTCATTAAAAAAAAAAAAAACAAAGGAACGCTAAAGACAGAAGCCTGTGGATATCATGACAACCGTAAACAAGACGGTTTCCATGCAGCATATGGGCATTGAATTACAATGATTTTTTGCGATTAAACTGATTAAATCTTTCAGTGGTCAATTATTGTCAAAATCCATTGCCACAAATATGGTGATTGACCACCCTAGTACTATCGGATAATTACGATATTAGGAAACCGGGACGGAAACAAAACCTTTAGTGAGATTATTCCATCACATACAAATCATATGTTTTTTTTTCAGAAATACTATATAGACTGCAAAATGATTACGAATTCACCAGTATTTTCTAAAAGATATCGTTAAGTATTTGCCTCTTTCTCTTAAGAAATCTGTAACAATTCTTTCACCGCATGTTATTAACCCTCTATGGACCGAATTTTTTTTGGTGGCTATACAAAATCTATCTAACGTGAAATCAACAAATATCAACCTCGAAATACATATTAACAATGAATTCAGCAGTTTCAACAATTTAATTATAACAAATACATTTTGTAAGTTTGAAGTAACAACGGCTTACAACGTTTGATCTTGTGTGTATAAGAGCTTAAGTACGGAATTCCATAAAACAGTTGGCGTTTGACATTAAGCATAGATATACGTTGCATTTCCTTATCTGATAATTTTCTGCTACTAAATTCATCGTTGCTATCAATAATATTTATACGTCGTCGGGTAAATACTATCGGATGATCTCCGTTAGAATCAGAATCTGATAAAGAACCTTCGAATTTATTACTCCAAATGATTCTTATTCCTATTCCTCTTTTATTTTTATATGATTTCTATCCATATGTTGGGCCTCTGATATATAAAACTAAAACGCAAGGAAAACACAAACGTTATCGCAAATACACTGAACCCTACCATTATAGCCCATTGTGTCTTAAAAATCACAAAGCTATATTACGTGAAAATAGTAATAAAATGATTGTTTAAATGCAAACAAATAAGACATTATTGATATACAAACTAAAAGCTATTAAGTACGCTTTTTTGTTTAACAAACACCGATAGAAGAAGAAATAATGAGAATTGCACAAGATGGTTCCTTTCGTTTCTATTGGCAGACAACTTTCAAAAGCATTTACTTTGACATTTCAGGATAGAGCTGACAACCGCATCAAGCATGTTATTGGTTACTAAGGAGACATTATATAACAAAATGTATACGCCATCTAGTAAAACAAAATTAAACTACTTAATAAAATATCGATTTATCGATATGTGACTTCAAAGTCACGCGGGCCCATAGAGGGTTAATGACAGGCGATCTACACAAGAATTCTGTATTACAAGACGGTCGTATACAGAACGCGCTTTAGACTGATATTCAAAAACAATGAAAATATACCTATAGCGATCTTCAGATATTCGTTCATGAACGCAAAACGGTCAATCACTCTGTACCTGTCAATCACTGCCTACTTTAGCCTACTTTGTTCGTAGTGCGATTTATAGATGCCTGGAAGGTAGCGTGTTACTATGGTAACGAACACCTCATCCTGGCGAACGTCAGTTCTGCGTTTGCTGTGTTGCTAGCTGCCATGAAACTCAGCGGTATAGAGCAAGGATTGGGGGCAAATATGGTTGCCACGTGTCAATGAGCAGGGTGTTCGGAAAATGTTCTGCTAAGGAGATAAACGCGCACGTGGCCTATTTCATTTGCGTCGTGGCGACTCGTGGACGTGATGTGATTTGAGATTTTTTGGTACAGTGAAAATACTGATCGCGAATTCTGGCAGAATGCGACGGGCGTACAGTCCGTCACAAAAGTATCGGGGAGAATGTGTTATACAGTAAATTTGGACACCGCGAAGAGAGAAATAATAATACTTTGCGTAGTTTGACTTCGATCAGTACGGAATGCTCGTAGGCCGGTTTGAATATATAAAGAAAGCCGGTTTGAAAATGTAAAAAAAAGTTTTTAAATGGGGTAAATGAAAATAAATTCTAAAAAATTAGTATGGGCAATTATTTCATAATGCATAAATGTAGAAATTAGATACATGAAACTAGAAATTGGAGTATCGCTATAATATTTATATAACTTGGACACCGTGAAGAGAAAATAATAATACTTTGCGTAGTTTGGCTTCCATCAGTACGGAATCCTCATAAGCTAGTTTGAAAGCATAAAAGAAGTTTCAATTAGACTAAATGAAAGCAAATTCTAAAAAATTAGTATGGGCAATTATTACATAATACATAAATGTAGGAATGAGATAGGTCGAACTAGAAAATGAACTATCATTGTAATATTTATAAAACTTGGACACCGCGAAGAGAAAAATAATAATACTTAACGTAGTTTGGCATTCATCGGTACGGAATCTTTATAGGATGGTTTGAATATATAAAAAAAGTTTCAATTGGACTAAATGAAAATAAATTCTAAAAAATGTGTACGGGCAATTATG
The DNA here is from genome assembly GCA_033815515.1 of Cryptocheilus praepositus. NCBI lineage: Eukaryota > Metazoa > Arthropoda > Insecta > Hymenoptera > Pompilidae > Cryptocheilus > Cryptocheilus praepositus. The sequence continues at coordinate 60,396 of JAWWQZ010000232.1, forward strand.
TTATAATACATAAATATAGAAATTAGATGATAGGTGGAACTAAAAACTGGACTATCACTATGATATTTATAAATAATAGTAACACCAACAACACACTTTAGTCTTGATTCTTAAACTTTTATCTTTCCGTGTTTCGTCTTTTAGTCTTTTATTCTTTGCGTCTTTTCGTTCTGAGCATGCATCCTGTTTGTTGCGAAGTCTTGTACTAATGAACCATTTCACTTTCACACAAGTAACGGATTGCAAATCAGATTTTCCTAGGAGCAGTGTGAATGATTTCGGCAATAATTGTTACTATAAAATACAAAATATAAACAAATGGATAAAATAAAATCATCACTCTTAGGTGTATTTTTATTTTTAAAGAATACACTTATTTTCACATAGGAGGAGTGTAAATTATTTCGTAAATAATAGTTTTCTCTTACTATTTTATCGTTAAGTTCATTTTAATCTGTGCACAAGGTTCAGATGAATATATAACATCCGCCGACGAACACTGTTTGCATAAATGCATTTTATATCCTGCTGCGGTGGTGTGATTGATACAATTAATTTTTTTTTTAAATGGGTTTAGTGACAACATGAGAAATTGAAGGGTATTATCGGTGGAACAGGCAGGGTGGAAGTGATAAAACGAGTCCAGCAGATGCAGGCTATTGAAAACGCCTATTTCTATGAGTTGCAATGGGTTTTATAGTGTAGCGATTTGCTTATCTAAAATCCCAAGCATTGCATAGAAGTATTTATCGTTTCGAACTTACCCTTTTACGCTCCTACGCATTATTTTAGGCGTTTTGTTTGAAATCTGTTTCAAACGACCATTGGAAGCAATTTAAATAGTTTTTATTTTTTACTAAACGTATTGAAAATACTATTGGAACTGATACCTGTTAAATGCGGAATTCCGAAATATTTTTAACGCAAATTTTGGCACGTTTTTTCTAGTTATAGGAAAGCAAGTATACTTTTGCAGTGTATTGTTGATTTTATAAAATAGATAAGCGAATATGTGAATACACGAAGGACTTCTTTATAACAAAAAGCGTTATGTTGCTATCTAACGTTGCTTGTCGTAGTAAAATAATATTGCGAAATATTATACATATTTAAATTTCGGAATGCCATATATGCAAAAGAATAGTTCTTCGATAACAATAACCGAAACACTAGCCACAACATAAAATTTGTTGCAATTTATACATCAGTACAAAGTGTGTCTCAAAGTGGACTGATGTTTTAATTTATTATTACATCGTATTATTTATTTAAAAATAATTGTTTTGCGTTGTTCGATCATGTAATTCTCCATAACTAAACCTCAATACTTCCTGATACCAGTTGGCAAAGATTAGTACTCTATATTCACTCCAAAAATGGTGCATAATTTAAAATGCCAGGCCATTTTGAGACACCCTTTATAAATAATGCGTGGCCACCTATTCTACTGCAATAGTCACATCCGCCCACACATGTCAATGTTCCGTTATTATATAATGAAAATGCAGATGAAGCTGTCAAGCGGTTGTTACGTTATGTAACCCGACTAATTACCCTAAGTTCCCATTCATGGATCGCTTAACAACAGACTGTGTTAAGGTCTTTTAAATAAGCCAATTTTTCCAAACAGGTAAGCTCAGATAATCTAAAACATTATCATTCGGTTGGGGCTACATTTGAAGGTTATTTTCGTGAGTTTTCCGTGAATAAGTGTCGTATATGGGCTGTGTACGACATTTTACTTTTCACACTTTGCGTACAACTCACAACTTAAGGGATTATTCTACTTCAGACGCTCGAAAAATTATAGATAGATAAAAATATGGAAATTATAGATATTAATATAAAAATGATTGGGCTTAATAAATACAATCTTAAAATACATGAAACAATTTTTTTTAATTTATTTTACTCAATATTTATATACAGAAAGGGTAGACAAAGGTAACTCTCCAAAAAGTAGAGAGGTGACTCATGTTGTCGATTTCACTGGAATAAATGATCTGAAACATAAAAATTAAACAGCATCAGATAAAGTATATCCGTGGATTCATCTCGAACTACAACACACACACACACCTTTTGTAAGCTCCTGAAGAGGAGCATCAATGGCATTGAAACATCTAGAGAGTTCTAGCAATAAAATTCTAAATTCAACCTTTTTCTGACATAAGAGGAGTTCGTGTATTCCTTCATTATCCACTTCAAATAACCACATAACTTGTGTAGATTTTCAAGTACAGGGTCCTCTAATTGGCGAGCAAAGGTCACCTATGATCCTCAATTATTATATTCAGGAATGATATTTAAGTGACGAGTTTGTTGAATTATGTTATTTGGTTGTGTAGTAGTCAATTGACGACGAAATGTAAACACGATAAGACGTAAAGAATAAAAGGCGAAACGATAAAATGAGGAAAGATTAGGAAATAAGACTAAAGTGTCTTGATTGTGTTGTTATTGTTTATTAATATTATACTCTCTAGTTTCACGTATCCAAATCCTACACTTGTATTCTTTCAGTTTGGCCCCAAAAAAAATAAATTTATTATTCGTGAGGAGTCAAGTTTACTACCAGGTTGCTCAATAAGTTTTGGCGTTCGATAAGAAAAACACAATGTTATGGTTCAAAATACACTTTATTATTCAGTATAATCTCCCTGAACATTAATGCACTTGCTCCAACGATCCTCCAATCTGTGGATCCCATCCCTGAAGTGAGATTCCGGAAGGTTTACAAAATACGCTTCAACAGCCGTTATGACCTCTTCATTTGACGAAAAACGCTTGCCACGCATACATTTTTTGAGTTCTGGAAACAAATGGAAGTCGCTGGGGGCCAAATCTGGTGAATACGGCGGATGCTCCAACAATTCGAACTTTAATTCATGGATTTTAGCCATTGTCAAAATGCTCTTGTGACACGGTGCGTTGTCCTGATGAAAAAGGATTTTTTTCTTCTGCAAACCGGGACTTTTTTTCACGAATTTTTTCCTTCAACTGGTCCAAAAGGTTGCAATAATATTCAGAATTAATTGTTTTACCAGTTTGCAAGTAATCCACAAATAAAATTCCTTTCGCATCCGAAAAAACTGATGCCAGAACCTTCTTGGCCGATTTCTGGACACGAACTCGTTTCGAAGCCGAACAACCAGCCGAACACCACTCTTTAGCCTCTTGTTTTGATTTAGGATCATGGTGATAGACCCAAGTCTCATCCATAGTGATGAATCGACGCACAAAATCCACTTTATCCTTTTTAAAACGCTCCAAATGTTGTTGAGAAAGTCGCATTCGAATGTGTTTTTGTTCAATTGTTAGCGAATGCGGCACCCATTGTGCACACAGCTTTTTAAAACTCAAAATTTCATTTAAAATATGACTCACACTGCCTAATGAGATGTGTAGAGCCTCTACTAAATCCCTCTCAGTCAATCGACGATCTTCTAAAACCATATCCTGTACTTTGGCTACGATTTCTGGTGTTGATGCGGTTTTTGGACGTCCTTCACGTGGATCGTCTTCAAGGCTTGTACGACCACGTTTAAATTCAGCAACCCATCTTTCTACTGTTCTAATTGAAGGTGAACGTTCATTATACACTCTTAACATTCGTTCGTGTATTTCTTTTGGTGCTACACCTTCCAAAAATAAGAATTTTATCACTGCACGATATTCAATTTTTTCCATTGTCGAAAATACTGTGACACGGCGACACTAAATGGCTTGTAAACAAAAAATGAATTGACTGATTGAAATGAACCTTCACATACGTTGATAAGAAGAGTGAACCAACAAAACAAAAACAAATTTGGACTAGTAGCAACGCCCTCAACAAAACAAAACAAAACTTATTGAACAACCTGGTATTACTGTCATGTATCCGCATGATCATACGAAACAGGGCACTTCTCTTAGTAACAAGAAGGTATTATACATACAGGAATGAGTTTTCAAGCTAACACACCATTTCATTTGCATCTCACGATACAACTACTAAGGTCTTGCTATGGCTCCAATATATTTTGGTTTGTGCTTTGACCTGTTAATCGGGGATTGGACCCGTATCGATGCTTCTGACGCTATTGCTGGAATCAATGAGCCTGGATTTGGCCGATAAAAAATGGAAAAACATTCTACCAGCAAAAGGGGAATAAAAAATAAATGCATTGAACTTTAGCAGATATGCTTAATCTCTAAAGTTGTAAGATGCATTAATTAATAAGGCGTATTTGGAAAATTATATACTAGCACGTCTTTAGACGAGTTAATTTAGCATTTAGAAATTATTCTCCGGCTCGTACGACGGTTATGAAGTTATATAAATGGTACGTTGTAAATATGTATGCATAATCTCTAAAAGTTCGAGGCGGGTTATAATATGATAAAAACGCAATATATTATATTATATATGTATTATCACTTTGAAAAATATGACATTCCATTTATAAAAAGCAGAGTGGACCACCGTATTGCTGAAACACTTTCATGTACCACGAGGCTGTCGATATCATAGTCATACCATATTATTAATAGCTTTAATGATGCGGTACACGGCCGATGATTATTGAATTAAATTATTTAAAATATTACATATGTGTATACGTATGTCTGCACATATATTTAACAGTATAAAAAATTACGTATATAAAAAATCATACATATAAGAAACTATAATATCACACACACACACATATATATATATATATATATATATATATATATATATATATATATATATATGTAATATTTTAAATAATCTAATTCAATAACCATCGGCCGTATACCGCATCATTAAAGTTGTTGATAACATGATATAACATGATATGACTATATATATATTAATAATATAATACATTAATACTATAATATATTGATATTGATAATATAATATAACATATTAATTTGATATCGACACTCTTCTAGCACATAAAGGCGTTTCGGCAAATTGGTTCACTTTACTTTTATAAATTTACACACTTTACTTTATAAATGGAATGTCATATTTTTTGAAATTATAAAACATATATATTATAACATAATATATTCTATGTTAATTATGCTATAAAAAAATCGTCTGTACACTGTCAAATTAACGCTTTGTTTTGTTAATCGCGTTAAACTTTTTAATTATTAATGATCAGCAGTGTTATTTTGACATTCATCCGATATAGGCGAATGTACTAGACACTATACGGAAGTTGATCATGAGATCCGTACTAAATATTACCGTGCCTACTATAACAAATCGTATGTACAATGTCAAATTAACGCTAACATTTTGTTAATCGCGTTAAACTTTTTAATTATTAATAATTAACAGTGTTATTTTGACATTCATCCGATATAAGCGAATGTACTAGGGACTATATGGAAGTTGTTCATGAAATCCATGCTAAATATTACCACGCCATGGATAGGCCAGAATCTCTGGCCAATTTTGCGATTTGTTGCGAGATTGAATTTTGGGTAAAATACTGTCAACAAAAATACCTGCAGGAATGCTTTTTAATTCGATAACCGAGCATAGCGAAAATATAAAGTGAGGTGTAATACGACGTACGGCCGAAAATGGGATGATTCTGTGTGATAAAACACGCCGACAGGGTAGAATAACGTTTTTTTTTGCGCGAGAGGCTTTGTTTTTAAATGAAACGGCAGAAGCGATTGATCGATTTTCGCGTTACGCGCGAATGCATCGAAAAATCGCGACGTTACAAAACGCCGGCTGATTCTTGACGAGAAAATAAATTGAAAGTATGGAACAAAGCTGCGCGTTATGACGTTTCTGCTTTTAAGGAAAACAAAGCGTCGTCTGCGCGAGGTTTATTCTGTACTTTTGTTTTGTACACGTAAAACCGTCGTGTATTCGCTTATTATTCGATTAAACTATTGTTTCCTGTATCGTCGAAAGCTGATCAATATTCGTTGGCTTTCTTGGTCGTAAAGTGACTGTTGTATCAAGCATCGTTTATTTATGACTTTGACTTGTGCTTTCTGGTAGACTTACACATTTTGCTACGTATTTCGTCGTTTTATATTTCGTGCACACATACTCTTTTTGCGATAAATAGAATTTGCTGAAGCATCTATAATTTGTAACGCCGCAGCTGTTTGAGTAAAAACAAATGTAAAAGCATATTTTTTAACTGCTAAAAAACCAAACTGTTTCTAGACTGTCAAATTTTAAGCAGGCTGCTGCTTTATAATACTTTAAAACTCCATGTTTTTGGCTAGTTTTATGCTATTTGCTGATGTATCTATAAGTCGCAACACTCTAAGTCTTTGAGTAGAAGCTAATTTAAAAGCGTCTTTGGAACTGCTAAAGAAACCAAACTGTTTCTAAACTGTCAAATATTAAGCAGGCTGCTGCTTTAGAATACTTTAAAATTCGGTGTTTGTGGCTAGTTTTACGCTATTTGCGGAAGTATCTATAAGTAGCAACACTCCAAGTCTTTGAGTACAAGCAAATGTAAAAGCATCTTTTTTACCTACTAAAAAAATCAAAGTGTTTCTAGACTGTCATATGTTAAGCATGCTGCTGCTTTATAATACAATACTTAAAAATACAGTGTTTTTTGCTAGGTTTATGAAGGCGTAGTTTTATGCTATTTGCTGAGCTATCTACAATTAGCAACTGTTTAAGTACAAGCAAATGCAAAAGCATCATTTTTACCTTCTAAAAATACCAAACTTTTTCTATACTTTCAGATGTTAAGTAGACTGTTTCTTTATAAAACTTTAAAATTCGGTGTTTTTGGCTAGTTTCATGCTATTTGCTGCAGTATCTTGTATTAGTAACACTGCAGCTGTTTGAGTAGAAGCAAATGCAAAAGCATCTTTTTTAACTTCTAAAAAAACAAAACTGTTTCTAGACTTTCAAATGTTAAGTAGGCTGCTTCTTTATAAAACTTTAAAATTCGGTGTTTTTGGCTAGTTTTACGAAGACTTAGTTTTATGCTATTTGATGAAGTATCTTCAGTTAGTAACATTGCAGTTGTTTGAGTACAGAGAAATGCAAAGCATCCTTTTTAACTGCTAAAAAAACCAAGCTGTTTCTAGATTGTCAAATGTTAAGCACGTTGCTGGTTTATAATACCTGAAAATTCGGCATTTTTGGCTAATTTTATGAAGGCTTAGTTTTATGTTATTTGATGAAGTATTTACAATTAGTAACACTTTAAAATTTGGTGTTTTTAGCTACTTTTATGAAGGCTTAGTTTTATGCTATTTACTGAAATATCTACAGATAGCAACACTGCAGCTGTTTCAGTACAAGCGAATGTAAAAGCATATTTTTTAACTGCTAAAAAATCCAAGCTGTTTCTAGACTGTCAAATTTTAAGCAGCCTGCTGTTTTATAATACTTAAAAATTCGGTGTTTTCGGGTAGTTTTATGAAACAGAAGTCGATTGAAATTGACGGAGTATATAGTTCGAGAAAATTTGAATAAAGTAATTGGATTTGGAAGAGTAAACTTAATTTTTTCGAACTGTTTCGATATTCTAAGTACGTCGATTTTTTTGTCAAAGTTTCTTGAATATTCGAGTTATTCGAATCATTGAATATAACAAATTTTAAAGCAAATACAAATTTTAATTACTTGAATATTGTAAATATCTGGACACTTCGAATTAATATTGCCAGTATTACAAACTTTGTGTAAAATTGGAGGGATTGTTAATTCCTTATTAAGAAAATGCATCAGCGATTACTAAATGAAAAATTTCAATAATTATTTGGGTGAAAGTCTGAATAATCTCTAGTGACATATTCTGATAAAAAATGAACCGACTTGCACCGGAAATCACTGAAAGACAAATCATAATAATTATTTACATAAAAATCTAAAATAGTCTCCAACGAAACCTTTCGGATTAAAAAAGAACCGATAATCTTCTATACTATTAGGAATCACAAATACTTATTCTTAAGGGCTCAGTTATCGTTAAAAGTTTATATCGACGATTATTAAAACGAAATCCTGAATAGTTGTACAGATGGGAATTTTACTAATCTGTAATGCAATCTTCTGATAAAAATTGAACTCATAAAATGCTAAATTATTCGGAACCAACAATAGTCATGTTTGAAGATTTATTTCTAATTAAAAGTTTTTATAAGGAACTATTGAAAGGAAACTTTGAATAATTATTCAGATGGAAATTTGAATAATCCACAGTACAATCTTTTGATAAAAAAATGGATCGGTAAAGTGCTGAATCGGAAAGGAAAAATATTCACGTATGATCGCTCATTGCTCATTAGAACTGTGCGTCAGAGATTATTGAAAGAATAATCTGAATAATCTCCAGCGCGGCGTTCTGATAAAAGATGAATCGATAATCTGTTAAACTGTTAGGTAGTAAAAATATTCACTAGATTTTCGGAATGAGGCAATATGAAACAATGTGTCGTAATTTTCTGAATTGGAAATCACAGGTATTTTCTGACGTGTGCATTTATCAATCGGTGCATTTTAATTTGGTGAAAATTGTTCTGCAGTGAAGCTGAACTATCTTAAAACCTGCGTCTGATAAAACGTTAGTCATGTGGGTTTAAAAAATTTATTGGTACTTCTTTCAAGTGTTAAATAATTAAACGCAAAAATAATTAGAACATTTCGCTTTCGGAGATATTTCAGTTTCTTGCTACAAGATAGGAAAGATTTATAGAGAGTGAGGATAATTATTTTCAATAAATAAACCATTTTATATGTCTATCTGAGATCGCATTGTAATGTTGTTGACGAAAGAATGTGATTACCTATTCGTCATCATCAGGAGATTCTTTATGGCATCGGCAAGAGATAATTTATTTAATTAAATCAAATGGAAAAAGAGGAACAAAAATTGAAAACATTTCAAAAGGATGATACTAAATATTTGTTAATACCATAATTTTACATGTTTTTTCGATTTTCGTGCTTTCTTAAAATTTAATTAAATTAAATAAATTATTTCGTAGTGATGACACGAAGTATCGAAACGATGAATCACGAATTATTACATAATCAATACACGTCTAATTTTTATTGGAGGACTAAACTTTTCCGAACAAACTGCGACTTATACAACGGTATAAACAAATGGAATATATTACTTTAAATACTATCTACTACTATATATACTACTGTATATATTACTTCAAAAGGTAAGGTTTGCGGTTCAGAAGTGACCCTCGCGTGTAAAATGAGTATAACAAATTTATAACTCATTTACTGAAATGCAACAAAATTTTAACAGAATAATCGTGCTATAATGATGTATTCTGAATCGTTATACAGTTAGTGAAGAAAGTACACCAATCAATTTCGACCATTACTTCGTAAAATAGTAACTTATGTAGCATCAGAAAAACGGCTGTAGATGCGTCGCATAAAAGTATCGCGGGGCCATCGGGCCCTACCGGATTAAGATAAGGCGGTAGAGGTCCGTATAAAAGCCGGCCCGGTTTGCGTCGCGAGCTCAGTTTTAGTTTCAGTTTAAGATCAGTTGTCAGTCAGAGTTATAGTTCAGTTTAACGACAGTTATAGTTCAAAGTTTAGATCAGTCAAGTTCAGAGTGTAGTTCTGTCCAGTACCGATGCGTTTTCTTGCCGTTTACCGAATCAAAGTCGAATTGCTATAGTTTTACCTTTATTTTATATTTATATTTATATATTAGTGCTTCTGAAAAGACGTGAAAACCATCCGGAAGCCAATAATATGAACAATCATGGCCCCAAAAGCCTCAAATTTAAAATATAAAAGAATATAGTTGTGCGGAAGTCAGAGAAAGTGGTACGGGCAGTGATCTAGTGATTAGCATCAAATCTAGGCAACATTAGCAAACGAATCTTCACACGACGGAATACATGACGTCACATTGCACCTTATTTTATTCAGTGACGTAGATTCATTAGAACCAAATGTTTCTCGGTAGAAACATTTCAGTGACATTTTTGTTTTGTGTAATAATTATATGGACTGTTTATCTGACCATGTTTCCTGCGAATTCGTTGTGTCCTCTTCCCCTAAAACTCCCCCAGAAAACACCCAGTTTCCCCTTTTACGCTATTAACGTACCGTTCCGTACGGTATAACTTTTCTTTATTAGGAACCCCATAAATGGTTGGCGGCAGCGTAATCAGGTTGGGGTAATTTAAGGAAAGTAATATAAGTAGTGAACTGATGACGTCATGAGCCATACTACAGAAAACTGAAAGTGAGAAGCAATATAAGTAGAGAAATGCTCGAACGGCAAAATATATGTCACATTGCACCTTGCTTTATTCAGCGACGTAGATCCATCAGAGCCAAATGTTTCTCAGTAGAAAAATTTGGGTGACATTTTCGTTTTGTATAATAATTATATGGACCGTTTATTTTGAAATCCGTGTAAGTCCATTTGAAAAAAGTGAGATACCATATAATTTGTGATTAATTCAGTATCAACTTTTCATTTATAACTGGTTAACACTTAATATCTTACAAAATTTTTTTCTATGTCCATAGAATTGGCATTACGAAAAAAAGAATTTCTTGTACACACCACAGAACTATTATGATGTTATAAAACAATGTAGAAAAAATAATAAATTTATTTGATACCAAATGAAACGAGAAAGTTTCGTTTTAACAAAAAATCTACATAATGCAATTAAAAAACGGGTAAGAACAAATACTAACGGAGAAAAGGTAAACTGGCTGAAAATATGTTGGATGAGATTTTGCAAAAGTGCACCGTATACTATTTTCTATAAAAGATCGATGGACGACGCAGAATTTAAGACGTTAAATTTATCAGCTACATGGACCGTTTATTTTGAAATTGGTGTAACTCCATTTAAAAAAAAAAAATGAGATACCATATAATTTGTGATTAATTTAGTATCAACTTTCCATTTATAACTGGTTAACACTTAATATCTTACAAAATTCCAATGCTTTGTTCAATTTAAAATTGACCAATAGAGGAAATTGTATAAGGATTGATTATCAAAATAGTGTAAGTCCAATTTCCATAGACTTTTTAGTATTGTAGAACTGGCATTACGAAAAAAGAATTTCTTGTACACACCACAGCACTATTATGATGTTATAAAATAATGTAGAAAAAATAATAAATTTATTTGATACCAAATGAAACGAGAAAGTTTCGTTTTAACAAAAAATGTACATAATGCAATTAAAAAACGGGTCAGAACAAATACTAACAGAGAAAAGGTAAACTGGCTGAAAATATGTTGGATGAGATTTTGCAAAAGTTTTTGCAAAAGACGCAGAATTTAAGACGTTAAATTTATCAGCTACATGGATCGTTCATTTTGAAATTGGTGTAACTACATTTAAAAAAAAAATGAGATACCATATAATTTATGATTAATTTAGTATCAACTTTTCATATATAACTGGTTAACACTTAATATCTTACAAAATGCCAATGCTTTGTTCAATTTAAAATTGACCAATAGAGGAAATTGTATAAGGATTAATAATGAAAATAGTGTAAGTCCAATTTCCATAGACTTTTCAGTGTTATAGAACTGGCGTTACGAAAACAGCAGTAGAGAAGATACGTTAGTCGTGCAAGAAAAATGAGACTGTCTTGAAATCTCAAAAAAATGTAATACATAAAAAAATCTATGTTATTGCACACTGTAAGGCCTGCGAAACGTCGGCAAAATATTGAGAAAAGACGCTGCAACCATCCGGAATGCAATAATATGAATAATCATGGCCGCGAAAATCTCAAAATTGCAATATATAAAAACTTGTCATTAATAAAATATGTTATTACACGAAAAAAGACTATATTTGCCACGTAAACATGATTATCCTCCTTATTTGATTTGTGGCGACACACATGCGTGTACCGAAACGTACGCAAACATGTTTTTTATGTTTGATGCAGATAACGCTAATGCAATGCAGGGATTATGGGGGTATCAAATTGCTTTTGCAATATCGCTGGTATCCTACCCGTGTTTTTGCTGTTGCGCATCGACACATTTGCAAAAGCTGTAACACTGCTACCTCATATTATTGTCACTTCGGAAACCATATCAGAGGTTAGGTGGACTGTGTGTGTTCCTGATAGCGCGGGGGATTTCGGTTTGTACGCTTTACGAGACGTTTACTTCGTATTAAGAGTATCTTTATCACGTAATACCTTTCAAGATTTGCCGCATATCCGAAAATAATCTGTCGCTGCATTTGAATCTTTGATACCATTTTTATCTGTTCCGTTCCAATTCTTGAAGAAAATTCGATGGCTAGGTCAGATGACGTTTACCTCAATGCACATTGAATGTTCACCATTCTTATTTACATATATAACTAGATTCTTGTAAGTAAAATCGATGTAAAATTACACTGTTAATTCTCTGTAACGTCAAGTGTCGTTTCAGAAATTGCTGAAGAATTCAGCATATGTTATCTTCATCCGCTGCATATACAGGGTGTCCCACGTAACATGCTCACCTGTTTTATTTCTAAAGTATTCATCCTATGAAAAACTTTTTTTTTGTATTTATATAAGGGACTTATACCCTTGGAACATACATAACATATACATAAATAATGATATATGTCAATGTCAACAGATACCAAAGACGTCGATGAAAGATCGAATATTTCATTACATTGTTGTACATTCGGACCTTCTCCGGTGTGTGTCGACAATTAGTGCATGGTGAATGTCAACATTTACCGGTGTAAATCAGAAATGAGGGTATTTAGCAAATATTTCGGACATACACCAAGCGACTATGTGAATGTTGACATTCACCGGTGAAAGTCGACATTCTTCAGATTTCGCTGTTTTACTGTAACATATACATAAATAATGATATAAATATGAAATAAATAAATATATACATAATCTTGAGCAATTGAAGGTAAACCATTCTTATCACATTGAAACTCTACATAAAAATTCACCTGTTTTATTTCTAAAGTACGCATCGTATGAAAAAAACTTTTTTTTTTATATTTGTGTGGTTCCAAGGGCTGCATTATTAGATGCATTATTTTTTTTTAGTGGAGGCGTTTCGGAGATTTCAAGGTCAACTTCATTTTTTTTTAATGAAACCCTATATTTTTTACATTAAGATCTGAAAGAGCGTGATATTTTGAATAAAAAAGTACTGATTTGTATGAGTCGTAAATCTATTAATTAACGAGTAATTTCACTTTGTTTGAAGAACATATTCTTCGCGTAATATTAGGTCGCAGATTTGCAATTATCACAGATTTCCGCAGGACAGCTTGATTTTTGCATCACAATATTGTGGTGGACAGTGTGAGTGGCCTCCAAGATCACCGGACCTAACTCCTTTAGACTATTTTTTGTGGGGCAATTTTAAAGACGTAGTGTACTTTGAATCACCAACAACAGCTGAAAATATGAAACATCTCATTTGGGAAGAATGTTGTACACTCAGTGCCTCAGTTAAAAAATCAATTTCCTCATTAGTTCGTAGACTGCAGCAGTGCATTAATGTCGATAGACATCAGTTTAAACATTTATGTTGATACCAGTGTACTGCGTGTTGATAAACTTAGTCATGTAAACATCACCCTGTTCTGCGTAAATCTGTGGTAAGTACGAATCTCTGACCTAATATTACGCGGAGAATATGTTCTTCAAACAAAGTGAAATTACTCGTTAATTAATAGACTTTCGACTCATACATATCAGTACTTTTTTATTGAAAATATTATTCTCTTTCAAATCTTAATATAAAAAATTTTTCCATTAAGAAAAATTAAGTTGACCTTGAAATCTCCGAAACGCCTCCACCAAAAAAAATAATGCATCTAATAATGCAGCCCTTGGAACCATGCATATATAAAAAAAAGTTTTTTTTCACACAATGCTTACTTTAAAAATAAAACCGGTGAATTGTTATGTAGAGTTTCAGTGTGATAAAAGTGGTTTACTTTCAATTGTTCAAGGTTATTAGAATGTCATCTTGTATTTTCAAATGGAATCATCAATTTTTATGTAGAATTTCAATTTGATAAAAATGATTTACCTTCAATTGTTCAACATTGTAACAATATCATTTTGTATTTTCAAATGGAATCATCAATTTTTATATAGAATTTCAATGTGATAAACATGGTTTGCCTTAAATTGTTCAAGATTATAATAATGTCATCTTGTATTTTCAAATGGAATCATCAATTTTTATGTAGAATTGCAAAGTGATAAAAATGGTTTGCTTTAAATTGTTCAAGATTATAACAATGTTATCTTGTATTTTCAAATGGAATCATAAATTTTTATGTAGAATTCCAATGTGATAAAAATGGTTTACCTTCAATTGTTCAAGGTTGTAACAATGTCATCTTGTATTTTCAAATGGAATCATCAATTTTTGTGTGGAATTTCAATGTAATAAAAATGCTTTACCGTCAACTGTTCAAGGTTATAACAATGTCATCTTGTATTTTCAAATGGAATCATCAATTTTTATGTAGGATTTTAATGTGATAAGAATGATTTACCTTCAATTGTTCAAGGTTGTAACAAGGTCATCTTGTATTTCCAAATGGAATCATCAATTTTTATGTAGAATTTCAAAGTGATAAAAATGGTTTGCTTTAAATTGTTCAAGATTATAACAATGTCATCTTGTATTTTCAAATTGAATAATCAATTTTTATGTGGAATTTCAATGTGGTAAAAATGCTTTACCTTCAAGTGTTCAAGGTTATAACAATGTCATCTTGTATTTTCAAATGGAATCATTAATTTTTATGTAGAATTTCAATTTGATAAAAATGGTCCACCTTAAATTGTTCAAGGTTATAACAATGTCATCTTATATTTTCAAATGGCATCATCAATTTTTATGTACAATTTCAATGTGATAAAAATGGTTTACCTTTAATTGTTCAAGTTTGTAACAATGTCATCTTGTATTTTCAAATGGAATCATCAATTTTTACGTAGAATTTCAATGTGATAAAAATGGTTTACCTTAAATTGTTCAAGGTTATAACAATGTCATCTTGTATTTTCAAATGGAATCATCAATTTTTATGTAGAATTTCAATGTGATAAAAATTGTTTACCTTCACTTTTTCAAGGTTGTAACAATGTCATCTTGTATTTACAAATGGAATCATTGATTTTTATGTAGAATTTCAATATGATAAAATGGTTTGCCTTTAATTTTTCAAGATTATAACAATGTCATCTTGTATTTTCAAGCGGAGCCATCAATTTTTATGTAGAATTTCAATGTGATAAATTTAAATTGTTCAAGTTTATATCAATGTTATTTTGTATTTTCAAGTAGAATACAACATGTTTGTTTTGTTGTTGTAACGTTAGAGAAAAATCGAGGTTTAGCGTATGTCTTTGTAATGACCTTGAGATAATATAGTCCTAAAAATGACAATTTTTTAGAGTAAACAAGGATAAATGTCCCTATTTATTTTTCCACGTATTGCTATAGCAGGTGCGGACTACAGGATTTCTTATCGCACGAAACACGGTAGAAAATGTTTAAATGTCATATTGCCGAATCCATGAATTCGACGTGGTGGATCAATAAATTTGCTGGCAGGGTCACCCGATTTAACTCCGTCAGATTACTTTTTGCATTGGTACGTAACACAAGTGGTTTATAAAGCGCAGCCACCGTCACAAGAAAATACGAGAAGAAGGATAATTAATGCATATGAACCTATACCGAGAAAACGATTGACTGGGATGAACCGACAATATTGCAGCAAGTTGCAGCAACGTTTAACAGTGGAAAACGGACATTTTAACGATCTAATTTAAAAAAAGACACATGAAGCAATAATCGGTTGGAGTCTATTTTAAAAATCTTGTCTCTGCGATTTTTAATTGTCTCCACGTAATTTTGGAAGCAGCTACCGAACTTCTTTCTTTTGTATTTTTTATAATACCAGAATACAGCTATAGCAATCTATTTAAAGGTCCACAAGGCGACTTTCGTATGTTTTTGAAAGGTCGGAGTTGATTTTTTTATATAGCGATATTCTACGAAAAAATATGATAATAATGTTGTAACATTTTTTTCTTACCACCTACCGTTCAGTAATTATATCAAACGACACTTACTGCGGATATCCTCCACACCGTGGGGAAATATTAAAAGAGGTCACCTGAATATCTCAACTGTTATTACCGGTAGAAAAACAATGCCAGATTAAACTTGCATGGAGTCTGGAGACACATAATTTGATCTAATTAGTTTTTTTGTGGGTGAACGTATGGAGGGCATATGAAGGCCAACTGCGATTTATACTTACGCTTTCATAGAGCATTTGGGAGTGAATACAAAGATCTATTATGTAGATGAAGAAAAGTCAGTTAAGGTCAACTGTAATGAAAAATAAATTACCGCAAGGCACTCTCCAAATATAGCTGGTACAGGCGTTAAAAATAGTGTCTTTAACACTTTCGAGATGGATTTTTTTTTTTAAGAAAATAAAAAGAGGCAGATTAAATTTCTAATAGTTTAGGTGAAGAATTTATTCATTATAATAAGGTCAAAGAAAAAAAATGGTTTTTCTTTTTACATCAGTGGAAAGTTAAAGTCTGGGACATATATGGCCCATTAGTCTTATAAAGATTATGACAACATTTATTCTGAATTAATAGAAAAAAAGTAATATAAAAACAGCGTTTGGAACCTATGAAACAGGTGGGATTTGAATTCAGATCATGTGTCAATGTTTAACCCTTTCAAGACTGTTGGGACACATATGTCCCAGTCAAGTTTAATCGTATATTCTAACTATCAATCTGCTAAAATTTCTTGCACATTGCTTCATTGTGACTGGGCCTCTATTGTTACATTCCTTAAAATCTAGTACCACAACTCCTTCCTATCAAAAACTGAGCGAATAAATTCTTCACCTGAAGTATTAGAAATGTAACCTACGTCCTTTATTTTCTTAAAAAGAAAATCCGTCTTAAAATGGTTAAACGAGTCATTCTGAACAAGTAAAAAAAAATTGATAACAATTTTTAATAGTAGATTTATACAGAAATATGCGGGTATAATATATGACATGAAGAATTTGAGAATGAGAAACCTGAGGAGCAAATGAACGTGTATACCAGGTTGTTCAATAAGTTTTGTTTTGTTTTGTTGAGGGCGTTGCTACTAGTCCAAATTTGTTTTTGTTTTGTTGGTTCATCTTCTTGTCAACGTATGTGAAGGTTCATTTCAATCAGTCAATTCATTCTTTGTTTACAAGCCATTTAGTGTCGCCGTGTCACAGTATTTTCGACAATGGAAAAAATTGAATATCGTGCAGTGATAAAATTCTTATTTTTGGAAGGTGTAGCACCAAAAGAAATTCACGAACGAATGTTAAGAGTGTATAATGAACGTTCACCTTCAATTAGAACAGTAGAAAGATGGGTTGCTGAATTTAAACGTGCTCGTACAAGCCTTGAAGACGATCCACGTGAAGGACGTCCAAAAACCGCATCAACACCAGAAATCGTAGCCAAAGTACAGGGTATGGTTTTGGAAGATCATCGATTGACTGAGAGGGATTTAGTAGAGGCTCTACACATCTCATTAGGCAGTGTGAGTCATATTTTAAATGAAATGTTGAGTTTTAAAAAGCTGTGTGCACAATGGGTGCCGCATTCGCTAACAATTGAACAAAAACACATTCGAATGCGACTTTCTCAACAACATTTGGAGCGTTTTAAAAAGGATGAAGTGGATTTTGTGCGTCGATTCATCACTATGGATGAGACTTGGGTCTATCACCATGATCCTAAATCAAAACAAGAGGCTAAAGAGTGGTGTTCGGCTGGTTGTTTTTCGAAACGAGTTCGTGTCCAGAAATCGGCCAAGAAGGTTCTGGCATCAGTTTTTTGGGATGCGAAAGGAATTTTATTTGTGGATTACTTGCAAACTGGTAAAACAATTAATTCTGAATATTATTGCAACCTTTTGGACCAGTTGAAGGCAAAAAATTCCACAAAAAAGACCCTGTTTGCAGAAGAAAAAAATTCTTTTTCATCAGGACAACGCACCGTGTCACAAGAGCATTTTGACAATGGCTACAATCCAAGAATTAAAGTTCGAATTGTTGGAGCATCCGCCGTATTCATCAGATTTGGCCCCCAGCGACTTCCATTTGTTTCCAGAACTCAAAAAATTTATGCGTGGCAAGCGTTTTTCGTCAAATGAAGAGATCATAACGGCTGTTGAAGCGTATTTTGCAGACCTTCCGGAATCTCACTTCAGGGATGGGATCCACAGATTGGAGGATCGTTGGAGCAAGTGCATTAATGTTCAGGGAGATTATACTGAATAATAAAGTGTATTTGGAACCATAACATTGTGTTTTTCTTATCGAACGACAAAACTTATTGAACAACCTGGTACTAGCGTACTCTAAACTGCATTCACTTGTGTGCTGATTTCCAATCAACTTTCTTTTTCGCGAACGACAGGGTCTCGAATTGACAAATTTACTTTGTTTTCGATTCATATTAAAATGATACGTCTCTTTTGAAAACTGTTTGAATACTGAATGCATGTTCAGAAAGCAATAAACATAACAGACATCGTCAAGGTCAAGGGTAAGATGGTATTTAGATGTAATTTGGTGCGCGGAACACACTCCTTCGTAATGTTTACCAATGCAATGTTTACATTTGGGTGATCTTCTCTTTTAAATCGTTTCTAGAATTAGATAATTTCTTAGAATAAATGAAGATCGCCGAAAGAGAAAAACGGCCCGACCGGTCAAGCGACGTTACCCTTCTATCTGCGCGAGGTGGGTCAGATGCGAGGCCTATAACTTTCCCAATTTTTGGAATTTATCGCTGCAAACTTAAGGACATAATCTCGAAAGTATATACTTTCGAATAAGGCAATAAAAAAAAAATCGATTTTTTCGACCCGAGAAAGTAGAATGTCCCCTTAAAAAGGTTAAACGAGTCATTCTGAACAAGTAAAAAAAAAAATTGATAACAATTTTTAATAGTAGATTTACACAGAAATATGCGGGTATAATATATGACATGAAGAATTTGAAAATGAGAAACCTGAGGAGGAAATGAACGTGTATATTTAGGGTATCTCGGTGGCATCTAAACAAACTGTGGGAGCATGTTCTGTAAGTGTAATTACGAAAAAAATGTTATTTGTAGTTCGGTTAGAAATGCTTTATTGGAAAGTTATAAACAAATAAACCTGAAATAGGTAATATCGTCCAAGGCCGCCAAATTTGACACCTCTTGAATTTTATCTATTGAGAACTTTGAAAGATATGGTTTACTGTAAAGAAGTGACTCCACGTGAATAATTAGTATGGTGTGTTAATGAATCAGTTACTGAAATGCAACCAAATTATTAGGAATTTCGTGCTGTAATAATTTTCACAAAATATCGATGTCAAGCTTATATTTATAAGATAAACACGTTCGGCCATTAATTTTCTACAAAGTAAAATCCGCTGTTACTAACATTTCTTTGAAGTTGTAAAACAGGCTCTCACAGTATGATCGGAAAATCCGGGACATCTATATTAGTATCATTCCATTAATAAAAGGCAGCAAACGTTGTTACGAGATGATAATAATAGTTTCTGCAATATTGAAGAAGAATTTGACTTTTTGATTGAAGAATTTTGTAGAACATGCTCTCGCAGTTTAATCGGAAAATCCGGAACATCTATATTAGTATGATTCCACTAATAAAAGTCAACAAACGTTGTTACAAAATCATAATAATAGTTCCTGCAATTTTGAAGAAGAATTTGATTTTTAATTGAAGAATTTTGACTTTTAATTGAAGAATTTTGACTTTTGATTGAAGAATTTTGTAGAACATGCTCTCTCAGTCTAATTGGTAAATCCGGGACATCGTCTATATCAGTAGCATTCCATTAATAAAAGTCAGCAAACGTTGTTACAAAATAATAATAATAGTTTCTGCAATTTTGAAGAAAAATTTGATTTTTGATTGAAGAATTTTGACTTTTAATTAAAGAATTTTGTATAAGATGCTCTCGCAGTTTATTCGGAAAATCCGGAACATCTATATTAGTATGATTCCACTAATAAAAGTCAACAAACGTTGTTACAAAATCATAATAATAGTTTCTGCAATTTTGCTCGTAAAATCTGAAAACCATCAAATTGTCGGGTCCCGTAAGTCTAGTTTTAACCGATACTTACCTCTTCCATTGGAATCTCTGTTATTACAATTATTGTCAGAATTTCGGCGCAGCATTAATCACAAACAAGTGCGGTGTGATTTACAACCACACAAATGCACATTGGAATGCGCATCACCATTTCTGATTGGACAATTCAAATGCTGTTCAAACGCGACATTAGCACCACTAGTTTCGGCACATGCCTGCCTCAACGCAATTAACGTATAGTCTGTCGAATCAGTGTGCCTAGTGCAAAGCATAAATTCGACACGTCATTGAATTTTTTCCGACGTTTTGGCCCGAATTTCGATGTTCTGCAGTTGTGCGTTGACTGGTCGACGTCTTATGACTGATTTATTACGACTAGCGATTGGCAGAAACATGCAGTGTGATTCTGAGTGTGTGTGAATGAATGTATGAGAGAAAAAGAATGCTTTTATTTATCACAGGAAAGGACATACACGTATGACATTGCTTACTGCAGCATAAAAAAATATTGCGAAATGTACTACATATTTGAATGGACAACTTAACACATTGACAGCTGGCATCGCGAAAACGTGGATTTCTGAGTCTGTCGTTTGAGTAGCGGCCCCACGGTATGTAGAATTTTTTTTTACTGGTATGAGTATCTTACACATCGATTTGTATTTTCGTAACGTTTTTTCGAGAAATAACACACATGCCTTGAATATTAAAACATTTGTTTTCGGCTTACGTTATATATATGCAATAATCCGCCATGAAATGAGGAACCATGTTTTGAGAAATACCACACTTGCCTTAAATATTAAAACTTTTCTTTTCTGTTTACGTTATTTATATGCAATAATCCACCATGAAATGAGGAACCATGTTTCGAGAAATACCATACTTGCCTTAAATATTAAAACTTTCGTTTTTTGTTTATGTTGTATATATGCAATAATCCACCATGAAATGCGGAACCATATTTCGAGAAATATCGCACTTGCCTTAAATATTAAAACTTTTGTTTTCTGTTTACGTTATATATATGCAATAATCCACCATGAAATGAGGAACCATGTTTCGAGAAATACCACACTTGCCTTAAATATTAAAACTTTTGTTTTCTGTTTACGTTATATATATGCAATAATTCACCATAAAATGAGGAACCATGTTTCGAGACATACCACACTTGCTTTAAATATTAAAACTTTTGTTTTCTGTTTACGTTATATATATGCAATAATCCACCATAAAATGAGGAACCATGTTTCGAGAAATACCACACTTGCCTTAAATATTAAAACTTTTGTTTTCTGTTTACGTTATATATATGCAATAATCCGCTTTGAAATGAGGAACCATGTTTCGAGAAATACCACATTTACCGTAAATATTAAAACTTTTGTTTTTTTGTTTACGTTATATATATGCAATAATCCACCATAAAGTAGGAATCATGTTATGAAAAATACCACACTTGCCTTAAATATTAAAATGTACATTATATATATGTAATAGCCCAATATATAATGTATTTTTTTCTATAATTATAAGTTAAAAATTTCGATTTTGGTTTTTAATTGATCCGTTAAATTGTATATGACGAATATGTTTATGATGTTTTGAATATTTTTTTTGCCTATTCATTGATCAGAAACAAGCGAATAAGGGCGGCGTTTGGGATTTAAGTGGCCGATATGCCGGCTGTCAATGTGTTAAGAACATTGTACATAGTTCGACATAGCGCTCCCATGAATAAAACTGATGTCGAGACATACGCGCGACTCATCAGACTAAAAAAATTTATAAGAAGTGAAGAATTGCCAACATATCCTTACATGATTTACATAATTGCATGGCTTGCGACTTCTTGAATGCAGCATTACCAGTTTTTCGATTTATTTTTGGGGTTCCTCATTTCTGACCACTTGGCTTTATAAGCTGAAAATGTAAAAATTCTGTCACATTTGCTCCTTTGGCCGAAAACATCTCTGTTTTTTATTCAACTTTCTTTGTACAATGTCATGGAAGGAACTAAGCAAACACTTGATTTTCGTTTTTGCAAAACGAAATACAGAGTCAAATGGTAGCACCCATTTGTTTTTTTCGATAAGCTATCGGATGGTTTATTAAGAGTTGAATTTGGTTTAGAGGCACTTCTTGACCGCTTATTCTGTTCTACCGTTTCCAATCCAATTAATCAGTTAAGCGTAGAATTTAATTTTTGGAATCCCTCGCAGGGTGCGGAATTAAAATCAAACAATGACGTGTATATGTTACCGTGAATGACCGAAATTGGAAAATGTCGACTTTCACCGGTGAATGTCAACAGATACCAAATACGTCGGTGAAAGATCGAATATTTCATTACATTGTTGTACATTCGGACC
Source organism: Cryptocheilus praepositus (assembly GCA_033815515.1). Taxonomy (NCBI): domain Eukaryota; kingdom Metazoa; phylum Arthropoda; class Insecta; order Hymenoptera; family Pompilidae; genus Cryptocheilus; species Cryptocheilus praepositus. The sequence continues at coordinate 82,920 of JAWWQZ010000232.1, forward strand.
CTCTCCAGTGTGTGTCGACAATCACAGATATGATCTAGTGGAGGTCCAAAACAGATGAGTCAAAAAACAAGCGACTGGCTCTCTCCCGTCAAATCCTTTGTTCTTCTCGAAGTCAATCAGCTTTGTCAGTTTTATGCAAGCTTTGATAACGCGAGCAACGTTTTCTTAATTTTTTTTCCGATACCCTAATTTATACTAAATGGATACTATAGTAAATCCTGATCTTTTTCTTGAAAAGTTAAATGCATTAATTGCGAGTAAACGAGAAGACAATTGTTTTTATTTTTCTCAAGAAAGGTATTCCAAAATACTTTCTGAAGTGGTTTCTGCTAACATTTTTTATTTACTATTATTTTCTTTTCTCATGTGGAATGTACTGTGTATTTTAAATTCTTGGTCATCCCTTTCAGAAAGAGAGGCGAAAAAGTTACGTCACCCTTGTGACGTTTTATAGCGACTGAATTACGGAGAAGAAAATATAAATCTCCAACATGTTCAACATTCACCATTAGTGCATGGTGAATGTCAACATTTACCGGTGTAAGTCAGAAATAAGGGTACTTAGCAAATATTTCGGACATACACCAAGCGACTATGTGAATGTTGACATTCACCGGTGAAAGTCGACATTCTCTAGATTTCGGTGTTTCACTGTAAGACATACACGTCAAACGCGCTTAACTGGTTAAAATGTTATTCCATTAGTCGTAACTATGAAACAAATACTCTCCCGACTTTTTGGTACTGAATATTTCGATGCAATAGAAGACATTAAAAGATATCAAATGATCCACTACGCGAGTGGGATCAAAGTGTTCACTCGCATGTGTGTCATCCGTTAATAATTCAAAAGGGCGCTATTATAAATTCAGTTCAGCTAAATGTTACCTAACGTCGCTTCTGCATTTTCCTTTCTCACGTTATTTATAGACATGCCTGAAAATCCGTTCGTTAAAAATGCGATGTCGTTATTTTCGAAATCTTATCAATTACGGTCGAGCTTCTGCAGCGCGCGGTTATCGCGCATGTAAATTTCTGTGTCATTGTGAATTCAGTGGCATCAGAAAATTCCGCGGATCACGGCTAAAACAACAGCGAAAACGGAACCTGCCGCGCACCTCCGGATTCATTTTTTATGTTCGACATTAACCCGGGGTAAATCAAACTGCGCGAAGGTATTATACAAAAGCATTTCTCAGGTGATTTAGCTCGGCGTACTACAAGCAAGTTCAAACGAAATTGAGTTCAGAAATGAGGACACCTACACACGATAGCCCGATCAAAAGGTGAATGATGTCAAATAACCCACAAGCCTTTATTTACGTTGTATTTTTATGACGGATTATTCAAAAATGTGTTCATGGCACAATAAACCGCTAGCACCGATTATAAAATAAAACTGTTTGAAGTAATTCTGAACAGTAGATTCACGCAACCCGTCAATTTAAACGGGTTTCGGGTTTCACGAGGAAAATTCCACAAATTATTTCACAGGGTCTCAGCAATAGGACAAAGACACGCTTATTCTGGCGCGGTAGCTTCGATTTTAAATAAATTAAATTTACTACACGGCGCATCACTCTCAATTAACCCTTTCAGTGCCGATCAAAAGTACCGTAGCTATGCGAAGAATGTCGGACCAATTTGATGAATTTGCTAAGGTTTGGGGAAAAGCTGATACAATGCAAAATAAGAATAATGTTTACAAATTTCAAAAAGAAACATGTTACGAAATAAAGGAAGAATAAATTAATGTCAATTTTATATCAATAATTGTTGGAAATCATACGAATGACATAAATGTAAAACATTATGAAAAATAGAAACATGAATGCACTTTTACAAAGAAAGTAAAAAAAAATAAATTAATAGTATGAACAAATTTATTTCATTTCTAACAAAATAACTGTAGGAAGTATTAATTAAATAATGACATAAATATAATATACATTATGAAAAATCGACACACACACACAAACATCAATACATTTTTACAAATGGTATTTGCACATAAGAAAAATACTCGTTTAATCATTGTTTTATTTAGATCACGTAGTATGAAGTGTAAGTATTGCATTTTCAATCATTTGTAACAAAATAACTAATATCGGAAGACGAAATTAAAGGATAATGCCGTGTTGGACGGCAAGCGTCAGAAGGATTATCTGCTACAAAACGAGTGATTCGTGTAGCTAGTATAACGTTATTTACTGAATTTATTATTTTTGAAAATGCTTTTGAATGGCTCTTGAATGGCTTTTGAATATGACTATTAAAAATATGTACACGACAACAGCAACAACAAAGGTGACATTTTTCGGACACTGACGGCTATGAACTAGACACGATCTCCACAAAAGCCGAGAAAGGACAAAATAATTGTATTCTATTCGTGTCGAAGTGACATTCTCTTCTGGAAAAATAGGAGGTAGGATAAAGCATACAGTGATTGACCGCTTAAAAATACTGATTAAATGAAAGGCGTATAACTTAAACGTGTAATGTTGCATTCTTTATTTTTTAGCATATTAGGACAGAAAAATGCTGTAAAAACATGTTCGGCCTGCAACGAAACAGAAATAAAATTTTATTTATTAATAACACAACGACAAATTTAATTTTGCCAATTAATAGTGATTGACCGCAGAAATCACAGTCATTGACCGTGTTATTTACAGTTATTGACCGCCTTGTAAACTTGTGAGAAATGAGAAATATTTAAGCGGTTATTTTTACTGTATTACCTTTAAATACCTTTTCGACGATTGCACCACACTGTAAAATATCAGCATATTGCGAGCGCAAAAATGAAATAGTGCCTCGCGTTTATGCAACATATAGAAACTACACGGATATGAATGAATTTCGACAACAACAATACCATTTTATTAATGAATAAACTTCTTTATGATAAATATAAATAATTTTCAATAATGTTTGTTCGTGCATAATGAATTCAAATTGAACTTTGGATATTTTTATGTAACTTTTAATATTCCCTCGTATGATTTTGAGGAGTTTTTTACTTCTGTAGATGCAGACAAAGGCTTTGCACAATATATCTTGTATTGATTCTGAAATATTTCCAAGATATCGATTATGCTACGCTTGTTATTTGCGCTTGGAACTGTAATCATTTTACTAATCGAACACTAATAATGAAGATCTAACTATTAGGCAACGTGACGGACACGTTGTATTTGTATCTGCGACAAATGTTTATCGACGTGGTATACACCTTGCTGGCGGCTTTGAATCAAAAGCATCTCGACGTGCGTGGCACGTCTTTATAGCGCAAGTGGTTAAATATACTTTTTATAATAAAGCACTACGCTGAAAATACATATTGAAATAAAATTTTGCAAATATAAAATATTGTCCTGCGTTTCAAATATTAAAATAGCCGACGCAATGCAAAAAAATGCGACACAGTGCACTTTTTGGATATGCTCATAAAAAATAACAAAGAAATGCTAAAGACAGAAGCCTGTGGATATCATGACAATTGCAAACAAGACGATTTCCATGCAGCATACGGATATTGAATTATAATGATTTTTACGCGATTAAACTGATTAAATCTATCAGTGGTCAATTACAGTCAAAATCCATTGCTACGAATATGGTGATTGACCACCCTAGTACTATCGAATAATTACGATATTAGGAAACCGGGACGCATACAAAACCTTTAGTGCATTTACTCCATCAAATAAAAATCATATATTCTTTCAGAAATACAACATAGACCGCAAAATGATTACAAATTCACCAGTTGTTTCTAAAAGATATCGTTAAGCACTTACCTCTTTTTCTTAAGAAATCTGTTACAATTCTTTCACAGCATGTTATTAATCACAGGTAATCTACACAAAAATTCTGTATTGTAAGACGGTCACATACAAAATGCGCTTTAGACTGATATTCAAAACAATAAAAATATACCTATAGCGATCTTCAGATATTCATTCATGAACGCAAAACGGTCACTCACAGAGTACCGGTCAATCACCGCCTGGTTTACCCTATTCTGTTCTAATACCGACTTAAATCTTGCGTGACGGCGTCAAAAAAGTGCCCCGTCTTGAATTTCTATCTTTTCACTCTACCGTATGACCCAGTCTCAGTACACACCAGCAGGGAATACAACAAAAAGTTAAATCCATAAACGACATTTCCAATTCTTTTGCAAAGAAATCGAACCATTTATAACGTTTTATAAATTTATCTGCAGACAGAGTTCTCTTGCAGTGCGAATAGTAAGGCGCCATCGCACTAGCAACGATATATCGTCGTTGGCACTTTTCTCAAGTGTTGCAAACAACTAAAAGGTTCGGCACTAAAAGGTTTAAGTTCGGGGGTGACTAGTTATGTCTGAACGACTGAGGTACTTCAACTTATACTAATTTATTGCGACGTATAGAGTGCTGACTTCAAGATCGCTATTCGGTTGGAAAACCTGTGAAAGACCGAATAGGTGTAAGTTTAAAAAAGGTATATTGGGGTAGTGGTACTGGTGTAGGAGTTGATGGAGTCCTTGTCGGATGAGTCCTGTTGGGTGTGAGCAAATTGTACAGTGGAAACTAATTATCTGCGCTATCGGCCAAGTCACGCAGTCTCATAACCGACATGCCAGGTCTATAAGCTCAACAACCTAATCAGAGGATCGACTATGAATGACCCACGTGCGACAAAGGAGGGGGTCTTGACAATTATTGTTATTATTATTTTTTAGCAACTTATTATAGAAAATTGATTTCTTCCGAATGCTTTGTTTGCAACACAGTAGCGGGTCTTGACAATTATTATTGTTATTATTTTTTAGCAATTTATTATAGAAAATTAATGTCTTCCGAATGCTTTGTTTGCGACAAAGTAGCGGATCTTGACAATTATTATTGTTATTATTTTTTAGCAATTTATTATAGAAAATTAATGTCTTCCGAATGCTTTGTTTGCGACAAAGTAGCGGGTCTTGACAATTATTATTATTATTTTTTTCAGCAACTTATTACAGAAAATTAATTTCTTCCAAATGCGTTATTTGCAACAAAGGAGCGGCTGTTGATAATTATTATTATTTTTTAGCAACTTATTATAGCAAATTAATTTTCCCCGAATGCTTTGTTTGCGACAAAGTAGCGGATCTTGACAATTATTATTGTTATTATTTTGTAGCAACTTATTATAGAAAATTAATTTCTTCCAAATGATTTGTTTGCGACAAAGTAGCTCGTCTTAACAATTATTATTATTATTATTATTGTTTTTTAGCAAATTATTACAGCAAATTAATTTCTTCCGAATGCGTTATTTGCAACAAAGAAGCGGGTGTTGATAATTATTATTATTTTTTAGCAACTTATTATGGCTAATTAATTTTCCCCGAATGCTTTGTTTGCGACAAAGTAGCGGATCTTGACAATTATTATTGTTATTATTTTGTAGTAACTTATTATAGAAAATTGATTTCTTCCAAATGATTTGTTTGCTACAAAGTAGCTCGCCTTAACAATTATTGTTATTATTATTGTTTTTTAGCAACTTATTATAGCAAATTAATTTCTTCCAGATGATTTGTATGCGACAAAGTAGCTCGCCTTAACAATTATTATTATTATTATTGTTTTTTAGCAACTTATTATAGCAAATTAATTTTCTCCGAATGCTTTGTTTTGCATTACCATGTGTTTTCCGGAACGTCGTTCATCAAACTAATTTTACACCACCAGCATAGGTTCGAACTTGTTCCTGAGTGATATGTATATATTTTGTAATATTTACACACGCATATTTCACGAGATATTTATGGACTGAACTGTAACGGATATACAAGAGTGTTATATAATCATTTACAAATGGATAGATAGTGTTGATATTTACTGTCTGACAGCCGTGAATTTACATTTGTGTATTTGCGCGTGTAACTTGTGGGAGACGTACTCGGCTCGTGCGTTGTGTATACTATTATATATCCTGCAACTCTAGTTCTGACAAATTTTTGGTTGTGTACTGTTTCATTTACGGTAATCATAGCCATTAGGAGGGATTTTGACGCAGAAAAGTAGCCGTGGAAATACTGTCATTGGCAGTTGCCAAATATGCGTAAACAATGCCGTGATTGGCGATTATTGAGAAAGTATGCTGTGATTGGAGGAAAATTTGAGTTAGAAGAAGTTCGTTGGAACAGTGATTGGACCAGACCATCGGGGTTATTGGGGTTTTATGACAGTAGGGCAAGCTGGTAATGATAAAAGTGTTAGATCTGAGATTCAGGTTGCTATTAATTTCTAATAATATTCGCTGTAACATGCCCCCGCCCCTCCCCGTTGAAAGCTCCTACGATCAATTTGCTAATGATAAATAGAATAGCACGCAACAATGGATGGCCTTCTAAACCTCAAAAACTTGTTACTTGTAAAAATCAACGAAGATTATTTAATGTCATGACACATATCAGTTTAGAAATATCAAACAAATAAAAAAAAAATTGGTAATGTACCGTAGTGAAATGTCGTGGTTGCACATTCTATTGGAAGAGATGCAAATATTTTCACGTTGTGTTATAGGGTTGTGTTAACTGTGATTGACGAGTATACTTGTCATGGAGAAGCGACACGATTTTGTGTATTGATGAGTATACTCGTCATGCGTATAAAGCAGTGACCATTGGCTATTTAAATTGCAATTTTTGAGAAAAACAAAACATATTCTCAAAGTTCAAGACCTTTAGAATATTTTGAGGCTATGCCGGAATAAAACAAATAAATAAAAAACATAAACAGTTTGAGATGAACTCATGCGTCCCCGCATGCACCGGTTGAAACAGTTTACCAGTTCGCATAATAAATTTATTTATGTGCGATGATAATGTTTTTTAGATGTTAACCTAAAAGGAGCAAAGGCAAAAGTCAAAAAGTTGATTTATAATAGGATTCCTTTAGGTATGGTCAGTCATGGGAGAAATACGTGACGCCGACCAGGATGAACTGCCTATTGATAGTTGCTGGCCCGAAGTTTATTTTATTGCGTTTTTAGTTTAATATGTATGTAATATATGCTTATGTTAACCAAATATGTAAATATTAGTAATGAAACTTTCAATTTTATAAAATAAACCCATCTTTCTCATCCAATTTCTTACCAGTGCAACTTACTCTGTGATTGACGAATATACTCGTCATGGCTCGATTCTGGCGACACCAAACGGTGCGCACTCTTAAACGAGGGGGCCACAGTTATCTGGTTAAGAGTTTAACATCGTATCAACACCCAGACTACAATTTCTGGCAATAGAGGACCAGATCTGTGGATCACTGGTTTTATACGTCTATGACATAAAGCTTCCATTGTCAAAAATCTTTATTCCTCTTGCATCTTGTTTCAGTCAATAGCGCAGATATATCAGAATCAAGTGTTTTTCAATAGAAAAATTTCAACTGCTAATTATTAGTACGTAGGATTTACTTTTGATTTTAGAATTTCTGCCATTCTTATAAGGATTGAATTGATTAAACTTGACGTTATGTAGGTCAAATCACGTTCTGCTTCTCCATAGAGGCATTTTTAAGTTATCTTTAGCAGAAATTTGATGTTTTGTGATTTAACATTCTAAGTAATCTCACAGATAATTGATTTATGTACGCCTTGTGCCAGCTGAATAAAGAATCTTCTGCGAATTTTTGTATCTGTTTCCACAACGAGAATAGATTGTTGGGAATTGCAGTAAGAGCACATTCAAGTGTTTCCTTTAGATGATCCCCCAGTAAAAAATCAAATAATTTGGGCCGGCTGATAACTGAGCCAATGAGCGCGAAATATCTGCAGTTATTCGTACGTCAGTATTGCTATGTCAATGACTCATCGTAGAGGATACTTGAAATACTCCACAGCAGTGTCATAATACCGTAAAATGCACTGCGGAAGCGTCAAGTGCCATTGTGTGCCTTCGTCTGCAAGATATCTTTGAGTTTGTTTTACAAGCTGGTCTGGGCGCTAGAACTCATAGAGTTCCTTGATTTCGGCGTTCGCTCTAAGAAATTCGACCCGTTGCCCGAGTAAATGGATGTGCACTTTCCTCGTGTAGCAATAAATCGTCTTAATGCAGCGTGGAAAGCGTTCGTGGTCTCATCGCTAATGACTTCAAGATGAACTGCCTAGATGGTTAGACAGATGAAGACGGTGGCAAAGACCTTGATTCGGGTGCTATTCCTGTGGCGTTTTTCTTTGGTGTAAAAAGTTCCGCAGTAATTTATGCCGATATGCATGAAGAGTGGAGGTTCCGTAACATGCAATTTTGGCAAGTTTTCCGTTACATAATTCGTTGGTGGTGAATTGACTCGATGGTGTTATACGTCGAATAACCATTTGGACTTCATCCCGACTGTCAAGAGGCTAGTAATGTTCTGGTAGATTATGGAGTGTTGCTTGAATTACAGAATAGTGGTTTTCGAGATGCGATTCTTAAATTATTAGTTCTCTAATGTGAGTGGATTTTGGTAAAATGACTTGTGTTGTATGCCATTTTGCTTACTTGCAGTTACCCTTGTTGGAGATAATTATATCTTATGTTACCGACGGTGTGATTGCAAAAGGGCAGAGAAAAGGGAAGCAACAGAAAAGTTAAAAATAAAAGATTGATCAGATCGTATAGAAATGCCTAACTTTAACTGTATTTTAAACTTCGTTTTGTTCAATAATTCAACTTGGTTTAAAGAAACTACAACACACACTTCCAAAAAAATTATGTTTTTTAGTAATTATCGTAACTTTTTTACTGGTAAAATAAATTTGTATGAAATTTATATAAATTGTAAAATAGGATGCATTTTAGGCAGTATTAAAAAAAATTGTTTAAAAAGTTATTTAAAAAAATTATCATAAAATTTTACTTAAGTCAATTTTATCAGAGGTTTTAGTAGTTTTTTTAAAGTATAATATTGCATGAAGCATTTTTCTCTATGAAAAGGAACCATACAAAATTTACATATGGATCGTGATTCGCTTCGTTTTCTATTGAATATTGATGTAAATACCTAAATAGGCACAATGTAGGTAAAATTGTAAAAATAGATACAAAGTATCAAAGTAACTAACATCAAAAGACAGTATGTAGAAAACACGAGCAAACTCGCGAACGGTCCTTAACCCTTTCGTTACGAGCGCCGGATCTAGGCGGCATCCACTCGACGACTTGTGTGTACAAGCGCCGGATCTAGACGGCATCGCGGCCCCGCGATATTCTTGTTTCTTTTGTGTGTACGCATCTTGCACATCGATGGCACGTGTCATTCTTCGGTTCGTTTTTGATTGGTTTTACTCCAAAAATAAAACATGCACTGGTTTGGAAGCAATCGGGACAAGAATTACGCTCCAATCTTTTTCAAGCTCTCAGTGGCTAATATTCAGAGAATGACATTTTCCTTCGGTTTATAAGTCGGTAGGAAAAAGCCGAAGTAGAAGGTGCGTCGTTTTCAGTGCAAACGACTAAAAACGCGAATATAATTATGAATGTAGAAACTGAAATGTGGGTTTGTGTGTCGATCTTTGTTTTAAAAATTATCATTCTGAATGGAATCACTCAGAATTTTAATTAGACATATTAATTACCCCAAATTGTATTTTTATTCATAATTATTGCAAAATCTCCAAATTTGTCGTTGTGTAACACAAAGAAGAGTACGATTCGAAGAATGACAAGGTAGCGGTGAAAGACGTACGTCTGAACACCAGTTTACTGATGCCCAATATGCACACTTTGCGGCATGGTGCCCCGTTCAGTGGCGTCAATTCCGCGGACCGCACTGCCGTAACGAAAGGGTTAAAATGTTAGACACGATTTCTTCCGAATATCAGCATAGTGCAAGGGGTTAATGAGATGCCATTGCTTTATTATATGGAACCGTCGAAGACCACGCGAATCTTGGAGGTCAGGCTTCTATCTTTCATGACCCTATCATGAGCGAAGTAGTGACCATTGTCTTTGTAGCTGTCGTCTGTTAGTCTATTTGCCGTCTATTCGTCCATTCGCCGCATGTCCGAGATGTTTGTATTCGTTAATCACTGCGGTGTATTGTTGTTGTAGGGCAGGGTCATATCTAAAGTTCTGTTCCAGCGACTCGTGTCGTTTCAATGCCATTGTCCTTGTAGATCCTAGCATTTCTCTTTTATGGTTCAAAGGAAGTGCAGCTATACATCCTCTGTCGATGCGTCTTCTAACGTGCTAGACGAAACGTTCTTCACAGCAGCTTTCTTCTTCAGAGAGTCGTCGCACGGTGGTGGTTTCTTGGATCTTCCAGAAACGGTCAATGTTTGATTGTAACTTAGAGAGATGGCATTGTGGTCTGTGGAAATCGTTGGTAGCTAGTACGCTGACACCGATGATCCAGCGTAACTGTGTTTCTTTTTGGCGAAGCCATCGATTCCTTCCGTGGATGAGAGATCTTTTAACACTAAACGTACCAAGCCGGGTCGAATGATCATTTTCAAAGTTTACTTTAAAATCGTACATTCGTTCTTTTTTCTTTCACTCATTGGACTTTCTGTAAATTCGCATATCGGCTGATTATTCAATGTCGCGCTTTAATAAGTTAGGAATTTCTTCTTTGTACTCGAATTCCACAGACTCGGAATCGCACAAATATTGCAAACTACAGGACCCACAATATCGACATATTCCATTGGCTTAACATTAAACGTACCGGTACCTTACACCTACCTATTCTTACCATGAGGGGTCATTTGACCTCTTGTGAAATAAACGTTGATTTTCAGAAAGAAATACCTAATTTATTAAAGCGAGAAATTTAATAATCAGATGATATAACAATTGACACAAAGTCAAGTGAGCGAAAGAACTAACAATGAATGTACGATTTTAAAGTACATTTTAAAAGAGGTCATTTAACCCCGCTTGGTACGTTTAGTGTTAAAATTGCGGCTTGATAATCGACAATGCCTAAAGGTATGAAAATACATTCATAAAAATACAAAATTCTCGTTTAAAAATTGACAATATTTAAATTTATCGAATTATTTGTACTGCTTGAAAATTAGCAATATTTAAGTGAAGATCATTTAAGACTGAATGTACCGGTACTTTACAGCTACCTATTCTTACCATGAGGGGTCATTTGACCTCTTGTGAAATAAACGTTGATTTTCAGAAAGAAATACCTAACTTATTAAAGCGAGAAATGGAATAATCAGATGATATAAGAATTTACAGAAAGTCAAATGAGCGAAAGAAATGACAATGAATGTTCGATTTTAAAGTAAATTTTCAAAGGGATCATTTGATCCTGCTTGGTACGTTTAGTGTTAAAATTCCGACTTGATAATCGACAATGCCTAAAGGTATGAAAATACATTCATAAAAATACTAAATTCTCGTTTAAAAATTGACAATATTTATTTATAATACAATTTATCGGATTTAATCGTACTGCTTGAAAACCAGCAATATTTAAGTGAATGTCATTTAAGATTGAACGTCTTAATAATATCTTATACCTACCTATTCTTGCCATAAGGGGTCAAATGACGTTGATTTTCAGAAAGAAATACCTAACATATTAAAGCGAGAAATTGAACAATCAGATGATATAAGAATTTACAGAAAGTCGAATGAACGAAAGAAGTAACAATGAATGTACGATTTTAAAGTAAATTTTGAAAGGGATTATTTGACCCTGCTTGGTACCTTCAGTGTTAATACGATGTTGATATTGCCGTCATCAAGCTCGATCTGTTCTGCAATGTGGAGGTTCTTGATGTTAGTGATGTATCCCTTCAGATATCTTCGTCTATTCTTCAGATGGTCGACAGAGACGGAAGGTAGAGTGGTAGTCGCCGTTGTTCGACGTTTGAATCGTTTGCGATGGTAAATTACAGGAATTCACTATTCACACATCCTGTAGTCACACCCGTTTGTATTGTTTGTTGGAGGTTGAAAATGTCGCATTTCTGTTAGTGAGTGATATGGATGTGTTTATTTACATTTACACACACTCCCGCACACACATATGTTTTACAAGATATTTAGAAATTGTATTTTAACGGATATACAACAATGTTATATAATGATCTACAAGTGGATGAATAGGGGATATACAACAATGTTATATAATGATTTACAAGGGGATGAATAGTGTTAGTTATTTCTGTTTCATTGCCGGGTGTCTACATTTGTGTTTATGGACGAGTATTGTTGAGGACCGCGTTCCCTACAAAAATGCTCCGATTGTCACGGTGAATGAATGAGCTCGTTTGATGTGTGGTATGCAGAAAAAATAAGTATGGCTTCAGGTTGTGTGGCCTTTATTGAGTGAAACAATCAATATAATGGTTATTTGGAAACTGTTAATGTGAGACTGTTCCTTTTTCATTCTTTCGTTTCATCAACTCGAACCCTCATGGTGAGAGGCTGACCTGGCTAGTGTCGTGCCTAATGTGTTTTGTTTGTTTTGGTTCGCAACAAGTATACTGTGTTATTTGACTGTGGCTCTGACTGTTTTTGGTTATTTGCTCTCCGACGAGATGAGTTGTAGATGTGTATCAAAAATATGTATAAATTACGTTCTGATTGATGATTGCTGGAAAAGTGTGATATGATTGGTCCTTGAAAAATTTTGGAAAAACCTAAGTTGGAGGAACTTGGTGGGGACAGCAGTTAGAGTGGATCGTTGAGGCTAATTAAAGTTTTATGACAATAGGGGAAGCTGGCGATGATTAAAATTTTGTGTCCGATATTTTAGGTTTTATCATAGGAATTAATAAAAGATGCATGGACGGTCGGGATGGCTCACTTTGAAAGGAAATTAATTATTTGCAAAGACATATATTTAAGACAGTAATAGCAATTATGTACGCTATGACACACTTTTAATTTTCAAATTCTGTATATCGTATAATCCTATATTTTTGCGGATTATATCGTATACCTACACATTTCTCCGTAAATCTACTTTTAAAGACCTCCATCAAAAACATGTGGAAAAACGTTTTCGCCAACTTTCGGTGTCATCCACTGAACTGTGACCAGCATTACCAACCGAAATTCCTAAAAAAAATCCTTACGACGTTATGTTAATCCTATTATGAATTCTACATGCATATTCGGTGTTACATTTAACCCTTTGCGGTTGGCAGATTTCGTTCTTAAGAGTACCAACAGGTCGGATGAAATCTAGCATTGCGTAGTTTAATTTTCTGTACAAAATTTAAAGTCGATACATGAACATTAAAATACACAGAATTTGTTGAAACTAAATTGTTGTGTTTATTACTATTTGTAATACGTAAGAATACAAATTTTTAATCTCTGTAATGTCCTAAAGTATGACATTTCTTTCTGCGCTCACACATTAAGCCATTCTCTGCCAAGCCTAAATTATATCATCATTGCCATTTATATTTTATTAATAATAATATTTATTTAAAGCATATATATTATCATACATAATCATTTACCAGTATAAAATATTGATTGTTATTTGTTTGGCATATAAGGCAAAGACTCGACATCCTTTTTCGTATATATTCGGAAATCATATGGATAAATGAATGAAAATCATTTAAAACAACTTTCATAAAATCAAAGACTAGATATTCATTATTGTCGATTACGTCTGGATAACTGGATAATGCAGTACAGCGTATTTTGATTTAGCTTCGAGCTGAGTAACTCAACATCTCTTTCGTAATCGTAATAGTTTTGTAGTTCTGTTGTGTATTTTATAGAAAAACAATGGAAATGCGTCTGAGAGAGAGGTGGCGAAAGTGAGAGATAATAAAAATGCAATATATTTGTTATTATGAATGTTCTAGAAACCTTTCAGTATAAAAGTGTTGAGCGCGATATTAAAATAATGAGTCTTTGAAACCTTCAAGATAACAGTGGGTGCATCAGCGAATATTTAGAGATAATGCAGTACAACGTAGTTTTTTGATTTAGCTTAATACAGAGTGCAGTAAGTAACTGCAACATCTCTTATCAGTATTCGTAATGGTTTTGTAAAGTTCAGATTAACAAATTATTAGTTGTGAAATAAAAATTTGAACAAATTTTACCCAGTGATACCACACATTGTTGTTCATATTAGGTATACTTTCAAAGTCAAAATTCTCATTTGCAAAAGAGCACTCTCTTTAAATAATAAATAAAGTATAATTTTTATAAGAAATGTTATTTGTATTATTTTTTCAAGTGTTTTACATTTGTATATTTATGTTTGTGGCTACAAAAAAATTTGTTACTTCAAAAGCCTCCATGTTATAACATATTTAAAGTAGGACGAGTATACTCGTGTTGGCAATGCATGACAGCCTGCCAAAGACGACTATACTCGTCCTTGGCAGCGAATTAGTTAAATTAACGACGTAAAAGCGAATGATCAGTAATAACTGCAGGCGTGTATATTAACAGTATATTTGAAACAAAGTGAAATTTATTTACAGAGGACGTTAAGAACGGTTACATCTTGCTTTATATGAGCGTATTCGTCATCTTGCATTCTCCCTTTCAGGAATCTTTCAGAGTCTGGAAGTAAAGCATGACGATCAATTGGGTGGTCTTCATTTTCACGCAAATCTCATGTAATTTGTTGGAGATTCTTAAGAGGGAGAGGAAGAGAGACCGAAAGGTAGAGGAAGAGAAAATACTCTTATTTCTACCACTTGAATATGGTGTACCCAGGTATATTCTGTAAACGGAACAGTATCAACGTCACTTGCGTCATGTGACATGAGTTACGCGCTGTGTGCCGTCCTGCACCTATTTTATTCAATGGGACAGACTTATCTGAAACAAATGTTTTTTAACCGAAAAATTTAGAAGCCATTTCAAGGAATACATTGTGGACGGAAGTCGTGAAGCGGCGTTTTTTATGAATGAATCATTGAAGACGTGATACAGAAGCTTGTCTGTCATGTCTACTAAACCGTTTTTGGATAATAATTATTTAATTTTGTGTTTTTGAGGAAACAGCAGCGTAAAACATGAATATAATTCCGAAGAACTAGTGAATACTTAATATATGGAACATGGTAATATTATTGTATTATTACTGGAATGACAATGTATCTGTGTCGAAACTATCGAATGCATGCTGCAAAGAAAAGGAGAGGTGAAGCACGATAGATTTGCAAATTCTGCGTAGTGTCATTTCATAAGGGGCAATGTTTTAACAATTATCACATTAAAAAGTAATATTAGTTTCATCAATGATTTTATTTAGATTGCTTTGAATGGATGCATGTAGTTTTAACTTGTACCTGTTGACAATGTCTTAATAAATGTGAATATAAATAAATATAAATTTGCAATTACTCAAATTTGTGTGATGGCTATCTTTTCGTGGAGGCCCCGTTAACCCTTTTGAGATAGATTTTTTTTTTTAAGAAAATAAAAGAAGCAGGTTACATTTCTAATACTACAGGTGAAGAATTTATTCGTTATAATAACATAAAAGAAAAAAAATGATTTTTTTACGGCAATACAAAGTTAAAGTTTGGGACATATATCATCCATTCGGCCTGCGTACTGGTGCATATATGTCTCATTAGTGTTATAAAGATTATGACAAGATTTATTCTGAATTGATACAGATGTAGTGTATTATATGTAATAGCAAAAAAAGTAATATAAAAACAGCGTTTGGGACCAATCCAATATATATGTCCTAACACTTTTTGTACCTAAAGATCTAAGGCGTTTCAATTGGCTACATAAAAATATTCAAAAGAGAGCTAATGAAATACAAAGCAAAAACTTACCGGCTCATTTCATCTATATACCGTAACGACTTTTTGAAAACTACGTGCAAATGATGTTATCGCGCCGATATTTTACACTTAACGGACTTTTTGTCAGTAAGAAATTGTGGTATTAGATTTTAAGGGATGTAACAATAGAGGCCGATTCACAATGAAGCAACGTGCAAGAAATTTTAGTAGATTGATATTTACAATCTACGATTAAACTTGACTGGGACATATGTGTTCCAACAGTCTCGAAAGGGTGAAACATTGGGGATCTCGACAAGGCGGACGCCGCGACCTTTTGTGGCTATTGTTTAGCGTAGGCAAGAAGTATGGGACGTATTCGATAAAGACGACCATTACGCACTACACGTGGTATTATTCAGTCTACTGCAAGTATCGTAGCGATCTAGAATAACCTTATTATAGCGACACACAGTCGCCACTAACATTTCGATTATAATCATGCGCTTGCATCGGTAGAGGGTTAAGAAACCTTTTTTCTCGACAAATGCAAGATGATTACTTTTTCCAAACTATGATAACTAAATTACTTTATTACCAGTCCGCGCAACTAATTATTTGCATTTATGACCATGGATGGGTACCTACACATATAGCGTTAAAGATTAACACCACCCTCTTACCAGAGTAACCAGACAGAACACCGAAGGAGACCATTGGCAGACAAGCCAACCAATGAAATGTAAATAAGTTAACAAGTCCTTCCTTCGATGTTCGCGAAAGACACTGCCCTCGAACCACAAGATATAAAAACCAAAACAGACATACACACAAACACAGTATAACAGTATAACCATAACAACAGTTTTGAGATAAATAAAGTATTTCAACATCGCAACGAATCCGAAGTACTTTACCATCACACTAACGCCAAAACCTTATCATCGATGAATAACCATATTTACCATTCAATAAACAATGTCGTAGTTTTATCTGTTTTTAACACACATGCCTTTTCCCCTTCTCGGTACGAGCATGAACGGTATAAAATATTGAAGACTTTAACCGTAGCTGCGCAAAATTACGCAGTTCATGCAGTGAATAGGGCAATAGTTTGAGGTTCAGATACCGACCATTCAATAGTTCCCAATTTTCTTGCAGACTTCCACTTTCCTTCAATAGCACATAGAGACCGGGTCTCTACGAATTTAAAAGAAACTAATGAGATTCAATGGTATGTGGAACTACCAAAAAAGATAGTATGACTTGCCTATGCTTGACTGGCAGTAAGTCAAAAACGACGTTAATCGTAAGCTCCGCGTTAATAACATATGTTTGTTGAGATAATAATTATACTTTATTGAAAAGAATTCGCGTGATACTAAATGAGTGTGTTGTGAGCAATTCTCGTGGTGGTGTTCTTTTTTACTGTTTTCCTGGGTATGAGCGCGGGCATTGTAAGTGGAAATTCTAGGAAGGATGGGGCAAATCGAGTGAAGATGATTGTTGGAAGGTGGATTTGGAAGGCGGCGACAATAGTATTAAAATTGGGAGAGTCAGTGGTATGTGGAGGTGGAGGGAATTTATCTGGAATATTAATCAGGAGTGCGAACCAGTTTTTAATTAGTGATGGTTAACGATGCATGAGGTGTAGGGATTAGGGTTTACGAATGGTACTGCGAATTAGGACTTCGGTAAACGACAATAATATTTGATCCCTGGATCGGAACTCTTCTTGGGTCCGTTGGGTCGGACCAGTATGTGTTCATCAAGAGGCATGCCAAGTCACCTATCCCTTTTAGAGATCCAATAAAAAAAAGCAAAGCTGATTATAATATTTAAGTCCAACCGCTGTTTGCCGTTTGAGCAGAAATATCGAAACACGTAATACCGTAAAAATTAATTTTATCTTTCTCAATTCCCCCTAATGTAACTTTAAACTGACAAAAATGTTCGATCTTGAAAGGAAGCAAGATCCTACAGATTTGTGTTTATTTTAGATTTCCGCGAGTCTTGCGAAAGAACTGGGATCAGGAATGACACAAATTGGATTTGCAGGAAGGAAAATAATCGAAGAAAGGGATGCAATTTAAGTGATTGGAGAAAGGAGAATATGTAAAATCTTCAAATAAAACTATGCGTGCCATGAAAGAGATTAAGTGAGACACGTTGCTGATGGATCGGTCTTGCGAAATTCAATTTAATCCGCGAGTTATTAATTCATAACCAGTTTAATTTATAACCACGTGAATTTTCCTCTGCTAGACTTGTGATGCAAATTATACTCGCAAAGGGTTTGCAGTTCAACAAGAATTAAAAACATGGTGGATTTAATACAAAGATATAAATACACTAAAGGTACTATTTAGAACCACTATACGTTCGATACAAAAAACAATAGAGATAAGTGTCACGTAATCTTCCATGACGTTTTGGATACCGGTGGCATAATTTTGTCGCCAACCACCGCCTGTGACCAAAAAGAACTGCCAAAAATTGTTGTTCGTTGTGTAGGCGGGTGAATGTGATGTGATCACGCTGTTCTGCGGAAACCTGTGCTAAGTACGAATCTCTGACCTAATATTGCGCGGAGAATATTTTCTTGAAGCAAAGTGAAATTACTCGTTAATTAATAGACTTACGACTAATACAAATCAGTACTTTTTTATTCACAATGTCACGCTGTTTCAGATCTTAACCCTTTGCACTCCGAGCACTTTTTAGCAAGAGGCTTCAGCTACTCCGAAAGTATTTACAATGTTGCGACCGCGCAATTGAGAAAGGTCAAAGACGCTGCCGTGTCATTAAAGAAAGCTTGTTTTGAAATTTAATTGTTGAATTGATTGTCAAAAAATTGAAGTGTCATTTAAAAGCTATGTTTTATTAACAAAATCACAATGTAAATAATATGACAATACATAAAAATAACAATTATCTTTTGAAATTCTTCATTGTATGATATTGTGAAAAGCAATCCCCAAGATGCATTCGTGGCTTGCCAGGACAAGTATCGCAATATACTGGTTTCATGCCTTTCACCTTTCTTCTGCCTGTTGGAGCAAACGACACAATGTTTTTTTACCCTTAATTACTAGAATAAATTGTTTAACCGTATCTCAACAGATGCAGATTAAAATCGATCTTTCTTGTCGAAAATTGTTAACCAGTTGATCCACTAGCAGTTTCACATATTTCAAATGTGTCAATGGTTTCTCATTTCGATTTTTTTTTACAGTCTTATATATAATATATGAATTGATAACACATACTTCCATGCCCCAAAAAAAACATTTTCCTCCACCACTTCAGAGATTTCCTAAAAAAACAATACGTGGCGCGGGCCGAAATATCTTCCTACCCGTATAAAGATGATACAATGTTGCCTGTAGATGCTGGCGTGTCGACTCGCCGCAGCGGCGAAATCAGTGCTATGGGCTATTTTATTCGCCGTAGCGGCTTTCAGTGCAAAGGGTTAATGTAAAAAACATAACGTTCCATTAAAAAAAAATGAAGTTGACCTTGAAATCTCTGAAACGCCTCCTCCAAAAAAATGCATCTAATAATGCACCCTTAGAATCATACAAATATAAAAAAAAGTTTTTTCATACGATGCATACTTTAGATATAAAACAGGTGAGCATATTACGTGGGACACCCTGTATATGTGTATATTGGGTCTCCCTTATTGAAGCCTCCCATATTTTGGCCTCCCATAGTGGGTTGGAGGTGGAGACACAATCCATGTTAGTATGTACTAGATCCTCCTTGTCCTTGTTTGCAAATGAGGCGATACAAACCAGGACCCCGTGATTAATAATCCGGGTACTCATTATTGGCCACATGGCTCGTTTCGAGTTTTATTGCAGTCTCTATGGAAAGTTCTTGCGTGTCAGACAATGATGGTGTGTTGTCGGGGAATTTCCATAGCCACTGCGTTTTGTTTGCTTGCGATACAACAAATAAACTGGTAACTGGGTCTTGCACAAGAAAGCTTCTCTGTACGGAATAAGTACTGAGTTAACATTGCGTAACGATTCAACTATCACAAAGGTGCTCTGTTGAAGGAAAGAAAAGTGAATGATGAAATATTTATAAAATGTCGTATGACACGGTGTAAAACATCAATAGCAATCCTCGTTAACCCTCTTACTGCCAGGCCATGCGGTTTATGCGAAGATGCCAGGGCCGCTTTTATATGCAGACTTGTGTGAATCGTTTTATAAAGAAAAACATGCCAATTTTATCCTAGAGAGTTTTCATATTCTTTTCAAATACTACCGCATACGGAATACAATTTTAGTGTAATAAAATATGTAATAAAAAATAATTTAAAGTTTTATATAGTTGTGTACATTGTTACTACTTTTACCTTATATAATAAAATGATACCTTTATTTACCCTATATTTACCTTTTACCCTACATTTACCTTATATTTACCTAATAAAAAATAATTTAAAGTTTTATATAGTTGTATACATTGTTACTATTTTTACCTTCATTACTATTTCCGACTTCCAAATATTGGGTCTGGGAAAAAGTTCGTGGCGTTTTCCCCAGTAGATGACGGCAATTTTCAAATATTGTAAATAACTCAGGAAACACAGATCGCAACAACACCACTAAACGCTCGTTGGAGTAATGACACTTCGTGTGTTACTTTGACTGTGTAAACATTGAAATTGGCGAAGTGGTTGGAAAGTTGTTTACGTTCGAATATGGAGAAAAATAATGAAAAGTTACGCCAAATCTTGTAACATTATTACGACAAAGAGAAGAACGCTACGCACGCTTGTGAAAAAAATTGGGCTGTGTACGGTGAAGATACTTTATCAAAATCTGCTGCGCGGAAATGGATCAGTCGCTTTCGATCTGGTAATTTTGATATGAAAGATGCGTCACGCTCTTGTCGTCCAGTCACTAAAAAAGCGGATGAAATTTTTTAATAAGTTCAGCAAGATAAGCATATCAGCAGTGTTGATATTAGTATGGAACTAGGCATTGACCGCAAAACTGTTTTGAACCATTTACACAAAGCTGGCTACAAGAAGAAGCTCGATGTATGGGTTCCTCATGAGTTGAGCGAGAAAAACATAATGGACCGAATTAACACTTTAACGACCGCATGTCTACGCAGTCAAACATCGCCAGGGGCCGGCAGTATTTTTGAAGAATCAATTTTAAAGAACTTTACGTAAACTTAAACTTTTCTATTTCTCCAAAATCCAGAAATTCAATTAGAATATCAAATAAATTATCCGCACATTCGTCTTATATAAGCATACCTTTTCCTTCGTAGAATGATCATCGAAATATCTGCACCAAACTTGCCAAAATAAAACTTGCTAATATTGTCGTATTGTACTTATTGTTGTCATATTGTTACTTGTTGTTGCTTCAACAAAACACAAGTGAAACCAGCGCTATTTCAACATTTTGAACTAGAAAACGCACGCGACACTAGCGCTTATACGGCAGATTAGCGTACTGCACCAACGTCGACCGCCGATATTTACTCCATAATTTACGTGGTACACCACTGTAGTTTAAAATCAAAAATGATAAATAGGCAATAATTACCTAAAATCAAAGACGTGGCGATGAAATACGAATCCAATAGCAATATCCACACTTGTTTACATTCATAAATTATCACACAAAGAGTGTGGTACTGGCCAACAAACTTCGGCGGTAGCATCGCACACATGTTGTGCGAGCGGTCGTTAACGGTTGTTCCGACTATCACACACATGTTGTGTGAGCGGTCGTTGAAGTGTTAACATATGTGATGCGCTGCTGAAACGCAATGAAATCGAGCCATTTCTGAAACGTGTCATAATCGGCGATAAGAAATCGATCACGTACGATAATCGGAAGCGTAAAAGATCGTGGATAAGAAATAGTGGTCCGTTACAAGCGTTCGTAAACCAGAGATTAACGCCGAAAAGGGTGATGCTATGTGTATGGTGGGACTGAAAGGGAATCGTCCACCATGAGCTACTTCCATTAGATCAGACGATTAATTCTCGACTCTACTATGAACAACTAGAGAGATTACGCCGAGCAACTGAAAGAAAACGGCCCGAAATGAATAATAGGAAAGGTGTTGTCTTTCATCAAGGCAACGCCGAACATATACGTGGGCAGTCCGATAAGTATTTAGCCTACAAAAGAAAAACGAAAATTTTGGAAAATTGACGATTTATTTTTCAACACAGTCTCCTTTTAACTCGATACACTTGATCCAGCGATGAAATCTGGGCATATCCTGCATGAAATATTGGGCATGAGAAAGCTTTCTGCTCGATGGGTGCCGCGTTTGCTCACTCCGGATAACAAGCGCATCCGTGAGACCACTTCAGAGCAGTGTTTGACACTGTTTAAGCGCAATCCGAAAGAGTTTCTACGTCGTTTTGTGACTGTCGACGAAACGTGGATCCACTGGTACCCACCAGAGACCAAGGAACAGTCGAAACAGTGGACTGCGCCCGGCCGGAAAGGTGATGGCCACCGTTTTCTGGGATTTACAAGGTGTGATCTACATAGACTACCTGGAGAAAGGCAAAACAGTCACAGAGCTGTACTATGCCGAATTATTGAGCCGATTCGACGCCGAATTAAGGAAAAAACGGCCCCATTTGGCGTAGAAAAAAGTGCTCTTTCACCACGATAACGCACCGGCTCACACCTCTGCCCAAGCTACAGCCAAATTCGTTGAATTAGGCTACGAACAGCTGCCCCCTCCACCGTATTCTCCAGATTTGGCCCTGAATTCTTTCTAATCACGTTTTGTGTTAACGCGATCTGCTTCACGACCTTTTACGGAGGTGAAGGGTGTAAATTGTACGAAGAAGTGTTCAACGGAATAACAAATATATATTTCAAACAAACTTAATAAGGTTTACAAAATTGGATAAGAATCGCAAAAACTATAGAAAAATATGTTATACGCGTGGTGAGTTTATCGAAAGAGTTCGTGCTGCGTTGTTGTACTTTGGTGACGGTGTTATCGTGACGTCCAAGATACTGCTTCAGTATATGTAGATGTCTTTCTCCCCTCCAACTCATCTTTTTTTGCAGCGATAGGATTTTCGAAAAATTGGGAAAGTTATGGGGATACTTCGCGCAGATTGGTGTTTCTCTCTGTTCGGCGATCTTTATTTATCACGATCGAAACAAATTATCTAATTCTGGAAACGATGTTAAAGAAAGATCATGACCAAATGTAAACATTGCATTGGAAGGATTACGATATTTGGTGTGTTTCGATAAAATTGAAATAACATCTAAATACATTTTTCTTGATCTATTGAAATGTCTGTTATGTTTACAATGGGAACATGCATTCGGTATTCAAATGGTTTGATCTGGAAAAGAGACGTATCGTTTTAATATGGGTCGAAAACAAAGTAAATTTGTCAATTCGAGACCCTTTCGTTCCCGAAAAAAAAGTTTATCGCTGGAAATCAACATACAAGTGAATGCAGTTTAGAGGACGCGAGTACATCGGCAGTAGATGTTAAAGAAAATGCTGATCTGCATGTAAACATTGATCCGGCTATGAAATATTGTATATTACAATTTACTACGTAAAATCTTTATATAAAAAATTCGTCAATTTTCCAAAACTTTTCGCGTTTTTCTTTGTACTATATATGTTCAACTGGCGTGCACGATTCCATGAAAAAACTATTCGATCAATCGGTTCGAGATTTTAATGTATCATTTTTGACTATCATTTTTCTATCATCTGTGACCGCGGGTGTGTTAATTAATCAATATTTCCTCATTTTTTCCATCATAAAAAGACGGAAAAAGTACCATTTTCGTGAACCTAATTTTGGAAAGTCAGTCATTTTGAAAGTTTTCATGCAAACTCTTTCTCCGTGGTTCATGTGATAGTGGTTATATGTAAATTAAGATTCCTGTTCTTATTTTTTTTCTGATTATCCCAACGCCGCAATCACGCACGCCAGTGAGTGTTTTTTTTGAGGTGTTCGAGCAATCATAAAGGATTTATATGAAAAAATGTGAAAAAACATAAAAAATTTTAAATATTTTTGTATAAATAAAGGTCGATATGATACAATGTGAAAGTTTCAAATTGCTGCGTTTCTATTTTCGATAAAAAAAAAATTATTGAAAATCAGTAAAATTTTTCGATGAGAAAGTAGAATGTCCCCTTAAGCTGGTTTCAAAAGAAGCCTATGAAAACCACTTGATTCAGTTTTTCAATCAGCAAGCACAGAAGTTCTTCACCGACGGCATCATCGCTCTACCCGAAAAATGGCGAAACATTGTCGATAATAACGGAGCATATTTGGTTTAAATTAACACGTTGGCTGCCATGGGGGTCACCGGTGACCGGCGCAAGAGATTTTACTGAAGATCCAAAATATTCGCAATGGGTAGTAATAATTATTTTATAAATGCAGTTATTTTATTGTTAGCATAGTGATGTGATTCTTTGGTCTCCAATTCTTGCACATTATTTACATTTTGCATAATTCAGTCAAACGCTGTAGTATTTCATAGCATCGCCGTTCTAATACGACAAAATACGCACGGCAGTCAACGTGTTAATTAATTTTCACACTATAAGGAAACCAGTTGAATTTTGCT
Organism: Cryptocheilus praepositus; assembly: GCA_033815515.1. Classification (NCBI taxonomy): domain Eukaryota; kingdom Metazoa; phylum Arthropoda; class Insecta; order Hymenoptera; family Pompilidae; genus Cryptocheilus; species Cryptocheilus praepositus. Next base: position 107,264 of record JAWWQZ010000232.1, read on the forward strand.
AAAATAACGCCACGAATTTTTTCCCAGACCCAATATGTGATAACTTCTCCATAGCCATTTATGCGAGGCAGACTGTTGAGCGTATTACACAGCTGTGTAGTCATTCATTTGGCGTCACGTGGCGTAGTGTTTAACCGAATGTATACAGCATTCATCCAGAACACAGTCCTACACTAACAAAGCATTTTATCGATCTTCGGCATGATGTCCGTTGATACGTGTGGTAACAAACGAAAATTCTGCACTCAAAAACAGCGCATCCGATCGTACCATGAATCCGACAAACGATATCCTAATTGGTCGCTTGCGCAACATTTTCGCTCACAAACGATTCAAAATGTCCAGATAGTCGTTAGCTTTATCGTCTGTTTGTTTTATAAATGGCGTTGCAGACAGCTTAAACGTAAAAACTGTCATATTCAGGCTGGAGAGCTTTCGTCCGATTTGTTTAAAGAAATAGCAATATACGAGTGCTTGTATTCTTGCCACGATCGTCTGAATGCGACTCTCTTCTTGTCACGAACATGAGAAGCGAAGAGGCAGATGTTATTTATTAATTGAATGCCACGCTTCGCTGCGCATCATGATGTATTCACTCCCGTATTAATGAAACGGGTATATTAAATTACATGATTCAATAGACACACTGCATATGTTCAAAATGAACCCAAAGGCCGTCAGAAGTAAGGAAAATAATTGGAAACAGTAGCTGACGTCACGAGTCAAAAATGAAACTATGAAATAAATCCATGGGGTCTGAGGATGACGGTTCTGACAGAAATCCTCTGGCGGTTCGAATGTACAGGGTGGCCCACGTAATATAATAACTGATATATTAATTTATTAAATTACATATTACAATAACTGATATAAGCATTATATGTTATAAATTATAAAAAAGCTTTATTAAAATTATACTCAATAGATTCTTGGAGTTTTCGTTACGGTCGAAGTATATTTCTTACTATGTTTTTCAATAACTCCACATGTTTTGGGACCCTTGGATCCTTTTTCAAAAGTTTGCAATCATTTCCTATTATATTTTTACGTTTCCTTATGTTATTCAAAAACTCCACAGTTTTGTTTTAAAATACCAATAGTACGAAAAACTTTTTTTTGTGGTTCTTCAAAAGTCTGCATTATTAGAATGTTTTTTATTCCGGAAAAAGATCAATTGTTATTTTAATGGAAGTGTATTTCTTACATTAAAAATGAAAACTCATATTTTGAATAAGAAGTATTGATTTATATGAGTCGTAAATCTATTAATTAACGAGTAATTTCACTTTGTTTTATTCTCTCTAAAATACCATAGTATAAAAAAACTATTTTTTTTTGTATTTTTATTGTTTACTACATATACGTATGTAGAAGGTGTATTACTTTTTTTTGGTGGAGGCGTTTCTGTGTCGAAATTTCAGTGTATGGTCAAGTGATGATTTTTTTAATGGAAGTGGTCCCTATACTTGTTTTTACATTAAGATCTGAAAGAGCGTGATATTTTTAATAAAAAAGTACTGATTTGTATGAGTCGTAAATCTATTAATTAACGAGTAATTTCACTTTGTTTGAAAAACATATTATCCGCTTAAAAAGAATGAAGTTGATTCTTATAAAGAACACTTGAAATCTTGCAGATGACTTGAAAGATTTTTATGGTACTGCAGTGTTGGTGCAAATGCACCACACCGCCAAAAAAAATGAATGCATCTAATAACGCAGCCCTTGGAACCATACAAATGTAAAAAAAAATGTTTTCATACGATACGTACTTTAGAAATAAAATAGGTGAGCATGTTACGTGGGACACCCTATATAAGCAAATCATAATAAAATAAGTTTTCATTTTAAACTTTATGCACATAGCAATAACAGGAAATTATTGTAGACTTTTGAAGATGGCATCCTATGGTCCCAAAACATGTTAAGTTTTTGAAAAACATATTAAAAATATATTTCAACCGTGACGAAGATTTCAAGAATCTATTGAGTAGTTTTTAATAAAGCTTTATAATTTATAACATATAATGCTTATATCAATTATTATAACATGTAATTTATGATTTAATAAAATATATTTTGCAAAATGGAATTATGTAATTTTATGACACAGAGTCATTGCTTTACCAATCAAAATGTCGATTGAACTAAACGTGTCGTTTTATGAGATGTAGTTGACAAAACGGAAAAATTTGTACATATTACTACATGTTTCTACATTTTCCTCCGGAACATCGAGTTTAATTGAAAGCATACGTTCTTCTTCTTTTTATTACGTCAAAATAGTATACTCGTTTTATGAGGCGTAGCTGGAAAACGGAAGAACTTGTACATCTTTTTGTGTTTTTCTTGAAGACGTGCAATTAAAATCGTACTCTCTTTCCTACATTTTAACCATTTTTATTATGGCAATTCTTTTCACGTCCGCGAAATCGGATCTTCGTATAAGAATTTCTAACACGTATAAAGTTAATATTCCTGCGTAACTCTATATGTTTCTACGATTGAATATATTTTCTTGCTGAAAAATTAAACGAAAGAAATTATTCCTAATATTTCTCAGCAGTATTTGCTGAACTTAATTTATTTCTATAAACATCTTCCTGAATAACATCGGGTATTTCGTATTAGAAAAATTGCCAAATTCTATTAGGATAACCTGTTAATTAATACGTGTAAAATTATACATTTTATAAAATAAATACATAAAATTATACATTAAAAATAAAAATCTCGACGTTTTGATAATTGATTTATTGCCTTGTGCAGGAAATTGAATTTTCTGTATTACTTTATGGATAAAAAATCTGGAGGGTGGAGGATATCTAACTTAAGTATTTTTTCATGCGGAGGAAATGGCTTAAAGAAAGGTAAAATTGTTACATAATAGGGACCTGTGATGTATGGCTCCTTTGATAAGGACACAAATCAAATGCTGAAAGGTCAGGATTTTTCTTTTCAACAGGATATATCATTCGATTTATATCAATTGGCCGGTTACGCCAATATTATTTTGCAATATTATTAGTAAAAGAAAGTCGAAATATTGTCTAATATAGTATCTAAATATTGCGAAATGGCACGATAAACAATATCAGAACAAGGTATTAAAAAATGAGTTTATCTTGGACCTTGCAGAAACAATCAGGCAATTCTGTTATCAAACACGTTAAAATGTGCATTCCGAAATTGTTAAGAAATTTTATATGATCCAACGTGAGGTTTAATGTTTTTTGAAACCGCCTGAATTTTGTGTTCACTACAGTTTATCATTATTAAGAAGATCCATTTCATCCTCCACAAAAAGTGTAACAGAAGTCTAATTTTCATAATATGGCATATGGAACCCAATGTTGAAATTTATAATCTATTTTCTTAACGAAATCCAAATATGGAGCTTGTATTATATATTTACTGAACCCTGCTCTACATGCAAATACTTTAAATAATGCATATAGTAATTTGATATAATTGAAATAATCGACATTATTTTATCGATTTCTTTATTTCTCTTTTTCGTATTACTGTATTCATTCTTTCTTTTGCTTAGATTTTGTGCAGCTTTGACTGCAATGATCATTACCTTCTAACATATTTTTTTACCATTGAAAAAAGTGTCTGCATCGTTTCGAGGCAAGAGGCGCAAAAATTGGATTTTTTTAAGAGGAGCGTAGTAACATAAAGTGCAGAAATCATTGGCTTAGGCGGTTATCCAACATATGGATTCCATAGCTCGAAATATGTCTACACCAGCGTAAAATCTCTTCTTGCAAGATAGGCATCGTTTCGTTACATTCGTGGCACGTGAACTGCTGCATGTATGTATGTGGGATTCTTTTAAGGGGTAACATCTACCTTAAATTTTCAAAAAATCGAAAACAATTTTTTGTTTTAAATGATACTTTAGACCGTTAAAAATAAGGTACAATTTGTCTTATAAGCGAAAATATTTTTAAAGTAGTTTTACAGCTTATTTTCTAAAGCAAGTCGTGATGCCTCGGAGCGCGCGTAGCGGTTCAAAGTATTAGGGTGTCCCATAAGTTTCTTCCCTTTTTTTGATGCGAAATGAATACACGATATTTGTTGTTTAAGGTTGATTTATTATGTTATATATGAACCATTCTGTTCTATAACCTTCTTCCATCTCTCAGGAAGCCTCATTATGCCCTCTTTCCAAAATAGTTGAGGCTTACTTTCAAAATATTCATTTAGGTGCGTTTTTATTTCGCTTATGGATTTGAAAGATTTACCACGGAGAGAATTTTTTTTAAGGAGAGGAACAAGTAATAATCGGATGGAGCAAGGTCTGGGGAGTATGGAGGGTGAGGTAGAACGTCCCAATCAAACTGTAATAATTTTTGCCTTACGGTCCACGCAACATGCGGTCTTGCGTTGTCGTGATGGAATACGACACCTCGTCGGTTCGCCAATTCTGGCCGTTTTTCTGCTATGGCGGCTTTTAGTTGATCCAGTTGATTGCAATATTTGTCAGCATTGATCATATCACCTTGAGGAAGGAGCTCGTAGTACAGTACACCCTTCCAGTCCCACCAAATGCATAAAAGAACCTTCTTTGGATGAAGCCCAGGCTTCGCAACAGTTGAAGGTCTATTTTCTTTAGACGAAATGCGTTTTCGATGCACATTTTGATACAAAATCCAGGTCTCGTCTCCAGTGACAAGACTCTTTAAGAAAGGATTTCTTTCGTGTAGCTGAAGAAGCAAATCGCATGTAGAGATGCGGTTCATACGGCCGGTCTCCGTCATTTGGTGTGGAACCCAAACTTCATATCAATTCGCATATCCCATCTTGATTAAATGCTTATGTACCGTTGTTTTGGGAATGTTAGTGGCATCCACTATCGCACGCACACTGTATCGCGGATTTTCAGCAAGCACAGTCTTGATAATGTCCGTATCCGTCGTTGCTGGGGGGCGCGTCGGTCTTCATCTTTAAACTCGAAATTGCTAGCTCTAAATTTCTTAAACGAATTGCGGACGGTCCTAATAGTCGCAGCACTACTCCCGTAAACGGTGCAAATCTCGCCTGCAATGTCCTTTGCACTATTGCCTTTTTTAAAGCAATGAAGCATAACATGCCGCAAATGCTTCTTTTGGCTCTCCATATTGAACGGTGTAGAAAAAATTTTAAAAGAGACTTTGTCACCAACGAAACGTACTCTAAAAGAGCTCTGGGACGACTGAAACCGATGCCATAAACGACTAAGAGATAAGCCTGCATGTTTATATAAACATAGCCAGTTAGAGTCATTCATAGCGTGGCGCGGAAGAAACTTATGGGACACCCTAATATATGGTACCGATTCTAAAGGTTCTGAAGGGATATAATACCAATCGAAATCCAGATTCCATCGAAAAAATGCGAAACGAAATTTTGGCAACTCTTTACCATAAATTTTCGGCGGATGAAGTGCCGCAACACGAGAATTGCCCGGTCGGTGTGGACTTGTGGTGCTCATGGCAGAAAGCGAAAGCGGTGGACAATCTACATGAATACCAGCATAAAACATCTCTTTCATAGGACATTTTCGATGCCGTGAAACCAGTGTATGAAGATTTGAGTAGAGACGATTTACTCAATTGTTGCTTAGGAGGTTTTACCCAGAACAGCAACGAAAGCGTCAATTCTGTTATGCGGTCCATCGTTCCGAAAACAACTTCGAGTGGCAAAACAGTGGTCGACATCGGCATAAATATTGCGTCTTCTATTTTTAACGATCGATTTGGAAGCGCAATGGCATTGATGCAGGTATTACAATTGACTGTGGGTCGTAATTGTTACAATTTCTGCGTCGAAGTTGACGCACGCCGCATCAAGTTTTCCGAGCGCACGCTGACGGATGCCGCGAAAGATGCACGTAGAGCCTCCACATCTTCCAGGAAAGAGAAAGAGGAAGAAAATATTAATGTAGAAGGACACCTATATGGTGCAGGCATTGGAGAATGATCGTAAATATGGCAAAACTAGTAAAATAATATGAAATAATGTTACTCGAAGCGTTAAATGCGTTTTTCTCAAAACTACGTTTTTCAAATTGGCTTGTAGCATAACTTAAACAAATTTTCTCCAATTCACTTGAAATTTTTACTGTAGCTGTTAAACTACATTCTCCAGAGGAGTACGCATGATTTTTAAAAATTGATTATTATAGTATGATATTACAATATGATTTTTATAATATTTTTTCGATGAATTCTTTGATGGAAATTAGAACTTATCTCCACATGTTCGCCATTTCTACAAAAATCAATATTTTATCATATATGTGTCTACTTCTCTAGCAAATTTAATGTAGATTAAGAAAAAAATTTGTTTTTTGTGCTTAGCGAAAGTGTACGGCACTTCTGCTGCAAGCCACGGAGGCCATATCAAAAATTGCACTTCTACTTCGAGAGTTCCAGCGCCGCCATTTTGAAGCAAAAACATGACATTTTTTTTATACATTATAGTATGCACATTAAACGCCTTTAAACCAAATTTTGATATGTTATATCATGTAATTAAAAAAAAATCCTAAATTTACCCTATGTTTTTCGGCGTTAACCCCTTAACGCCTGAACTTTTTTCTGATGAAAAAATAATTACATAGTATATATCCTGTTATTATGCACATTTAAATCCGTCAACAATTTTTATTTGTGTACTGTGCTTGTGCACTAGTATATATTGGTAGTAGGAATGTATCCTATTCGCTACAACCGACACTTTTATGAAATTCTCAATTTTAAACCCATATGCGACATGCGAAGCAGTATGTCGCGAATTATCCTCATTCGACGTTAAGGGGTTAAGCTAGATGTTACACCTTAATGAGAGGATGATGGGAAATGAATAATACACAAATGATTAAAGTTAAACAAAGTTAAAAAGTATTTAATCGAAGTAATCTAAAAAATCTACCGCCCATCTGCTTCGATTGGCATACCACATCTAAGTGACTTTCGTCACCGTCCTTCCTTCGACTCTCTGCCACTTATCCTCCCGAAACCAAAAAAAAAAAAAACGAAAGAAGATAAGGTGCATGTGTTCCACACGCATTTACATTCCCACTTACATCCTACAATCGCTCTTTCTTCCATACCGCATACACTCTACATCCTTCATGTACATGACCCTTGTTCGACTGCAGTAGCAAATTTTTTTATCGTCGTCTGGTTCTTTTGTCTTCAGGAAGATGTGGTCACGGCTCACCCTGCGAGCAGCTTTGTTACGAGCTCCACGATGGAATGTACGAGTGCGATTGCAAGGACGGCTACATTCTTCACAAAAACGGCTACAGCTGTGCTGGTAAGTACATGCCGCTTTTAACCCTTTCGAAACTGTTGGGACAAATACGTCCCAGTCAAGTTTAACCCTTTGCCACTGCGTTTCGCGCAGCAGGATGAGTGGCGAGTGAGAAGCTACAATGTTTATGTTAGATTTCGTTACCTCTAACTGATAGAAAGGCGGTATTACACCAGTTACTTTTTAGCCAATGAATTACATAAATTGAAATGTCATTTGACTGGGACAATACTAACTAATAGAAAAGAATTGCCAGATGCAATAAAAAAAACGACGACTTCCAAAAAGAAAATCAATGGTAGTCTGTCATAGAAATAATAATGTGATTTTGGCGTGGAAAGATTAGAAGATTGTCACGCTATTGATAGATTATTACAATGCAGAAATTAGTGTCGAACGAGTACACCGGTATGATGTTCAAACTGTGATTAGAAAACCGAGTGCTATCACGAATTATACCAAATCCACGGGCGGCGGTAATTTTTGCAAGCTTATATTTTTGAAAGGTGGAAAATAGAGAAACTATCAAAATATAACGTTTTTGTGAGAAAATTTGTATATAAGATCTTTTTATTGTACCCTGTAAGACACTCGTCACATCTGCGAAAATCGCCTCGGCTTGCTACCTTACCCAACCGAAAAGGTCGTCGTCCGCAAAAGTTAACCCTTTCTCTACCGCGTACATGTCCGCGAGTAGGCTTTTTCTGTACCGCGGACTCCACCGTAAGTGCACACTTTGCAGATAGAGATGATTGTTTACGTTGAACTCGCAATGCGTGTCACGCATTCATCTACAGTGTATAATCGCATTACCTTAGTTGAACGTATTAATCTTGTAAAATAATGTAGATTAGGTTAAGGAGAACAAAAAGGTTTGAGATTTAAAAAAAAAATCGATTTTTCGTTTTTTACATAATCGGTTAGTACAATTTTTTAAGAACATATTGGCGCAAGAAAAACTTCGATATTCGCAAAATTGAGTTCAGGAATGCCAAAAATGTGAGGTAGCCGTAATCCTGTTCCCAAACTTTAATTGCGTTTTTCTCAAAACAGTATTTTCCATTAGTTTTTGCGCGATAACTCAAGAATAGTTGAAGATATCGATTTCATTTTTTTTTAATTGAAGATAAATATGTATTCCATAAATTGAACTGATGTCTGCATATAAAAATTAATTTTTTAATAGCGTTTTTAGCAACAAATAACTTAAATTTGTCAACCTTTTGGATTCTTGGTCGCCATTGCTTCAATTGTGACATTTTGTCACAGAATTTAGGTTCAGTCTACAGAGAGAAATCTCACGAATCAAATGGCACTAAGAAAATCGGAAAACTCCAACTCCTTTACCCGAATCCCGGCAAGAAAACAGCGCACGACTCACGCGGTCACCTTCAGATATAAATATTTTCTTCAATTATTAATATTTAAAAAATGTTTAAAGCTTGATTTGTTTGTTAAGAATGCACAAAAAACCTGCAAAAAAGAAAATTTGTGTATGTTTATTCGTTCGTCCACAATCGTTATTCGAATTTCACCCAGTTTTCGTTCAAAGCTTTCTAGTCCCCTTAATTAGAAACGTAAGTTTAATGAAATATATTAATGGCGTAGATGCGTAGACCATAGATGACTCTGGTACCTTCAGATCGTCATGTGGATGCCGACTATAGACGGCGCTGGTATTGATAGGATTAATCGTGATTTCTAATTATCAATCTACTAAAATTTCTTGCACATTGCTTCATTGTGAATGGGCCTCTGTTGTTACATTCCTTAAAATCTAGTACCACAATTTCTGCCTGTCAAAAAGTCCGTTAAGTGTGAAATATCGGCGTGGTGACATCATTTGTAGGTAGTTTTCAAAAAGTCATTACTGTAGGATGTGTGATTTTGTACGAACGAGTAATGAGAAAGTGTGCGTATGAGAGAGAGAAAGCAAGAGTGAGAGAGTGAGAAAGAATGCGTGTATCTATATTTGTTATTAGGAATGTTCTAGAAACCAATTAGTATAAAAGTGTTGAGCGCGATAATAAAAGAAGTGAGTCTTTGCGAAACCTTCAAGCGTAACAGTGTGTACATCATAGCGAATATTTAGAGATTATCAAAAATGCGTTTAGTGAGTTTTGTGAGAATTTAATACAGAGTGAAGTGCGAGAAACATTACAACCATTACTTTTGTGTTTAAAACTGTTTAATATCATTCCAATCAAAAAATCCTACATTACGGTATATAGATAAAATGCGCCGGTAATTTTTTGCTTTGTATTTTATTAACTCTCTTTTGAATATTTTTATGTAGCCCATTCAAATTACTTAGTTCTTTATGTACAAAAACCGATGGGATATATGTATCCCACCCGTCTTTCAAACGCTGTATTTACCCCTCTATAGACCGAATTTTTTTTAGTGGCTATACAAAATCTATCTAACGTGAAATCAACGAATACCAACCTCGAAATACATATTAACAATGAATTCAGCAGTTTCAACAATTTTATTATAACGAATACATTTTGTAACTTTGAAGTAACAACAGCTTACAATGTTTGTACTTGTGTGTATAAGAGCATAAAGAATCTTCGGATTTATTACTGCTAATGCTTCTTATTCCTATTCCTCTTTAAGTTTATATAATTTTATATCCACATTTTGGACCTCTGATATATAAAACTAAAAAGCAAAGAACACACAAACGTTATCGCAAATACACCGAACCCTACCATTATAGCCCATTGTGTCTTGAAAGTCACAAAGCTACTAAGCTACTAAGCACTAAATTCATCGTCGCTATCAATAATATTTATATGTCATCGGGCAAATAGTATTGGATGATCTTCGTTAGAATCAGAATCTGATAAAGAATCCCTCGGATTTATTACCGGTAATGCTTTTTATTCCTATTCCTATTTTATTTTTATACGATTTTGTATCCACATTTTGGGCCTCTGATATATAAAACTAAAAAGTAAAAAAAAAACACAAACGTTATCGCAAATACACCAAACCCTACCATTATAGCCCATTGTGTCTTGAAAGTCACAAAGCTATATCACATGAAAATAGTAATAAAATGATTGTTTGAATCCAAACAAATAAAACATTATTGATATACAAACTTAAAGCTATTACGTACGCTTTGTTTGTTTAACAAACACCAATAGAAGAACAAATAATGCCAATTGCACAAGCCGGTTCCTTTGGTTTCTATTTGCAGACAGCATTGCAAAAGCATTTACTTTGACATTTCAGATTAGAGCTGATAACCGCATCAAATATGTTATTGGTTACTAAGGAGACATTATATAACAAGATGTATACGCCATCTAGTAAAAAAAAATTAAATTATTTAATAAAATATCGAATTATCGATATGTGACTTCAAAGTCACGCAGGCCCGTAGAGGGTTAAATTACTTTTTTTCTTAATACATATAATACTCTACGTGTGTATCAATTCAGAATAAATTTTGTCATAATGTTTATAAGACTAATGGGACATATGAGCCATTTATTTTGAAAATGGCCTAATTCCATTTATCTTCAAATCGAAATAAATAACATTTACGGATAAATAATTTGAATTTGTACATGTAACCATGGTAACCGGAAAATATTGAAAAACGGAGTTAGGCCACTTTCAAAATAAACGGCTCATATATGCACCAGTACGCAGACTTTAATTTTGCACTCATGTAAAAAAAATTATTTTTTTTTTACCTTATTATTATGAATAAATTCTTTATCTAAAGTATTAGAAATGTAACCTGCCTCTTTTATTTTCTTCGAAAAAAACTCCGTCTCGAAAGGGTTAAGTATTATGCGTATTGATCTACGTGCATTTGTTGAAAGGTTGCGCGGCACTTGCCGGATGCAAGTTTTTCGTCTGTTCTGCGTTATTTGCGGCTTTTAGTGGCGATTGTACGTGTCGCCGGCAAAGTGGGAAATGTCGCTTTGTGTATCGTGCCCGGCTGCTCCAGACAATGCCTAAGCCTCAAGACAATGAGAAACTGAAAGCGCCTATACAAATTTCGTGGGTGTAGTGTGGATTATCTAGTTTTAGGCGATGTATGAAACTATCAGACTGCGGCGCTTAAAGATACACAAAGTGTTTTTGGGGGCAGTTACCTTAATCTTTGCCGGAAAGTATTACATATTATGTACAAAACGTATTAGAGAACACTTATTTTGTTCATACCTAAATTTCAAGACTAGGAGAATGAAAGCATCATGTTGAATTTCGTAGGTATACTGTCTTTTACCTAGTTTCTTTGAGGTGATGTATGAAATTATCAAATTGCTGCAAGAAAAAACTCGCAAAATGTTTTCTGTTAGCTGCTATATTATTCTTTACTAAAAAGTACTAAATATACTTAATTGCAGTAAATGAGTTAATTAATTGCAGCAATTTCAGTATTGCAGAATATTTAATCACTGTGAATTCAAACCTAAAGATAATCAGCGATAATCAACGAAACTCCGATGAGAGAAGATACATAAAGTTTTTTGTTGTTGTCTGCTGTATTATTCTTTTCCGGAAGCACCAGATATTCTGGAGAAGACTTTTTATAGTTTACTTAAGCTTACTTCAGTTTTATCGAAGACTTAACCCCTTAACTGTGGAGCATGCTTTTAAAAGTATGTTGTATATATTACAATGCGTAAATTTTAATGGAATATACTTTGTATACTAATATATTTTGTTTAAATTCGTTACTTTTATTTTATCAATTTAATTATTGTATTTACGTAATTTAATGGTTCATAGTAATAATGAGCAACTTTTTTTATCTGTGTATTTCTCTAGAAAGGGTTAGTTTCGCCAAGAATAAAATAAGTACCTTCCGATTAGAGAGAGATAATTGAAAAACAAATTAAGGGGGCATATACTTTTGTCGGCCTTCAAAATTAGCTTATTTTGTGAATTTCTTTTTCATTTAAATATAAAGATAAGATGTTCTGGTTTTTTGAAGCTTAACACATGAGCCTTCTACTATCCTAAGGTATTTTTTTAAATTTATTCTGCACAAAGTATAGCTACGTCTGCGCAAACGCGTATAGTCCCATCTCGAAAACGGATATCGTTGGGCATGAAAAATGATCTGTATGTTTCATCTGAAACAAAAGAGACAAAGATATTCTTAATAGTTATAATATTTTACACATCCTATCGGATGGGATTGTAACATTTTTTTTTTTTTTAGCAAAATGGCCAACTATTGAAATTATAGTATCGATTTCTCGATTAAGTTTGTGACATAAAAAAAATAAAAACAAAAAGAATAAAAAAGAAAGTATCCGATAGGATGTGCAAAATTTAATATAGAATCGATTGGAAAAAACCGCATTCCAGTCGATTGCGCCATATTCGAGAAAAATCCGTGCCAAGTTTAGAAAACATAATTTCGAGGAAAACGTGTTTAAAGTTTTGCGATAAGTTTACGTGCAAATAACAATGTTTATTTTTCAACTTACATCTCATCATCTATTCCAGGCCCATAAAATAGTTCCTCAGAATTAGCGATGTTGTCCTCTAATTGTTTTTTTTTTTTCGAGTCTTCGTTGAATTCGTGCCTCTCGAGTGGCGTATTACGCGCGAATGATGCGCCGGTTGTTATAAGAAACTGCAAATTCTGTAGCATTCTCGCCAATTTTCATACCCATCATGTGCATAATTTTTCACAATGATGTCATTCCGTTGTTGAATAGACAAATCGCAATATTCGCCGTGATATTTACAATTGGGGCGCTGCTGTTAATCGTTTTTGGCGCCACTTTCCAAATCAAATTATTCAAACTTTTGTTTGAATTTTGAGTGAATTCACCAAGACAACGATGTAACAATTCTTCTTTTGAAGGTTGACACGTGCGAACACGCGGGATGATGTGGTGTGCGTCTATGTATGGTGTATAAAGTGCTATATCTTTTATATAATTCACGAAATTCCAAAAAATGGTTTTACTAATGTATTCTACACAGATCAATCGTTCAAAATATGTAAACAAAAAAAGTTGATTCTTTTGACCCGACAAAGGTATATGCCCCCTTAAAGAAAAATATAGTTAGGAATTTGCAAATATTTTATACATTCACGCGAATGTTAATATAAATAACAAATGGTAATTAGTTTTTTCGCACGCAGAGTGTAGTTCTCATTTCACAAAAAACTACTGTTTCTTTGTTTCTTCATGGCGCATACACTCGCCATTCAGAGCCAAGAGGATAATTACCTTATACTTTCACCTTAAGGCAAAGGATCGTTTGTTGAGGTAACAAAAGAAACGCCTATTCCAATTTCGTACGGTGCTTACGTACTTTATTTAAGGCAACGTTTGAAAGTGTCAGACTGCCGTAAAAAATATTAATAAAATACTTTCTGGTATCTGTTATGTTATTCTTTACCAAAACGTTCTAGATACTTTATAAAGAACATTCTATAGTTTCACACCTTCCCAAAAATATATTGATCAAAACGGAGGAATATCAAAAGACATATACATGAAAGAAATAAAAGTGTCAGACTGTGTCAGAAAAGATTCATAAAACACATTCCGGCATCTGTTATGTTATTCGTTACCAAAACGTTCTGGATTCTTTATAAAAGACGCTCTATAATTTTACACCTTGCCAGTAATATATTAATGAGAACGAAGAAATGTCGAAAAACATATAAATGAAAGAAATAAAAGTGTTGTCTGCAAAAAAGTATCTGGTATGTTTTGTTATTCTTTACCAAAACATTGTAGATACTTTATAAAAGACGTTCTATAGTTCCACATCTTGCTAATAATATATTGATCAGAACGAAGGAATATCGAAAGAAGTATATGTAAGTGAAAGAAATAAAAGTGTCAGACTGTCGCAAAAAAGATTCATAAATCACATTCTGGTATCTGCTTTGTTATTCTTTACCAAAACGTTCTAGGTACTTTATAAAAGGCGCTCACAGTTTCACATCTTGCCAGTAATATATCGATAAGAACGAAGGAATATCGAAATACATATAAATGAAGGAAATAAAAATGTCAGACTGTCGCAAAAGAGATTCATATAATACTTTCTGGTATCTGTTATGTTATTCTTTAACAAAACGTTCTATGTACTTTATAAAAAACGTTCTATATTTTCACGCCTTGTCAGTAATATATTGATGAGAATGAAGGAATATCGAAAGACATAAATGAAACAAATAAAAGTGTCGGACTATCGCAGAAAAGATTCATATAATACTTTCTGATATTTGTTATATTATTCTTTACCAAAACGTTCTAGGTACTTTATAAAAGACGTTCTATAATTTCACACCTTGCCAATAATATATTGATGAGAACGAAGGAATATTGAAAGAGACATATAAATGAAGAAGATAAAAGTGTCAGACTGCCGCAAAAAAGATTCATAAAATACTTTCTGGTATCTGTTATGTTATTCTTTACCAAAACGTTCTAGATACTTTATAAAAGACGTTCTACAGTTTTACACCTTGCCAATAATATATTGATGGGAACTAAGGAACATCAAAATACACATAAAAAAGAGAAATTAGACTCAGTATGCTTTAAGTTTCAGAAAACGTTGGGTACTAAGAGATAGTTGTATCTTACGTAAATTTACTGTATTCTCTAGGAAACGGAAAATTAATTTTAGTTTGCGAGTCATTGGTCCCTTTGACCATACTTTAGTGTCTGTTTATCAAAGTAATTGTCACGCGAAAAGCACTAGTATCGTTGTTGTTCGTACGTACCAATAGAGTGACTGTGATAAAAGTATACCAAAACACATTAAAAAAAACCATGTTGAGACTATAATCAAAATTTTCCAAATGTCTGACAAATGCCATTAGTTAAAACCACTCAAAACATCCTCCCACCATCTAGTTTTACAATAATTTGAAAATTGAGAACACACGACAGCGAAGGGGTTAAGAAAGTGAACGACAATTTTCTGGAAAGGTGGGTGGTGGATGTGTATGCAGCGATTGGAATGGTATATATGGGGGGTGGGGGAAAATTAGGTGTAAAGAGCTGAGTGGGGTACGGTGATATAGAAATTTCCCACGGTTGGGGGTTGAGCCGGGAGCGATAAGGCGGCAATAACCGGGTATAACCCGGTCTGAACAAACTTGGACCCTGAGCGTGCCACTTTTCGACTACGCCTCACGGCAAGTAGTTGTGCCATTTTCCTACAGAAAACTCCAAACTTCCTTGTCCTTATTTCCCCTTTTCTCCGTCTCGCGTGCTATTGTATATAGTTAATTTCAAGCAAAGTTGCTGAACTTAGGTTAATACGCTGGTACAAACGGTTGCTCCTTTTTTAACATCAGGGAATGGAGAACACCGAAACATATGTAGAATGCAAAAGTTAATTTGGGAAATAACGAAATAAACCTTAAGTAATAAGGAAGTGAATCATTTATATCAATATATTAAGCGAAGTTGTGCGTTAATACGAGAGGAAGTTCGTGGTTTCGAAACATACGTAGAATGAAAAAGTTAGTTTGATAAAGAACGAAGTAACTTCAAGTAAAAAAGAAGTGAATCAGGTATATCAATATATCAGGTCTACCGGAAAGTTCTGTCCGTTCTTGAAATGAAACAAAATACAAATTGTTATTACTGTCTACTAATGACTTCTTTCCAGCGTGAGGGCAATTTGTATATCCCATCTTTGAAAAATGTTTCATCTTTTGATGCGAAAAATTGAACCAGTGCTTGTTTGATATCGTCTTCATTCTTTAATTTTTTTCCCATCAAAAAATTTTGTAAGGACAAAAACAAATGATAGTCAGAGGGTGCTAAGTCCGGGGAATATGGTGGATGCGACAGAATTTCCCAATCTAGTTCCGCAATTTTTTGACCAGTTGCCAAAGCAGCATGTGGCCTGGCATTATCATGATGCAGTATAATATCCTTCCTGTTGAACATCGCCGGCCTCTTTTCTTGGACTGCTCTCTTTAAATTATCCAGTTGCTGACAATACTTCTCCGAATTGAGCTTTTCGTTTGGTTTCAAAAGCTCATAATGTATTGGACCTCGAATATCCCACCATATACACAACATTTTCTTATTCAGAGTCAAATTTGGTTTACCGGTGGAAGGGCTAGGTTTTCCGGGTTCTCAATATGCCCATTTCCTTACGATGTTTTCGTAAGTAATCCACTTTTCATCCCCAGTTATCATCCGGTTCAAGAAGGGCTCGATTTTGTTCCGAGCAAGCAGAGATGTGTATATGACGACTCTATCAGCCAAATTCTTCTGACTTAATTCATGTGGCACCCATCTTGAATATTTTCACACCAATCCTATCTTCCGAATATAGTCCGAAATGGTTTGCTGAGCTGAATTAAGCCTTTCTGCGATCTCCGATGTTATCAGAAAAGGATCTTGCTCCAAGATGGTCTTAATAACACCGTCGTCAATCAAAGATGGTCGCCCAGAACGTGGCTTATCAGAAACGTCGAAATCACCTGTTTCAAATTTTTCGAACCATCTTTTGCATGTCCTATTAGAAACTGTACCTTCACCAAACACTTTCAATAAATTTCTACATGCTTCGGTAGCATTTCTGCCTTGTTGAAATTCGTATAAAATACAATGGCGTAAATGCACTTTGTCAGTAGCCGTGGGTACACTATCGCTTCACACTTAAAATTAATGTGAATCAACTTCGTTTTCGTTAATTTGCTATGTCAGTATGTATACATTAAGCGATACAAATAGAGAGCCGAGCATGCGCCAAATAAACATGTGCTTACGTGTCGAAAATTGTTGTCATTGAAACGGACAGAACTTTCCGGTAGACCTGATATTAACAGTTTGACTGCCGTGATGGTCACCATTGACCGGCGCAAGAGATTTTACTGAAGATTCAAAATATTCGCAATGGGTAGGAATAATTATTTTATAAATGCACTTATTGTTAGAATAGTGATGCGATCCTTTGGTTTCCAATACCTGCATATTATTTACATTTTGCATAATTCAGTCAAAACGCTGTAGTATTTCATAGCATCGCGGTTTTAATACAGCAAAATACGCACGGCAGTCAACGTGTTAACCAAAGCTGAGCATTAAAATGATAGGAAGCTCGTGGTTTCGACACACATGTAGAATGCAAAAGTTAATTTGGTAAATAATGAAGTAAACCTCAAGTAATAAGGAAATGAATCATTTATATCAATATATTAAGCAAAGCTAAGCGTTAATACGAGAGGAAATTCATGGATCCGTAACAATACGTAGGGTGTAAAAGTTCGTTTGGTAAATAACGATGTAACCTTGAACTATGAAGGAAGCGAATCATGTATATCATTATGTAGGATTTAGATTGGAATGATATATTAAACGGTTTTAATCACAAAAGTAATGGTTATAATGTTACTCGCACTGCACTTTGTATTAAACGCTGACAAAGGTTCTCTCAAAACTCGCTAAACACATTCGCTGACAATCTCTAAAGATTCGCTAAGACGCACACACTGTTACTCTTGAAAGATTTGCAGAGACTCACTTATTTTAATATCGCGCTCAACACTTTTATACTGTTTGGTTTTCATGATAGTAAATTCTTTCAAACATTATTCAATAACAAATGTAGACTCATGTAAATATATCGTTTCTCACTCTCTCACTCTCGCTTTCTCTCTCTCATACGCACACTTTCTCATTGCTCGTTCATACAAAATCACACATCCTACAATTATGTTAACACATTGCGTACGGCATTCTTGCTCAGTCGGATGTCGCACATTTTGCAACGTCCTAAAAAGTTGAGTACAATACATACAAGGTTTTTTTAATACTGACTGATACGTTTACACTTTTTCGACATTCTAACATTCATTTACTTCGCAATTATACTTTCTAAAATTGTCGCGAGGCTTCATTATTTTAGCAACCTACAGATCAACATCAAAACGAGATATCTCGTGGCCCGTACGCAATGTGTTAACCAAAGCTGAGCGTTAATACGAGAGGAAACTCATGGATCCGAAACATACATAGAGTGTGAATGTTGGTTTGGTTAACATGTATATAGGATCTGAAATGCAGGGTTCCCTAATTGGCGGGGAAAGATCACCTATGATCCTCAATTATTACATTGATGTATCATAGGCGACGAGTTTGTTGAATTATGTTATTTGGTTGCTTAGTAGTCAGTTGACGACGAAACGTAAAGACGACAAGGCAAAACGACAAAATGACGAAAGATTAGGAAATAAGACTAAAGTGTCTTGATTATGTTGTTATTGTTTATAAATATTATACTCTTTAGTTTCACGTGTTTAAATCCTACATGTATGTATGTATAAATATGGTAGTGAAAGAATAAGTCAGCATACGCGTTTACATTAGTATAAACAATAAAATATGTAGGTATTAGATACGTGAAATTAGAGAGTGTAATATTTATAAACAATAATAGCACAATCAAGATACTTTAGTCTTGTTTTCTAATCTTTTGTCGTTTCATCGTTTCGCCTCCTCGTCTTTACGTTTCGTCAACTGACTACTACGCAATCAAACAACACAATTCAACAAACTCGTCACCTATGATACCTCAATATAATAATTGAGGATCGTAGGTGATCCTTGGTCGCCAATTAAAAAACCCTGTACTTGAGATCTTACATATATAATATATTAGTATATAACATATTAATGTATTAATATAAATATCGTATTATAAATAGTGTAGCATCAGAAAAACGGCCGTAGATGCGTCACGTAAAACTGTCGTTGGTCCATCGGGCCCCACCGGATTAAGATAAGGCGGTAGAGGTCCGTATATAAGGCGGACCGATTTGCGACGCGAGCTCAGTCTTAGTTCAGTTTGGGTTCAGTTACAGTTCAGTTATACTTCAGTAATAGATCAGAGTTTTAAGTTGTCGTTCAGTTTAAGTTGAGTTGTCAGTCAGTCAAGTTCAGAGTGTAGTTCAGTCAGTATAGATACGTTTTCTAGCCGTTTACTGAATCGAAGTCGAATTGCCATAGTTTTACTTTCATTTTGTATTTATATGTATATATTAGTGTTTCTATTTCTCTTTAAATAAATTATTAAACTCAATATAATTCCGCATCACACTTCGACATCACGTAACATCTTATATCCCTACAATAGTTTATTAATTTAAATAAATATTAATACCGTTAATACCAGCATATGTGTGCTTGAACCACGTATTTGTTTTTTATGAGAAATCTTAGATGTCGCGGCTCATCGTTAAAATCGCCATTATGGTTATAGCAGCATACATTAATAATATATGCGATAGCACGTGACAGTCACAGTATAAAATACAAGGTAAGAAAATACCAGAAAATCTTCCAGAAAGAAATCACTTATTTCGAAAGTGCGAATGCTTTCATGCGCTATGATCCAATAATTGCGGTCACACATTTAATAAGAAATTAAAACGAAATTACAAGTTTCACGATCTGTTGAGAACGGTTCCGCGTTCTTTCAAAGGGAACTAACTTGCAATAAAGTTTATTGCTTAAACTGGTAACACTTGACACACATTTTAAATAACAAAAGTGTGGGTACTTTTACTGATTTATTTGACTAAAATCTTTGTAAGATAATTCAAAAGCTTATATATTGGACATTTATAGTTATTGGATATTTGTCTTATTTTAACTAGGTAATAGATTGGAAATAGTGTCTTTTTCAAGGATTTGTGACCTATTACTGAATAATGGAATATTCCTACAGGTAACACTATCTGCATTCTTTTATTATCCTTCCTGCAACTGGTATCACTCTATTATAATATTTTTTTTCTTCGCTGGTGGAATAATGTCACTATCATCAGAAGGGTACCTTGCTCCCCGGAAACAATGACTTCCTAAACAATTTTCGTACTTGTCAAAAACCAATTCATTCTCACTATCTTCAAATAACTCTTCTACAATTGAATATCTTGCCATGGTGAATAGTATATTTGTTTATCCGGACAATCAAAACACGACTAAATAATGAGATCAATGAACTGTAAAAATTCCTGCTACCGAAATTGAACTACGAATGCGCACAATATTTCGGTTTTTTAATCACACTTCCGGTACAACGCCAAATTTTGCCGGCGCTTAACAGGAGTACTTGATGTCTAATGGTTAATGTAAAAGAAAATAGCACTAGTATTTTCAAGAACACCCTGATTTTGTGATTTGAAAATTATTTGTGTTTGTTTAATCAGTTAACCACGTTTATTGTGTATACACGTCGGAGCAAAACTTTGTTGCGGTGCGTATCACGTGTATACTCGTCGTGTAAAATAAAAAATTACTATTGACATTATTTGGTGGCATGTTTCCTTTATATTATCAATAGAACTGCTGAGTATTTTATATTGCGGCACCAATTACATACACAAAACGCGACTTGGGCGACGAGCGTTGATTTGCGGAAAAATTGCGTAAACAATTAACAGGACAAATACTGGCCATTTCCTCTACGAGGCAGAGTCCTAGATATTTTTGAATTAAACACAAGAATCCCAAGCATTCGATCCAAAACTTCTCTCTTCCTCTCTTTTGAAGCATCGGAGGTAAACCTGCGTATTTCCACAGTTATTAGCAAAATAAAGCGTGACATATGATAAATAGGTAAATAGGTATAATATAATAATAATGTTAATACAATAAATGGCTAAATTTAGCCTCCAAATGGATGATTCAGACAGCAGTAGTATCGACATTTATAATAGGAGCATTTATCCTGCGTTCGACGTGTATACACGTCATTGCTTGATTTTAATTCCGCAACCTGTGGAAGATTTGAAAAATTAAATTCCGCGCTTAACTGGTTAATTAAATTCAATCAAATAGAACATGAATTAACGCTTTTCTGTTGTGGTTGGCCTCTTTTGAAAATATATCTGCTTTAATTTGCACCTCTGAGCGTTACATGCTGGGATAAGAGTCTAAAATGTCTCGATTTCTTCTGTGCTGGTAAATGTAGTCGTTTCACTGAGGTGAATTCTTTAACATGTTGCGTGCCAAGTACATTTTCTTCATTCTTCCATTTACATTTCCCAACGCTGTTAACTAGACATACGTAATGTTGCGATAAAGTTACACGATGCTTTTCACCTGTTACTTTCAAATGTTTTCCATTCTTCAACACGTTATTTCTGTTCTTGATTTCTTTGTGTCCGTAATAGTAACTGATTAACGGCCACGCTAACAAATTGTTTCTTACTCAAGTCATACGCTTCTTTAACGGACGACGGGTTAGTTCTTTATTTCTACTAACACGAATTATTCAAGAACAACTAAGTAGATAACTGTAAAAATACCATTGTAAATAGGCATAAGTCACGATTAATTCGAGATTACAGTTTATGAGTTAAAAAAGGTACCAGATACTTTAGTGTGTTCATATTAAGTGCAATGTGAGTCTGTTCTTAGTATTCAGAAAGACTCTTAGTTGAGAAAAAAGACCATCCAGCAAATACATTCCCTGTTTAGACGTGTTTTCAAAAGATTATGTGGGATTGAAGGTAATAAGTGTATGGATGCATTATTTATATTTGAAATACGTTAGATGGTTCCTTTTCGCGCGAAAGGGACTTTTAAACAACTAAAAAAAGTTGTCGTTAGTTGATGATGAAAATATTAATACTGACTGCCATGGAGGCCACCCGTGATTATTTTGGTAGCGTCGTGATTTATTTTTAGGAACACATAATTACTATTTCTAGTCTTAGTATTTGTAGGAACACATAATCAGACTAAAAGTCAATATTCTAAGAAGTATATTTCCTTTTATTGGTATTAATTCGCAGTTGCAAACACTATAGCGAGCATTTTCTTTATGGTTTTCTTTTCCTTGCCTGTTTCTTGGCGAAGCCGTTTTGACAACATATATGTCCCAGGCTTTAACTTTGCACTGATGTAATAAAAAATAATTTCTTTCTTTTATCCTATTATAATGAATAAATACTTAACCTGAAGTATTAGAAATGTAACTTGCCTCTTTTATTTTCTTAAAACAAAAATCCGCCTCGAAAGGGTTAAACTGCAACAACAACGACAAGCAATTTAAAAAAGTTGTTATTAGTTGATGATGAAAATATTAATACGCTTACTATCATGGAGGTCATCCGTAATTCTTTTGGTAGCATCCTGATTTGTTTGTAGGAACACATAATTAGTATTTGTAGTATTAGTATTTGTAGGAACACATAATCAGATTGAACGTCAATATTGTAAGAAGAATCTTTCGTTTTATTGGTATTAATGTTCAGTTGCAAACACTTGTGCAAGCATTTTCTTTATGGTTTACTTTTCCTTGCCTGTTTCTTTACGCGTTCGATGGCCAACTGCCATTTTGGCCTCGTACTGCTGCTTTGCTTGGTTCTAATCTTCAATTCTTTGTTTTGCATAGCAATAGCATCGAAGACCGAAGGTCGTCAGAGAGTCGATTCTCTTACATTATTTATAAATATTTCAACACTATCATCATTACTACTAAGGTGGGGAAAAGTTAAAGTAATATAGAACTTCTGAAAACAATATTATTTATATATACAACATGTACAATATTTTTGTCATTTTTTCATAACATATCTTCCTAAATCAGCACACAACACAATCTTTTCCCGACATTTGCTTAATTTTAATACTTGTTTATCTTCCGTAAGCTGTTACGTAAAGAAATACAACTCTCAAGTTCATTATAATGGCATTTCATTGAATATAGATCTAATTTTTTTCCAAAATCGAAAATGTCAATATTTTTGTGAAAAATACGTTTCTGCGCCATTGTGTTCACCGATAATTGTCAGTATAGTAAATTTATAAAGCATAATTTAAAGTAACTGTAAATAGGTTATTTTTAAAATCACCGTGGTGTCTTGAACGTGTAAGGAAAAGTGATAAAATTTAATGTAACTGATGTTATTAAAATAGAAAAAAATCACGTAACTTATTAATAAAAGTAATATTAACCTACACTTTTCTTCTTTCATAACCTGAGTCCTTTTACTGTCTAGAGAGTATAGTAAATACATGAAGCATAATTTTAAATGACTTTGAATTACGTTTTTAAAATTAGGTGGCATCTTGAACATGTGATAAGTGATAAAACGATTCAAGTAACTAATGTTATTAGGAAAGTAAATAACTTACGTAACTAATATTAATGCAAGTAATGTTCACCTACACTTTTCTTCTTTCACAATCTGAGTCCTTTTACTGCTTAGAGAGTATAGTCAATTCCTGAAGCATAATTTAAATAAAAAGTAACTATGAATAGATCATTTTTAAAATTACGGTGGCATCTTGAACATGTAAGAAAAAGTGTTAAAACGATTAAAGTAACTAATGTTATTAGGAAACAAAATAAATTACGTAACTAATATTAATAGAAGTAATGTTCACCTACGCTTTTCTTCTTCACAACCTGACTGCTTTTACTGCCTATAGAGCGACAACACAACATTTGGTTCGGATCAGCCAAAGGATTTAACCGTTTTACTACCAGCGACCTGATATATTGGCTCTCGGTATCTATGCGCAAATTGGTATCGTTCGATGTATCGACCCTGTGCTTTTACGTCCAGATCACTGCTGCTCCGAGTGTCAAGTGGCTCTCACCCACACATCGTCGTTATCTTTGATGCATAGCCGCTATGCAGTTTCCTATTTCTCTTTCGGGGAAGTTCATTGGTCAATTTGAAGAATGATAGCGAAAAAGGTCCGAGTGATATGTTCGAAATGTGTGAAGGACTTTCATGACGCATGCTTTCCATAGCATCAGTATAATATTGGAGCCATGTCGTAGAATTTGAAATTGACTTCCGGCCGCGAAGACAGTATCAATAATTAACACATTGACAGCCGACGACCTAAAAAACGTTTAACCATTTGCGCTGGCACAGTGTTTGATGCCTCAGAGAAATCGGAAAAAAATTTATATTTTCTAAACAAATTTATTTTCGACTTAGAACTTTTTATAGTTTTTTGAGGGGAATATAGAGCATCGATTGATTATAAAATACATGCACGTCGTTTTTTGTTTCTGTGATAATGACGACGTACATACCACGTCGTTGGCGATTCTGTGACACAAGCATTACGATGTGCATGGCACGTCTTTCCAGCGCAAGTTGTTAAAGCCTGAACGCCGGCAACGTACATATTAGCCACTTAAATCCCAAACGCCGGCCTTATTCGCTTGTTTCCAATCAATGAACAGCCAAAAAAAATATTCAAAACATTGTATATTTTCGTAAAATATTACATTTTATTAGCATATTCGTCATATACAATTAACGGTAATTGAAAACAGAAACAAAATCGAAATTTTTAATTTTGTAATTATAGAAAAAAGTACAGTTCCTCATTCCATGGTGAATTATTGCATTTATATAACGTAAACAGAAAACAAACGTTTTAATATTTAAGGCAAATGTGGTATTTCTCGAAACATGGTTCCTCATTTCATGGTAGATTAATACATATATATAACGTAAATAGAAGACAAAAATTTTAATATTTAAGGCACGTGTGGTATTTCTCGAAACATGGCAAGTAAATACAAATCGATGTGTAAGACATTCATACCAGCAAAAAAATTTCACATCATCGTGGGATCGCCACTCAAGCGACAGACTCAGAAACCCGCGTTTTCCCAGGGCCGGCTGTCAATGTGTTAATTTAAGTGACATTACCATTGAAAACATTTTTCCAAATAGAATTTATACTTTGAAAATATGACAGTTGACATTATTTTGATTTAAATACGTTGTTACACTAAAATTGTATTTCATGTATAGTTAATAGGTACACAACTTTGCTCCCGCCGTTTTTCCCTTTCGTCCAATGCAAAAACGGCGGGAGCAAAGTTGTACACCTATTAAATTTTGGTTTACGTACAAATTTTTCGAATACAAAGCATCTCGGTTGACGTTTTGTGACCCCAGTAACAAGCATGCAGTTTAGTCTTACCTTCTTCAAAATGTAGTCTTATCCGGGTCCACCCCTTCATTCCCCTTCCCTTTTCCAAACAAAAATCTGTAGCGAAGGAGGCCTCTCGTGAAAAGTGTGCATCACAGGTATTTTGATTATGACTCATCGCATTCCGCACAACAATGACTACTTCAGTGCCGGACAATCACCTAGGACCTTTGAATTTCGCCGCAAACTTATTTTCCACTAACACGTACATTTTCGTGTCCTACCGTCCAGCGCTTGACCTTGAGCCCTACGACTTTACGGAAAACAACAAACCATCTTACACACACACACGCCTAATGCTCGTTCGCAATATACGCCCTAACAACATGAAAACAGTCTCTTTGTCGGTCCGTCTACAGTTCTTTGACGGTTCGTCTACACGTGCCTAAGAGGTTAACCCCTTGTGCTACACTGCAATTTGGAACAAGCCGTGCCTAACATATGCGCCCAAATGATCGCGAAAAGAGCCCAAGCGGCGGAGTCTGAGTGTCGGAACTTTAACCTTTTAGGTACGGCTGAATTCTGCGTGTGGCTATTTGCTTGGACGGCAGAGTCTAATGTGAAGTAAGTTAAAAAAAAAATTGTTTTTTTGACACGATACAGCACTGCAATATGCCGTTCTCTACATGGGTACATTGGGAAGAAGTATTTGATGATTAAATTATTATTTTTCTTAAAAATATATTGCACGTATTCTAATTTTAACAATTCCCTTTAATAATTAATAATACAATTGGGTATTATATATTTTAAAACATAGTACGACACATAGGCCCACGTCACAATCTTCACAGACATAGCTTGATCTTCGTCTTATATCGTTTGTTGAACATACCATACAATTTCTTAACGCTGTTTTAAAGTTTTTGGATTTACAATACGATTGAAAATGTTTTGTGGTTAGTTTGAACGGCTGATCAACGATATATTTGTTGCAGCTAACGTGAAAGATGACTACCGCGAAGCAAAATTCATCCGTGTGTAGGTGGACGAAATAAAAACTTGAGGCAGATTAAAACGAAAACCACTAGACAGTAGCGCGTCGTATCTAAAGGTTAAACATGATGTCTTAAGAGTGAGTGCAAGATAGCCGCGCTCGTGTTCTTCACTACTGTCATATATAATTGACCTTCTTGCGCGATTCATCAGTGGCATAATGACACTGCTGTCACTAGAATTTTCATCACTGTTTATAACTCTTTCAATATCTGTCGATTGACTGCTTGAAACGTTGGAAGCCTTTCCACTACTCTTACTTCCACGCGAACTACTTGCTTTTTTAGTCATTTTGCTCCTTTTTTATACATGCTGGAGGGTTTGACAAAATTAAAAATGATCAAGAATATTACTTTTTGGGAAGAAGACTGTACGAAATGTGTGCACTTCGTGTAATGGAATAGTTAGAACTGAGGAACGACTGAAGCTTTCTTGGTCTCGCCGAATGCATATGTTTACTTAATTTTCAAATGTTATTTGGGCTACGATAATGTATCCTAAGAAGCACGTAAACTGCATTGGTACACAAGATATAAAATACCCATTCATATAAAGAAGAGATAAGAGTCCATTCAGACGTTCTTGTTTGGTCCAAGATTAAGACCACGAGTACGGCTCGTGATATTCATGTTTGGCCCGAAATGTCGATTACGAGCCAGACTCGTGATATTTACGTTTAACATGATATTAAACAAGTCTGACTCGTGATCTTCAAGTTTGGCCTAAAATTTCAATCATGAGTCGGAATCGTGATAGTAGTGCAAGGGGTTACACAATGCTTTATTGGTCGGTTTAACAGTCCAGGACAACATCTTCTCTGATCCTTCATTTCCAGCAGCTTAACTTTACGATATTCTGAGACAATCAGAAGATGTATCGATAGATTCTGACCAGACCCGAGGAGCAAAAATACCAATGAAATCTGTGGCGCGAGTAGGGCACCCTTTCTATCTCCGAACTTCAAACGAAGGCCTTTCTGAACAGTTCTCAAAAACAATATTTACATCGACGACTTTCTCTAACTAGTGTAGACACGATAAAGAAATTGCTTCAACGCCGCGGTTTTAATATACAGGAACTGGCCTGTAACTCACCAGCTCTACTAAAAGAACTACCGCATTGCACTATCAACCACCAACTCGAAGGTGATCAAGAAGTCATCCTCGAACCACTAGAAACTGGACTTCCAAAAAGGACGCAATCCTTTACATGGTCACGGTTATAATTTCACCAGCACGAAAAATGAACCGTCTGATTTCCTTCAAAATAGCTAAAATCTATGAATCCCGCAATCGTCACCATGAAACATATCATGCAGGAACTATGGAGACTTTATTTTTCCTGGGATGAATCTGTTTCGATTACGAGACAGACTCGTGATATTCACGTTTGACATGATATTAACTGTTTGAGTGCGGAAGAATTTTCTTATGTATATGCTAAAATTGCGGAATGAAATGCGTAGTTATTTTTTTGGAAGATAATAAAAATTATTATAATTAACTCTAATTATTATAAAAAAAAGTAATTTTTTCTAAAAAAATGTTTTTTATTCTCACTTATTACATGAGTGTTTTGCTGCACAAATTCCATGAATTCCTTTTTTACATACAGCGGAAATTAAGTTGGATCGTTTAATTCCATTTCCATTTTTTTACTGCAAACCTCACACTGTCGCGCGTTTCGTCCAGGCAATTTTTCTAAAGAAAACTTTTCACTTATTGGTAGTCTTTCTGTTGCACTTTTGCTTGCTAACCGTTCCTTCTCTATAACATGAATAATGCTTGAAGTAAATTGCAGTCTAGTTAATTGTATATCCAGACAATTCTCGGAATATATTATGTAAGCGTTTAGCACCATTCTGACAAAAATTGATTCGAAAATTATACTAACGAATAACAGCGTGGTCACGCGTCTCCGCATTCCTGGATATACAAGAGAAGCGTGATCGTGCTTCTCCGCATTTTTGACATAAGACAAGCGAAGCGCAATAGCGCTTCACCGCACTCAAATGGTTAAACAACGAGTCTGACTCGTGATATTCAAGTTTGTCCTAAAATTTTTATCACGAGTCAGACTCGTCAAAATACTGCAAAGGGTTAAAATACAGTCCACTATAAATTTATTAATCAGTACCCGAGCTGAACGAACTAGCATTTTTCGCAGCAGGGTACCAAATCGCGGGCTGCCAGAATTAATCGCGCCGATTCAACAGCATTCTTGCATGTGCCTATTCTCAATCAGCCATATCTTTCGTGAGAGATGTTCTTTTCCTAAAAAATTCGTTATCGAAACATTTTCAAGCATAAGTGTAAGAATTTATTACGTGAAACTAGACAGTATAATATTTATAAACAATAACAACACAATGAAGACACTTTCGTCTTTTTTCCTAGTCTTTCGTCGTTTCGTCGTTTCGCCTTTTCGTCTTTACGCCGTTTTGTCTTTACGTCGTATCGTCTTCACATCTTATCGTCAACTCCCTACTAAGCAACCAAAATAACACGATTCAATAAACTCGTCACCTATGATACATCAATATAATAATTGAGGATCATAGGTGACCTTTCCTCGCCAAGTAGAGGATCCCGTTTTTGAGATCCCACATAAGCATAAAGTCAAATTGTGTACTACCACGATCCAACACGTAGGAAGTTTTTATATTTGAAAATTGTGTCGGATGAGATTGGGTGCGAGAACGGGAGCTGAGAAGCATAGAAATTGTGCACTCGATTATAACCGAAGATGCTTTATTGCTACGTGATGTGTTCGTACAGCGGTTCGGCTACTTATTCATGTATGAATGCGCGGAATACGTCGCTGAAGGACTACTTGATCTCCGATGTCGTATTGTGGAAGCTAAGGTGTCGTGTCAGGTTCGCAACTGATCGCGTGTCTTGCCTAATGCGCTCCTCCGACATTTTCAAACACATGATGCAGTCTCGTTAATTGCCTCCCATTCGGGCACTATGCAATTTCTCCTTCAAGTAATTGCTTAATTATGACGAAGCACGTCTTCGCAGTTACTGGGTTTCACAGCTCAGAAGGAGAGAGCGCGGTGGTGTCAATAACATATTTTGTCTCAGCGTTCTTATAGTGAATAAATATTTATGTAGGGTTTAAACACGTGAAATTTGAAAGTATAATATTTATAAACAATAACAACACAATCAAGACACTTTAGTCCTATTTCCTAATTTTTCGTCGTTGTATCGTTTCGCCTTTTCGTCTTTACGTCTTATCGTCCTTATGTTTTATCGTCAATTGACTACTACGCAACCAAATAACATAATTCAACAAACTCGTCACGTATGATACACCAATATAATAATTGAGGATCATAGGTGACCTTTTCTCGCCGATTAGAGGACCCTGTATTTGAGATCCTACATTTATATATCTCAAGATTTTCTTATAGTAAATAAATATTTTATTGAATTATATATTGTCCATCCTGGTCCAATGCCTTTTGCCATCTTCCTGGATCTTGTAGTCTCTTTAAATCAAATTTAATGATTGAACAAAAGTAAGTTTAAAATACAGTTAAAACGAATAAAGTTTCAAGAAACCTTCAATACCTCCTTATCCCAAAATCCTTTTGAGTGCTTTCGTTTTATCCAAAGCATTAAGTAAGCAGAAACATCTGTTTTATTGTAAGAGTTTGGGTTTGAGGGAAATGCGGTAGCAATAAGAAAAATTTTGAATTGTCTACATTGAGAGGAAAATGTCGAGAATAGTGCATACTGTTAGGAATGTGTAGCAAGACAAAGGTTGTGTGTCAATTCCTACTTAATCAAATAAATTTGGCTTACTTTGCACACGCACAATAATTAAAAATACTTCCGATCCACGCAGCCTATATTTACGTTACTAATATCATGTTTGATTTTATTTTCGTCACAACGATACCATAAAAGTGTGGTATGTTGGAGTTTCCTTAAACTAAGTTTCATTATTAAATGAAACGAAGTTTAAAATATAGTTAATACGACCAAACTCTTAAGAAATATAACGGTTTTAAAATAACTAATTGACAATTTTCTGTTCTCGACACATCCGTCTTAGTAGGTGTTTCTATGTGATTTGATTAATCTTTTATTTTTAACTTTTCTGTTGTTTTGCTTTGTTTGACCTTTTGCAATCACACTGTTGGTAACATAGGATATAATTATCCCCAACAGTGGCATGATTCCACGCTCATACATTTTTTCTTTTTGCTGGCAAGAAAGTGATCCAGGTGATTTTTGACCTCTGAATTTGAAGTAAAGGTTTTACGGTTTAAAAAATGTTCTAAAGACCCGGATAAATAATAATCTGAAGGTGCCAGATTTGAAGAATATGGTGCGTGTGGCAGTATATTTCATCCAAACTGTAAAAACTTTTGGCGACTTAACAAATTTGTATAAGGTCTCACATTACATTGGTGAAACACTACACCTTTTCTATTGATCAATTCTGATCTTTTCTGTTTAAGTGAATCATTCAATTTGTCCCGTTGATGACAGTACACTATAGAATTGATCGTTGTGTTGTTCGGTAGAAACTCAGAAACAACGATTCCTTTGAAATTCCACCAAACCGATAGCATCACCTTTTTTTGTTGAATATCGGCTATCGAAGGGCTTTGCGCCGGTTCATCTTTTTTACTTCATGATTTCTTGCTTTTAACATTGTTGTAGACAACCTGTTTCTCGTCCCCAGTGATGATACGCTTCAAAAATGGATCATTTTCTTGACGTTTGAGAAGCCAATCGCAGACGTCAAAGCGGACAACACAAATTTCTTTCTGTAAGAACATGAGGAACCCATATGTCGAGCTTTAAGATCAAACCTAGGCGTTTCAAATGATCATGAAGGGTCGAATTCGATAAATTTAATCTCTGAGCGATGTCACGAGTTGTTATTCGCCGGTTTGTATCAATTAATGCCTTTATTGTGTGTTCATCAACTTTAACTGGCTTTCTAGAATGTGGTGCATCTTCAACATCAAAATTGCCGGATCGAAATTTTGTAAACCAGTTTTGATACTAGCGTTCTGCCAAAAATTCTTCTTCGCAGATATCGGATAATCTTTTTTCTTGTTTCAACAACATGTTTACCTTTTCGATAGTAAAACAGTAAATATGCTGAAAATGCTGCTTTTTGCTTTCCATATTTGAAAGGATATCAAAAACTACTGCGTAGAATCAATCGAACTTTTTCACAAGCAAGCCTTGCTATATCAACTGTTAAAATATATAATAATTATGCGGCTTAACTGTGAAGTCGGCTGTGAAAAAGTACAGTTAAGTCCTCTGTTAAGAAAAAGACAAAACTACTTTCCGAACAACCCTATTAAAGTATAAGATTTTTTGTTATGATAAAATTAAATAAATGATTACATTCTATTAATCATAAAAATATTGCTAGTTTATATTTTATTTTATATTTTATTTTTGAGTTAGGTAGATGTGGTCAAGTATTAGGAAATATGTAAAATATGATTTTTAGAAATCATAAATATGGTTGACCAATGCCAAAGATTTTACTAAAAATGCAAAAAGTTCACAATGAAGGCTATTTTCAATTTTGGAAAACCAATTGATATTGGAATGATGCTTTAGTACTTTGGCTTCTAACAACTCGGTGTTACCTCCATTTTGCACGATTTAATTATACTTTGTTATATTTAATTTATGCTTTATGATCAGGTCAATTACCAACATTTATAATAATAATAATTTGTATTGAGTTAGGTAGATGTGGTCAAGTTTCAGGAAATATGTAAAATCCAATGGTTGGTAGCTCTTTTAAAAAAATTGTATGAAATCCTTAACACGTTAACTGTCACTGTGGTCACCTGTGACCGATGCCAAAGATTTTACTAAAAATGCAAAAAATTCGCAATGAAGCCCATTTTCAGTTTTGTAGAAGCAGTTGATATTGAAACGATGCTTTAATACTTTGGCTTCTAACAACTCGGCGTTACCTTCATTTTGCACGATTTAATTATACTTTGTTATATTTTATTTTTGCTTTATGATCAGGTGCATTACCAACTTTTTTAAGAATAATAATTTGTATTGAGTTAGGTAGATGTGGTCAAGTTTTAGGAAATATGTAAAATCCAATGGTTGGTAGCTCTTTTAAAAAAATTGTATGAAATCCTTAACACGTTAACTGTCACTGTGGTCACCGATGATCGATGCCAAAGATTTTACTAAAAATGCAAAAAATTCGCAATGAAGCCCATTTTCAGTTTTGTAGAAGCAATTGATATTGGAACGATGCTTTAATACTTTGGCTTCTAACAACTCGGCGTTACCTTCATTTTGCACGATTTAATTATACTCTGTAGTATTTCATTGCGTCGCGATTCTAATATAGCAAAATATGCTTGCAGTCAACGTGTTAACTTGTGCATAGACTTTCTATAATGAAACGCATCTTTTCAATGGATACTTTAGCTCGAGCGGTACGCTGAGCGACTAGTGACAAAGCCTTCAAAGTTCACGTCTTTCGCTACAACTTTTCTTTCAATTTAATTTGTCCCAAACAAAATTCCTTTAATATCAAGATCTGAAGCCTCGAGTAGAAAAATAATTTTGCATTTGGAACTCACTCGGCTGATTAATTTGGCAAGGCTTTACAGAAAATGAAATTACTTAAATTGAATACATATTGCACAAGTAAAAAAAACAGGAACAGAAGTAGCTGACGACCTGCTACCACTCTGGCGATTAAATTCCTCACAATCGGCAGGACGGCGTAAATTGTAAAATCAAGAGAGGCAGAAATTTGCGGACGATGCACAAATTAAAAAAGATATGCCGCATCATGCACGTGCAGAAATGAAAGAACACGGGTAACAGACCTCAAGAACATTTTTTAGTTTTCGTTTTTCGAACTCTATGATTAAACCCACCGGGTGCCAGGCGTAAAATAACGTATTTTAGAAAATGGGTGCCCAAAGTTGTTGGTGTATTAGCGATTGCATAATTACGGCATTAGCACAGGATGAAAGCTCGCATTTTTCTTTGATTAAAGACAGTTTTGTAATCTTTTAACACTAAATGTACCAAACGCGGTAAAGTGACCCCTTGCAAAATTTTCTTTAAAATCGTACATTCATTGTTATTTTTTTCGCTCATTTGACTTTCTGTAAATTCTTATATCATCTGATTATTCGATTTCTCGCTTTAATAAATGAGGAATTTCTTTCTGAAAATCGAATTTTTCAAATGATTTTTAAGGGTAAAAAGACCAGTTAATAAGTATGTTTAATCTGATTAAAATCGTCCAAATTTTACAATTTTGGGGAAAAGAGAAGTTAGAACAATACAATTAGAACAATTTAACAATCAGAGCTGAATTTGTTATAACAAGTTAACGAAAAAGCGTCGGAAACTTCAGGAAAAATATTTTCGACTAAAAAGATAATTGGTGTATTACTTTTTCAATATGGTTGACAGTGCGATTGTGTCACATTTTCTAAATTAGTGTCCGGGAATTCCATAGATTACATATAGACACCGTCAAATGAATTGTGCAAGTAAGTTTCTAGCAGAAAATTATTTCCAATTTGAAAATGTCAAACCCTCTCAAGGTAAAAAGAAATTTCGTTGAGAAAGAATGAAGTTGAAAAATGTCGTAGTCATAGAATTTACAAATCTAGGTACTGAATTACTAATCGCTCGCCCCGTATCCAAGCTAGAGAACTGCTTGAAATTATATGCTACGTTAGAGCGATAAAACACGAATTCGGTGCTTATGGTTGAAAATTCAGCGGGAAGCATTTTACGTGTATGAATAATCCGAAATACAACTACATCTTGGCAATAGTTTTCAAGCTGTCCATGCAAAAAACACTATCTTCGATAATATGATACCATGACTGAAATGGAAAGTTTTAACTTCATGAATAGAGAAATTGAGAGCCATGTATAACAATACATTGAAAAGTGCAAATTATCATGCAATAATGAACCACTTTACTTGACATTTCTTTGAAAAATACTATATGTAGGATTTAGACAGATGAAACTAGAAACTGGAGTATCACTATAATATTTATAAAAAATAGTAACACAAACAACACACTTTCGTCTTGATTCTTAAACTTTCGTCCTTCCGTCTTTTAGTCGTTTAATCTTTGCGTCTTTTCGTTCTGAATATGCGTTCTTTTCGTTTCGAATACTTGTGCTAACGAACCATTTCACTTTCAGACAAGTAGCGGATTGCAAATACCATCTTTCAATATAGTTCGTTAGGAATGTAGGATTTAGGTAGGTGAAACTAGAAACCGGAGTATCACTATAATATTTATAAAAAATAGTAACACAAACACCACACTTTCGTCTTCATTCTTAAACTTTCGTCCTTCCGTCTTTTAGTCGTTTAATCTTTGCGTCTTTTCGTTCTGAATATGCGTTCTTTTCGTTTCGAATACTTGTGCTAATGAACCATTTCACTTTCAGGCGAGTAGCGGATTGCAAATACCATCTTTCAATATAGTTCGTTAGGAATGTAGGATTTAGATAGGTGAAGCTAGAAACTGGAGTATCAATATAATATTTATAAATAATAGTAACACAAACAACACACTTTAGTCTTGATTCTTAAACTTTCGTCTTTCCGTATTTTCGCCATTCAGTCTTTTAATTTTTGCGTCTTTTTGTTCTGGCGTTTCTTTTTCAACTGGCATCCACACAACCACACAATACAATTATTCAATAAATTCATCACCTATGATACAGCAATATAATAATTGAGGATCATAGCTGACCTTTGCTCTCTCTTCCTCTTACATTTAAATTCTTATGACAGTCTCAACACGTTAAGCGCCACGTCAGCCGTCGGTAGTTGACACTGAACTTTCTATTTAGGCCCCGTTAAAACTAAAAAATTTACGTCATTTTAAGTAATTACTGAAAACTTATTTAACATTTATTTAAGTTCTATTTATTACAGAATTGTATCATTAATATATTTATATATTTCTTATCAAAAATCTTAATGGATTTTATTGAAACACGGTAAACATAAAAACGGTCGTCCTTCGCATGTATCACAAAATCTGGCAATATGTTTAGTCATTTTTTTTGGCCAGTGCTCTACCAGATTGTGTCGCATTTCTAAAACGTATGTATTACATTCCTATAACCTATACACAACCCCGGCCGCAGGTCGATTTCGATGAAATCTTATCTAGCAGGCCAACGATAAACAATACAAAACAGACTTGTTGTATAATGCGTTGAATGAATGCCCATAAGCATTTCATTCTAAACGTAAACATCTTCTACTACGATAAGAAACAATGGCCCTAATATATTTACATACCGGTATCGAGTAAATTTCAATATGTTAGTAGTGCATTGCTATACCACAATACGAACGCTTCTAAGCAGCGCGGATGGACTGACTGGGATTTCCTTAAAAATACTCGTGGCGCTCAACGTGTTAACTGGAGGACCCTGTACCCGAGATACTACATACACCTTGATCGAAAAGTTTCAGGACTTTAGGACTTTATGCATAAAATCTAAAATACAAGTTTATCCATTATAATTGATATCGTCTCCTTCAAAGTACTCCCCATCGACTGTAACGCACTTATACCAGCGCTTGATCAAATCATCGAAATATCGCTTGTACTCAACTTTTGGTATGTCCATCAGAGCCGTCTTCGATTTTTCCATAAGATCTTTCCGAGTGCTGTAACGCGTTCCGCGAAGCGGTTTTTTAACACTAGAACTACCGCACCAGTCATTTTGACTGGTTTTACAATTTGATTTAAATATTTCTACTTTATGTTACATTTTTTTTTTCCGAAATGGTGTAATGACTTTTCCGGTCATAACTAAAGAAATAGTAAAATATATTTTTCAAATGTTTTATTTATTCTGCATCAAAATAAATTGATACTATGGTTACTTATACCAACAGCAGTCATTTTGACTGGTATTTATTAAGGCGTTCATTTAGATCTGAAGACGTAAAACATTTGAAGATTCTGTTAGGAATGTGTTATTGTTTTGTTTTGGAATTTGCTCGCTTGCCACATCACAGTATTATATCAGGCAACATTGTAAAAACAACTATCAAATAGAGAAGTTACTGCATTCAATCAGTGCGTTTATAACAGCCGCTGGAAGACCATCATGCTCTTGTTCATATAACAACATATTCAGTATACGACATATTATTTCAATTAGTGTAAGATGAGAAAATAAATACAAATATTATCTACTCATTTTTATAATAAATAGTTATGTTTTAGTCTTTCTAAGCCCTGAAAATGGCAAAACGATTGAAAACTTGTGAAGTATTGCAAAAATTGAATGATATTCCAATGGAATGCTCTGATATAGAAGATGGTGAACTTTATGACTGTGAAGATGAACAAGTAGAAAATGAAATTGAATCGTGGGGTATTCACGATAATCTTGTTGATAGTGACAGAAGTGACAATGATGATTTAGACAAAGAATATGTTCAGAAATCTTCAGAAAGCGAATGTGAAAATAAGTCGAATTTACGTAAAAGTAGATGTGTTCGAGTGTTTTCAAGATCTGAAGATTCTAATGAAAGTATTTTACTAGAATCACAAAATGAAATTGCTGCAGACGGAACCATGCGCGAGGAGCATTGTGTTTGTATTACATAAAATGTAATACACACAATACACATAAAAAAAATGTATTACATAAAACATGGATTTCCTTTTGTAAAAAAGTAATGAAGCAAGAAATTTAAAAATATTCTATTATTAAGTATTTTTTAAGACCAGTCATTTTGACTGGTTTTGGTAGAAGTAGGTTTGCTGAATTGTCGCTAGTTCTAGTGTTAAGTCGGTTAAACAGAGAAAAGTTGCAGGGAGCTGAATCAGGTGAATTCGGAGGCTGGTGAATAGTATTCGTATTATTTTTGGTCAAAAAATCGCGAATAAGGATTGCATTGTACAACGGTACGTTATCGTGGTGCAAAATCCACGAGTTGTTTGCCCACAAGTTCGGTCTTTTTTGGCGAATTGCTTCAGGCAAACGTCTCATAACGCCCAAATAATACATTTTGTTGACTGTCTGTTGCTCTGGCAAGAATTCGTGATGCACAACACCGTTGTAATGCATGAAAACCGTGAGCATCACCTTCTTTTTCGACTGAAAACAACATGGTTTCTTCGGAAGCGTTCGTGCCACCAAAAAACGTTCGATCTCGAAAATCGTATCATTGCCGAAACACTTCCCCAACATTTCCAAGGTCTGCAGACCATTAAATCCGTTTTTCACGCAAAATTTTATGCTAATTCGTTGATCGAAAATTGATGCCGTTTTCAAATATGTAAAAAATCGAAAACACGCACAAAGTTAGATGTACTCAACACGGTATAACTTTTACAAATGTCAAGTTATGACGCTGAAATTTGGATATTATTGAAACACGGTAAACATAAAACGTTAATGACAGATGTGGCAACCTAATAAAAAAAAATTTCAATCGAGTGACTGAGAGCGCCATACGGCGGCCGGTCCTAAAACTTTTTGATCAAGGTGGTATATATTTTATTTTCTATTGTCGATCAGCGGTGATTACTCCGGTCTCAACAGAAAATTCACCCGTGTCACCGGTGACTGACATAGCACTTAACGCGTTAATTCTACAAGTGACTTCCCCTAAAACGGCGACAGCCCAAGTTTGCTCAGACAAGCTATGAGTGGGTAGTTTCTGAAAGGTACTGTAATGTCAAAAATATTTTTTTACTGAGACAGGAAATTGATTAACTGTCTTAGCCATGTGCATGTCGTGCACATGCGGGAAAAATGAATTTCTGAAGATCTTGTGACATGTTTATATTATCATTCGTGTTTTTGTCATGTCTTACCTCTCTCCGAGTAAAAGCAATTTCGCGAAAAGTACTCGGGGTGACGTCGTTACTTTGTGGCTTTAGCTGAAAATAATTTTCTGCTATTTTTCGAAACGTCGCAAAAGAATTCCCTTTTACTGGTTGGATGATTATAACAATTTCTCAGGTGCCTTTGCATGGAAATTCTTGCGAACTCATTCGTTTCAGTCTTTCTTTGATGCACCTGTTACAGGCAAAGTGAATATGCTGTTATTTTGGAAAATACTTAGGTACTTCATTGAAGGTACTTAGGTACTTAATAATTAGGTACTTCGTTCAAAAACTTTAAGACTTATTCTAAACTTATCTACTGCCATTTGCAAAATTCTGCTAGAAATCCCGTTAGTAGTGTAGCAATGAATAAAATGTGATGAATTACATTAAGTTAAATGTATGGGATTTATTTAATTTAATGAAAAAAAATAAAAAAATGTAAAAGTACATGCAATAAATTAATCGCATTCATTTTTGCCTTCATATAAGTACAATACGTTCATCGCTTCTACCACATAACTTAGTGTTAATTAAGGGTAATTTGGTGCACTTGAATAATCAAATTCTACTTTAAAGACAACATTTCAGTTACAATAATAAAAATCGTGTACATATGGATTCAAATTTTCTGAAATAAAATCAGCTGTAGGCGCTTTCTTACATTTCTGTTGACTTTTTCTAACTTCGCAAAGGGCTCAAACAATTATTTTTTTGTACTTTATTTATTATAGAGATTTTTAAAGATATGTACCAGCTCGTTGTGTGTACAAGATTACGTAATAAATTATAATTTCACGAAATACTGTTCGAAACCAGTCAGTGCACAAATACATTCTACACAAACAGTCTACATATTATATAATATCATTATATGTATATATAGTAAAACTTTTCCCTACACAAGCTCTGGACACAATTTCGGCCGAAATTCTATGAATATAAACAACCACACAATTTTCTACTCTGACATGCGTTTTGTAAAAGTTAATATACATTTATTTTCTGACTAACTTTCTCTTGTTCCCCCTTCAATGTTTCGTGAGCGTTCGTTAAAAAATATTCTTGAGTCATTTTCTGATATACGCATTTGTGTCGATCAAGACAAAAATAAAATGATTTCAACGTTGACATATAATTCACCGGCGTTCCCTTTAATACACCGAAAGCTTCTTATTCAAGAGAAAAAACTTCAAGTGGTTTTATTGTTATTACAATGACACATATACAGGCCAAGTCACCTAAAGTAGGCCATCCAATTATCTTTCTTGTTGGATGCTGTTGTATGACACTTCTTCCCGGCAGATCTACATAAATATAGTAAATTCATTGTGTTTATTTAAGAATTATGAAAGGAATAACACGATAACAACGTATTAAAGCAACGTCTAAAGAAGGGAGTTTGAAAATCAGAAAGTTTTATTGAATAGTAGACGATTGAAGGTTAATTAATCGAATTAATAATAAAATATGACCTTCGAATAAATATATATCAATGACGATTGAAAGGTAGACGATCCAAATTTAATATATGAGCCGTTTATTTTGAAAGTGGCCTAATTCCGTTTTTCAGTATTTTCCGGTTACCATGGTTACATGTACAAATTCATGTTATTTGTCAGTAATTTATCTCGATTTGAAGATAAATGGCGTTAGGCCACTTTCAAAATAAACGGCTCATATGAGTCGCTCAATGCACACATCGATTAACTCCACTTTTTGAAAATCTTAAATTTAAGTGTCAAAGCCCTTGGTATAGTCATAACTTTTTATATTTATAATAACTTTCCTGAATAATAAATATTAGCACCGTTAAATGGCAAATTTTTTTAGCAACTGAATAGTAAGTAATTTATTTCAGAAGCCATTTCGATTAACTCCATACTCTAATATAAATCGTTTCAGTAACGCCGTATCTGTTCTGGCCGTGCATCGACGCTTATTTGTTTTTAAACAGCCGAAGATGCTCTCTCCCTGCCAATAATATTCGTAACAAAATCGCATCGGTAAACAGATAAAAAGAAGCACAATGCAAGCGGTAGTTAGTATAGCAGTGATCTCGCACTTATCATCGCTTATTATAAGCGAAATTTATATGTTTATAATTCTGGATGTCATGAATTCAATAAAAATATAAGCCACATGTTTGTTTGGCCAGAAACTGAAGGATCTCGCGGGTCTCAAGAAATTTCATCTTGTCTAAAAAAGTACATAAAGACTTACGCTGCAAACTTCGAAAAAATAATAACATATTCGGATTCGTGTACCGGTCAAAACAGAAATATTAAAACCGTCTTAAGTTTATTGAAACTTGTTCAAAGCACGGAAATCAAAGCTGAATCAATTGACATGAAATTTTTGGTAAGTGGACACAGCTATTTGCCCAATGACTCAGATTTTGCCATTATTGAGTCATGTGCGAAAAAAATCAAAACATTTTTTCACCAGATGATTGGTACCATATAATCAAAACATGTAAAAAGAAAGCGCCGTTTCATCTAATCCAAATGACTCACCAAGATTTTTTGTCAACAAAACCTTTAGAACAGTCTATCATTAACAGAAAAGTAACCGTCACAGGGCTTTCAGTAAATTGGCTTAAAATACGCTGGATAAAGTTAGAAAGGTCCGAACCCTATCTCATACAATTCAAATGTGACTATAATGAAGATACAGAATTTCAAGGCATTAATATAAGAAAATCTTTATTGGGTAGACCGCAAAGTTTGAAAAATATAGATCAGCCTTTATTGTATCCTAAAGGTAGAACTGTGACAAAGGAAAAATGGAGAGACATGATGGACCTGCTAAAATTCATTCCTCCTGTTAAATACGATTACTATAAGAACTTGTCAACAAATTGAAATGACGAATCCTCGCATACAGCTGATGAAGAAGACATTATTTATAATATTGCTGAATCAACCCAAAGAATAATGCCGCTAAGATAAAGCTGCTACAAATTAATTACGAAAACGATTTTATAACCGAACTTCCAAAATTCATTTTTATGGAAAAGCTGTGATAAAAATGTATAATAACTAACTTTTTCTGTAATAAAAACTTAAAAATGAAAAGACTAAATTTAACTTTATTACTTTTTTCAGTTGCCAAATCGATTAACTCCATCAGTCACATAAAAACTGTAACATTACTGACGATTGTTTGTTGGCTATTCTTTCTTATTAATTTTATATACCGTTAGATGAAAGCTCTATCTGCAATTATGCATTTCACATTATATATTTGAATTCATATTATCAGAGGAATTTTTAAAAACAATATACATTACATCATCGCGTTTCTCAACTTTTCGTTTTATGGAGTTAATCGATGTGTGCACTGAGCGGCTCATATAATCAATGACGATTGAAAGGTAGACGATTGGATTGGTTGACGAGCTTAGAAAACAAAGTATTTACAAAATCTTTCTAAAACAGAGAACAATTTCAAACATTGTCCTACAATGTCATAATATCGTCCTGGGAAATGTTATTTATTATCATGATTTTCCATTGGCTTCATTGTTTACTAACGGCACGATTATGACAAAATATGATAATAAGGACTTTTGCATTTTCATTCCGGTAATGAAATTGAATTGGCCGGTGTCGGTATGCATGTAGAATTCACTTTGATAATGTAACGAAATATTTATGTATTATTATTGTGTTAAACCGTAATCAGTGCACGTGTAAAATATTATAGCTACTACACATAATTATATAGAGCTGGTGTAGCAATTATCTGTACACGCCGAATAATTTCGAACAATTGTTCGTGAAATTGCAGTTTATTAACTACTTTTTACTAAACAACGAATTGGCACGTATTCTCAAAAATCTGTATAATAGATACGGTGAGCCAAAAGATTAGTAGCAAATAAATAACACTTTTTCATTCTTCCATCGTAGTTTCCGCACGTTTCTATCCCATTCTTCAACGATCATTTTCAACAGCAGAAAGTTTTGAAATTTATTGATACTAGAGTTATAAAGTGCCGGAACATGCTGAGGACGTCAATCGTATCTACGTTAAGAAGTCTCACGTGAATACTTGGAAATATGAATTACACAAATGCGTAATGCTCTTCTGTGTCTGTCGACTTCCTGACTTTTCTTGTTAACTTTACAACTGGTTCGGATAACTATTTTTTTAATAGATTCTTTATAGAGTTTGCCGACATAATGTGCCAAATCGTTTAAAAGAAATTACGATCAAGATGACTTAAAATTGTCTTAAACAAATTACGACTTACAGGAATTGGGAGAAAAATAGTGAAAGTACTTTTTAAGTCTTATTTTTCTGAGTCTCTAATCAATAATTAGTATTATTGGTATATAGGAATATTATAAAAATGGCATTACGTAAAAATAATAAATTGTACACATCACGTTACTCTTACGATGTTATAAAATAATATAGAAAAAATAATAAATTTATCTTATACGAATTTTTCTTGTTAACTTCGCAACTGGTTCGAATAACTATTTT
The DNA here is from genome assembly GCA_033815515.1 of Cryptocheilus praepositus. Classification (NCBI taxonomy): domain Eukaryota; kingdom Metazoa; phylum Arthropoda; class Insecta; order Hymenoptera; family Pompilidae; genus Cryptocheilus; species Cryptocheilus praepositus. Next base: position 149,891 of record JAWWQZ010000232.1, read on the forward strand.
TTGGTATTGTGTCTGTTATAGAGTTTGCCGACAATATGTGCCAACTCGTTTAAAAGAAATTGAGATCAAGACGACTTAAATGTTTTTGGTACATTTGAAAAGTCAGTCTACTAAATGTAATATAAATTGCCTTAAGCGAATTACGACTTACACGAATTAGGACAAAAATAGTGAAAGTACTTTTTCAATCTTATTTGTCTGAGTCTATAATCAATAATTAGTATTATTGGTATATATGAATATTATAGAAATGGCATTATGAAAAAAAAATAAATTGTACAAATCACGTTAGTCTTACGATGTTACAAAACAACGTAGAGAAAATAACAAATTTATTTTATGCAAGTTTTTCTTGTTAACTTCGCAATTCGTTCGGACAATTATTTTTTATTAGATTGTCTTTATAGAATTTGCCGACAATATGTGCCAGCTCGTATAAAAGAAATTGAGATCAAGGCGATTTAAGTGTTTTTGATACGTTCGAAAAGCCAATCTGCTAAATGTAACATAAATTGTGTTAGACAAAATAGTAGTTTTTGAATGTTAATTTTCTGAGTCTCTAATCAATAATTAGTATTATTGGTATATCGGAATATTATAGAATTGGTCTTATGATGTTATAAAACAATATAGAAAAAATAATAAATTTATTTTCTGCGAATTTTTCTTGTTAACTTCGCAAATGGTTCGGATAGTTATTTTTTTTAATAGATTGACTTTATAGAGTTTACCGACAATATGTGCGAACTCATTTAAAAGAAATTGCGATCAAGATGACTTAAATGTTTTTGGTACATTTGAAGAGTCAGTCTACTGAATGTATTATAAATTGTCTTAAACAAATTACGACTTACAGAAATTGGGACAAAAATAGTGAAAGTACTTTTTCAATCTTATTTGTCTGAGTCTATAATCAATAATTAGTATTATTGGTATATATGAATATTATAGAAATGGCATTATGAAAAAAAAATAAATTGTACAAATCACGTTACTCTTACGATGTTACAAAACAATGTAGAGAAAATAATCAATTTATTCTATACAAGTTTTTCTTGTTAACTTCGCAACTCGTTCGAACAACTATTTTTTTTTAATAGATTGTCTTTATAGAGTTTGTCGACAATATGTGCCAACTCGTTTAAGAAAAATTGCGATCAAGGCGGCTTAAATGTTTTTGATACATTTGAAAAGTCAGGCTGCCAAATGTAATATAAATTGTCTTAAACAAAGTGGTAGTTTTTGAATGTTAATTTTCTGAATCTCCAACCAATAATTAGTATTATTGATACATATGAATACTATAGAAACGACATTACGAAAAAAGAATAAATAGTACGCATCACGTGATTCTTATGATGTTATAAAACAATGCAGAAAAAAATAATAAATTTATTTTATTCTAATAATTCTTGTCAACTTTGCAACTGGTTCGAATAACTATTTTTTTCTGGTATTGTGTCTGTAATAGAATTTACCGATAATACGTGCCAATTCGTCTAAAAGAAATTCTGGTCAAGACGACTTAAATGTTTTTGGTACATTTGAAGAGTCAGTCTGCTGAATGTAATATAAATTGTCTTAAGCAAATTACGACTTACAGGGATTGGGAAAAAATAGTGAAAATACGTTTTAAATCTTATTTTTCAGAGTTTCTAATCAATAATTAGTATTATTGGTATATATGAATATTATAAAAATGACATGATGGAAAAAGAATAAGTTATACACATCACATTACTCTTACGATGTTATAAAACAATGTAGAAAAAATAATAAATTTATTTTGTGCGAATTTTTCTTGTCAACTTCGCAAATGCTTCGAATAACTATATTTTATATTTTATCTGTTATACAGTTTGTTGACAATATGTGCCAAATCGTTTAAAAGATTTTGAGATCAAGATGACTTAAATGTTTTTGGTACATTTGAAGAGTCAATCTACTAAATGCAATATAAATTATCTTAAACAAGTTTGAATTTACACGAATTAGAGGAACAATAGTGAAAGTAGTTTTTAAATCTTATATTTCTGAGTCTCTAATCAATAATTAATACGATTGGTATACATGAATATTATAGAAATGGTATTACGAAAAAAAGAATAAATAGTACACATCACGTTACTCTTACGATGTTATAAAACAATGCAGAAAAAGTATGTGCGAACTCATTTAACACGTTGCGTACCAAGCGTGATTACGTTTTGTTTCCTACCGGCCCAAGTTTTTATCTCGGCGCACTAGAACGATAGCAGAGAGATATGCGGGAAAACTAACAATGTAACTCGAGTAGATCCATGCATTGTCGATTATTTACATTTACAGTGCTATCGACCTATGTAATTGAAACATTGTTTTGTTCCGAAATAATCATATTGGTAAGTAGCTTATTTTGGATTTGGAAACGTTTATTGCTTTCCCTGGAATGGTCGAACGCTAACAAGCAAGAAAAAACCTTAAAAATACAACAACGTATTGTTTGAATTGCCTAAAATCACCACAAATGTGCTTGGACTGTTTCAACGAATTCCATGCGACATAGTATAATATAATATGTTATCCTATATAAATTAATAAAAAGTAGAGTGTTATTTGTGTCTTTTTTATATTTTTGCGCTGTATATTCTATATTTATACTTCAGAACTTGTTCCATTAAATTTGTTTTCAAAATGCAACTGAAAATCTTATTTAACTTCAACAAGAAAAGCGTCACCCGTATATGGGTGACACGGGCCCCACGGAAGCATGCCCATCACCCAGGTATGGGTGACGCGGTACGCAACGTGTTAAATTTCTTTTCAAAATGCAACTGAAAATCTTATTTAACTTCAACAAGAAAAGCGTCACCCGTATATGGGCGACACGGGCACCGCGGAAGCATGCCCATCACCCAAGTATGGGTGACGCGGTACGCAACGTGTTAAATTTGTTTTTAAAATGCAACTGAAAATCTTATTTAACTTCAACAAGAAAAGCGTCGCCCATATATGGGTGACACGGGCCCCACGGATACATGCCCGTCACCCAAGTACGGGTGACGCGGTACGCAACGTGTTAAACGAAATTGGTTACCAATATACAGTTTCATAAAGTATCACGTGAAGTTGATCGGAATACGAATACTTTCCGCTCTAACTACGTAAATGCAATAAATCCCGCATTATATCATAACAGTTTGCTTGAGCCCACGCGTCGTAATGCTTCACATATGGGACATCAGTGCGTCTAAAAAATGACACAGCCTGTTCTCTCTTAGGGGAAGTAAACTGTGAAGGCGTGGGTAGCCTTTTGCAGCTGAAACGTATAATACATGTGGCGGGATCCCTGGGGAGCGCGCCACCAAAATCAGCATGGCGTCGTGCAAGTACACGTTAATAAGATCCTAGAGTTCCGCTGGGTGCAGTAAGTTGCGCGCACGGTTTTGTCCGAAAACTGAGCGACGCAGTCAGGGTCCCGACCACGTAGTTCAGCACAACAGCGTGACGAAAATTTAGGATGTTGACGCCTGTTTATTGCCAGGCTTTTACGTAAGCGCGAATGAAATTACTGGAGCGGAGTGTTTTTATTGGAAATAATCAGACGCATAACAAATTCTGTCAAGATTTCGACATAGTGATTTGTGTGTGATATTGTGATGCCTTATTTCTGTACTTAGGAGTACAGAATCGTTAAGTTATATTTTTTATCAATATAAATGTTGGCACGCCACTTTGAGGCATAAATTAAATCTTAAGATGTGATTTCGTATTTCTGTAGTTAAAACTTCAGATCCGTTTTATAAATATAAATATTGGCAAGCCACCTTGAGGAATGAATGAAATCTTAACATCTGATTTCTTGTTTCTGTATTTATAAGTTCAGAACCGTGAAGTTACATTTTTATAAATATAAATGTTAGCACATCACTTTGAGGCATGAATGAAATCTTAAAATGTGATTTCTTATTTATGTTGTTATACGTTCAGAACTGTAAAATTACATTTTTTATCAATATAAATGTTGGCACACCACTTTAAAGCATAAATTAAATCTTAACATGAGATTTCCTGTTTCTGTAGTCATAAGTTCAGAACCGTGAAGTTACATTTTTATAAATATAAATGTTGGCACAACACTTTGAGACATCAACGAAATCTTAACATGTTATTTTTTATTTCTGTAGTTAAAAGTTCAAAAGCGTTAAGTTATTTTTTTTATCAATTTAAATTTTGGCACGCCACTTTGAGGTATGACTGAAATTTAAACATGTGATTTCTTGTTTCTGTATTTATAAGTTCAGAACGGTGAAGTTACATTTTTTATCAATATAAATGTTGGAACGCCACTTTGAGACAAGAATGAAATTTTAACATGTGATTTCTTGTTTTTGTAGTTATAAGTTCAAACGCGTAAAGTTACATTTTTTATCAATATAAATTTTGGCATGCCATTTTAAGGCATAAATGAAATCTTACCGCGTCATTTCCTGTTTCTGTAGTCATAAGTTCAGAACCGTAAAGTTACATTTTTTATCCATATAATAATCGGAATGCCACTTTGACACATGAATTAAATCTAAACATGTGATTTCTTGTTTCTGTATTTATAAGTTCAGAACCATGAAATTACATTTTTTATCAATATACGTGTAAATGTTGACACGCGACTTTGAGGTATGAATGAAATCTTAACATTGGTATTTCTTATTTTTGTAGTTATAAGTTTAGAACCGGGAAGTTACAGTTTTTACCAATATAAACGTTGACACGCGACTGTGAGGCATCAATGAAATCTTAACATGCGATCTGTTGTTTCTGTAATTATAATTCAGAATCGTGAAGTTACATTTTTTATCAATATAAATGTTGGCACGCCACTTTGAGGCATGAATTAAATCTTAACATGTGATTTCTTATTTCTGTATTTATAAGTTCAGACGTGTTAAGGTACATTTTTTATTAACATAAATATTGGCACGCCACTTTGAGGCATAATTAAATCTCAACATGTGATTTCTCATTTCTGTAGTTAAAAGTTCAGAACCGTTTTATAAATATAAATATTAGCAAGTCACCTTGAGGCATGGCTGAAATCTTAACACGTGATTTCTTGTTTCTGTAGTTGTAAGTTTAGAACTGTAAAGTTACATTATTTATCAATATAAACGTTGGCACGTTACTTTGAGGCGTGAATGAAATTTTAACATGTGATTTCTTATTTATGTTGTTATACGTTCAGAACCGTAAAATTACATTTCTGATCAATATAAATGTTGACACGCCACTTTGCGGCATGAACGAAATCTTAACATTGTGATTTCTTATTTCTGTAGTTATAAGTTCAGAACCGCGAAGTTACATTTTTTATAAAAATATAAACTTTAACACGCAATTGTGAGGCATGAATGAAATCTTAACATGTGATTTCTTATTTCTGTAGTTAATAGTTCACAACCGTGAAGTTACATTTTTTATCAATATAAATATTGGGACGACACTTTGAAGCTTAAATGAAATCTTAACATGTGATTTCGTATTTCTGTAGTTAAGAGTTCAGATCCGCACAGTTACATTTTTTATCAATATAAATACTGCAACGCTACTTTGAGGCATAAACCAAATCTTAACATGTGATTTCTTATTTCTGTAGTTAAAAGTTCAAAAGCGAAAGTTACATTTTTTATCAATATAAATTTTGGCACGCCATTTTAAGGCATCAATGGAATTTTAATATTGTGATTTCTTATTTCTGTAGTTAAAAGTTCAGAACCGTTTTATAAATATAAATATTAGCAAGCCACCTTGAGGCATGGTTGAAATCTTAACACGTGATTTCTTGTTTCTGTAGTTGTAAGTTTAAAACTGTAAAGTTACATTATTTATCAATATAAACGTTGGCACGTTACTTTGAGGCGTGAATGAAATTTTAACATGTGATTTCTTATTTATGTTGTTATACGTTCAGAACCGTAAAATTACATTTCTGATCAATATAAATGTTGACACGCCACTTTGCGGCATGAACGAAATCTTAACATTGTGATTTCTTATTTCTGTAGTTATAAGTTCAGAACCGCGAAGTTACATTTTTTATAAAAATATAAACTTTAACACGCAATTGTGAGGCATGAATGAAATCTTAACATGTGATTTCTTATTTCTGTAGTTAATAGTTCACAACCGCGAAGTTACATTTTTTATCAATATAAATATTGGGACGACACTTTGAGGCATAAATGAAATCTTAACACGTGATTTCGTATTTCTGTAGTTAAGAGTTCAGATCCGCACAGTTACATTTTTTATCAATACAAATACTGCAACGCTACTTTGAGGCATAAACGAAATCTTAACATGTGATTTCTTATTTCTGTAGTTAAAAGTTCAAAAGCAAAAGTTACATTTTTTATCAATATAAATTTTGGCACGCCATTTTAAGGCATCAATGGAATTTTAATATTGTGACTTTTTATTTCTGTATTTAAGAGTTCAAAACCGTAAAGTTACATTTTTTATCAATATAAATATTGGGACGACACTTTGAAGCTTAAATGAAATCTTAACATGTGATTTCGTATTTCTGTAGTTAAGAGTTCAGATCCGCACAGTTACATTTTTTATCAATATAAATACTGCAACGCTACTTTGAGGCATAAACGAAATCTTAACATGTGATTTCTTATTTCTGTAGTTAAAAGTTCAAAAGCGAAAGTTACATTTTTTATCAATATAAATTTTGGCACGCCATTTTAAGGCATCAATGGAATTTTAATATTGTGACTTTTTATTTCTGTAGTTAAGAGTTCAGAACCGTAAAGTTACATTTTTTATCAATATAAATGTTGGCACACCAATTTGAGGCATGAATGAAATCTTAACATGTGATTTCTTGTTTCTGTATCCATAAGTTCAGAATCGTGAAGTTACATTTTTATAAATATAAATGTTGGAACGCCACTTTGAGGCGTAAACGAAATTTTAACGTGTGATTTTGTATTTCTGTAGTTAAAAGTTCAGAACCATTTTATAAATATAAATATTGGCAAGCCACCTCGAGGCATGAATGAAATCTTAACATGTGATTTCTTGTTTCTGTAGTTATAAGTTCAGAACTGTGAAGTTACATTTTTATAAATATAAATGTTGGCACACCACTTTGAGGTATAAACGAAATCTTAACATTGTCATTTCTTACTTCTGTAGTTAAGAGTTCAGAATCGCGAAGTTACCATTTTTATCAATATAAACGTTGAAACGCCACTTTGAGGCTTGAATAAAATCCTACCATGTGATTTTTCATTTTTGTATTTATAAGTGCAGAACCGTGAAGTTATATTTTTTATCAATGTAAATGTTGGCACGCCGTTTTGAGGCATAAACGAAATCTTAACATTGCGATTTTTTATTTTTGTGGTTATAAGTTCAGAACCGTAAAGTTACATTTTTTATCAATATGAATGTTGGAACGCCACTTTGACACATAAACGAAATCTTAACATGTGATTTCTTATTTCTGCAGTTAAAAGTTCAAAAGCGTAGTTATTTTTTTTTATCAAAATAAATGTTGGCACGCCACTTTGGGGCATAAATTAAATCTTAACATATGATTTCTTATTTTTGTAGCTATAAGTTCAGAACCGTGAAGTTACATTTTTTATAAATATAAATGTTGGCACACCAATTTGAGGCATGAATGAAATCTTAACATGTGATTTCTTATTTCTGTAGTTAATAGTTCACAACCGCGAAGTTACATTTTTTATCAATATAAATATTGGGACGACACTTTGAAGCTTAAATGAAATCTTAACATGTGATTTCGTATTTCTGTAGTTAAGAGTTCAGATCCGCACAGTTACATTTTTTATCAATATAAATACTGCAACGCTACTTTGAGGCATAAACCAAATCTTAACATGTGATTTCTTATTTCTGTAGTTAAAAGTTCAAAAGCGAAAGTTACATTTTTTATCAACATAAATTTTGGCACGCCATTTTAAGGCATCAATGGAATTTTAATATTGTGACTTTTTATTTCTGTAGTTAAGAGTTCAAAACCGTAAAGTTACATTTTTTATCAATATAAATGTTGGCACACCAATTTGAGGCATCAATGAAATCTTAACATGTGATTTCTTGTTTCTGTAGTCATAAGTTCAGAACTGTGAAGTTACATTTTTTATTAATATAAATGTTGGAACGCCACTTTGAGCCATAAACGAAATCTTAACGTGTGATTTTGTATTTCTGTAGTTAAATGTTCAGAACCATTTTATAAATGTAAATATTGGCAAGCCACCTCGAGGCATGAATGAAATCTTAACATATGATTTCTTATTTCTGTATTCATAAGTTCAGAAGCGTAAAGTTACATTTTTTATCAATATAAATGTTTACACACGACTTTGACGTATGAATGATATTTTAATGATTGAAATAGTGTGTGCTTTTGTTGGGAATTATTAGATAGGCAGATTAAAATACCCCATTTTTACAGTCACTGGTTGACTTTTTTAAAGTAGATGTTTTCTCTTTCAATATAAGTACCGCTTCCGCACTTTAAGGTTTGAACAAAAACTACGTCACTCACTAATTGTCAACAAGTTGAGAAATGTCAAAGTATTATTTTTCTACAACGTAAATGTCATTAGGCCATTTTAAGGGTGAAGAAAGTTTTAATAACCGGGCTAACGTTTGGTTTTAGTAAAAATAGCAGACTAACAAAACAAATTCTGTTAAATTTGTAATATACTAGGTAGCAGGGTTCTCTTTCTCATTTCGTTAGTTGCAGTTGCAGAAATGTAAAAATAGGATTTTATTTTCATTATAAATGTCGCCACCAAATTTGGACGTATCAAGATTATATTAATCATTCCATTTAATAAGTGCTTTTCAGTTTTTCTCCGTTCTGTCAAAAGAAACAGCTTTCCCTTGTTGAGCGTTTTTATAGTAATTGTATTGCACGTTTATAAAATTATCGGTGTTCTTTTACAGTAAAATTTCACTTACAATTGCAATATCTTTATTTGATGAAATTATAAATGAAAATGTTCAACCAAAAAAACAGCTAATTTCTTTCGGAAAACAAAATAAATTTAAAAAATACATTAAAAGCAGTTATTAAGACTTTCTTTATATCTATAAGTGGGATGACGACATTTTTGTTAAAGATAAAATTCTATTTCGAATGTTCTAACATTGTAAGCGATCAAATTATAAACGATTATTCCAGTCTCGCTGTATTACAATTAATGTAATTTTTTTTGTCCGCCTGATAATTTCTTATCAAACCAACGTTAATTTAGTTATAAACAGGTTCTGCATGCCTGAAAATGTAATGGTGACATTTATGTTGAAGAAGAAATGGTCATTTGATATCTTTTAACTAGTCTTCGAAGGATCTTTGATCCTTAATATCTCAAATGACGTTTGCGTTTTATTAGAAATTATTAAACTGAGAGAGCAAATTCTGTTAAGTTTGTAATACAGCAAAATTCTCATTTCTAGTTTCTTATCCTTCATTCTTATTTATAAATTCTAATTTTATATTCTCAATTCTAATTTCTCATTTTTCATTCTTAATTCTAATTTCTGATTTGTTATTCTCATTTTTAATTTCTAATTGTTTATTCTCATTTCTAACTTCTCATTTTCCATTCTCATTTCCTATTTCTCCTTTTTCATTCTCATTTCTAATTTCTCATTTTAATTCTCATTTGTAATTTCTCATTTCTCATTCTCATTTTTAATTTCTCATTTCTCATTCCCATTTCTAATTTCTCATTTTCCGTTCTCATTTTTATTTTTTCATTTTTCATTCTTATTTCCATTTTATGATTTTTCATTCTCATTTCCAATTTCTCATTTTTAATTTCTCATTTTTCATTCTCATTTCTAATTTCTCATTTTAATTCTTATTTCTAATTTCTCATTTTCCGTCCTCATTTTTATTTTTTCATTTTTCATTCTCATTTCCATTTTATGATTTTTCATTCCCATTTCCAATTTCTCATTTTTAATTTCTCATTTTCCATTCTCATTTCTAATTTCTCATTTTTCATTCCCATTTCTAATTTCTCGACAGATACAAGTTGAGAAATGTCGATGTGGTGTAATTCCGTCAAAATAAATATTGCTACGCCCCTCTTCGCTTCCGCCGTGTATTTCTTCGTTGGCGATGAAGGCGTCACTGATCGATTCCTTCTAACCACGGTTTCGTCAAACTGTGGTTTTATGCTGCCAAGGTATATTTTTCCGCCAGCACTCATTGTGCACTTATTGCATCCTGCAATTCTCCGTGATGCCTTCCAAGTTGTCTCAATTTTGAACTTGCGCTTCTCGGGTTCCCCGCCTGCTGCAGTTTTCTTTCTGTCTTCGATGGTCTCGGTAAGAGACCAGCGGAATCAGATTTCTTCGCGGACAACTACATGGTCGCCTCATTTGCCAACATTTTCACGTGCGTCTCCGTTGACAACGATCTTGTCAGCGATTGGTTGAAGGATCGTATACCTTCATTTTATACGATTTAGACAATGAAAACTAGAAACTGGACTATTACTATAATATTTATAAAGGTTGAAAGGCGATTGGTTGAAGGATCGTATACCTTCATTATGTACGATTTAGACAACGAAAACTAGAAACTGGACTATTACTATAATATTTATAAAGGTTGAAAGGCGATTGGTTGAAGGATCGTATACCTTCATTATGTAGGATTTCGAAAATGAAAACTAGAAACTGGACTATTACTATAATATTTATAAAGGTTGAAAGGCAATTGGTTGAAGGATCGTATACCTTCATTATGTAGGATTTAGACAATGAAAACTAGAAACTGAACTATTACTATAATATTTATAAAGGTTGAAAGGCGATTGGTTGAAGGATCGTATACCTTCATTATGTAGGATTTAGATAATGAAAACTAGAAACTGGACTATTACTATAATATTTATAAAGGTTGAAAGACGATTGGTTGAAGGATCGTATACCTTCATTATGTACGATTTAGACAATGAAAACTAGAAACTGGACTATTACTATAATATTTATAAAGGTTGAAAGGCGATTGGTTGAAGGATCGTATACCTTCATTATGTAGGATTTAGACAATGAAAACTAGAAACTGGACTATTACTATAATATTTATAAAGGTTGAAAGGCGATTGGTTGAAGGATCGTATACCTTCATTATGTAGGATTTAGATAATGAAAACTAGAAACTGGACTATTACTATAATATTTATAAAGGTTGAAAGGCGATTGGTTGAAGGATCGTATGCCTTCATTATGTAGGATTTAGACAATGAAAACTAGAAACTGGACTATTACTATAATATTTATAAAGGTTGAAAGGCGATTGGTTGAAGGATCGTATACCTTCATTATGTAGGATTTAGGTACGAGAAACTAGAAACTGGACTATTACTACAATATTTATAAAGGTTGAAAGGCGATTGGTTGAAGGATCGTATACCTTCATTATGTAGGATTTAGATAATGAAAACTAGAAACTGGACTATTACTATAATATTTATAAAGGTTGAAAGGCGATTGGTTGAAGGATCGTATACCTTCATTATGTACGATTTAGACAACGAAAACTAGAAACTGGACTATTACTATAATATTTATAAAGGTTGAAAGGCGATTGGTTGAAGGATCGTATACCTTCATTATGTAGGATTTAGAAAATGAAAACTAGAAACTGGACTATTACTATAATATTTATAAAGGTTGAAAGGCGATTGGTTGAAGGATCGTATACCTTCATTATGTAGGATTTAGATAATGAAAACTAGAAACTGGACTATTACTATAATATTTGTAAAGGTTGAAAGGCGATTGGTTGAAGGATCGTATACCTTCATTATGTAGGATTTAGATAATGAAAACTAGAAACTGGACTATTACTATAATATTTATAAAGGTTGAAAGGCGATTGGTTGAAGGATCGTATACCTTCATTATGTAGGATTTAGATAATGAAAACTAGAAACTGGACTATTACTATAATATTTGTAAAGGTTGAAAGGCGATTGGTTGAAGGATCGTATACCTTCATTATGTAGGATTTAGATAATGAAAACTAGAAACTGGACTATTACTATAATATTTATAAAGGTTGAAAGGCGATTGGTTGAAGGATCGTATACCTTCATTATGTACGATTTAGACAATGAAAACTAGAAACTGGACTATTACTATAATATTTATAAAGGTTGAAAGGCGATTGGTTGAAGGATCGTATACCTTCATTATGTACGATTTAGACAATGAAAACTAGAAACTGGACTATTACTATAATATTTATAAAGGTTGAAAGGCGATTGGTTGAAGGATCGTATACCTTCATTATGTACGATTTAGACAATGAAAACTAGAAACTGGACTATTACTATAATATTTATAAAGGTTGAAAGGCGATTGGTTGAAAGATCGTATACCTTCATTATGTAGGATTTAGATAATGAAAACTAGAAACTGGACTATTACTATAATATTTATAAAGGTTGAAAGGCGATTGGTTGAAGGATCGCATACTTTCATTATGTAGGATTTAGACAATGAAAACTAGAAACTGGACTATTACTATAATATTTGTAAAGGTTGAAAGCCGATTGGTTGAAGGATCGTATACCTTCATTATGTAGGATTTAGACAATGAAAACTAGAAACTGGACTATTACTATAATATTTATAAAGGTTGAAAGGCGATTGGTTGAAGGATCGTATACCTTCATTATGTAGGATTTAGATAATGAAAACTAGAAACTGGACTATTACTATAATATTTATAAAGGTTGAAAGGCGATTGGTTGAAGGATCGCATACTTTCATTATGTAGGATTTAGACAATGAAAACTAGAAACTCGACTATTACTATAATATTTATAAATAATAGTAACACAATCAACACTCTTTAGTCTTCCTTCATAAACTTTCGTCGTTTCGTCTTTTCGTATTTTAGTCCTTTCTTCTTTGCGTCTTTTCATTCCGAATATGCGGTCTTTTCGTTTCGAATGCTTGTATTAATGAACCATTTCACTTGTAGGCAAATAGCGGATTGCAAATAACATTTTTGAATATAGTTTGCTACGAATCTAGGATTTAGATACGTGAAACTAGAAACTGGACTATCACTATAATATTAACACTCTAACGACCGCTAGCCGATTAATCGACTTTTCGGTTCTAACTGCTATTTACCGGTAGTTGATTAATCGGCTTTTCAGTGGTCAACGCTTGTATTAGATAAAATAAATATCAGATGATATTGTGACAATTCTAAATGACAATAAAATTACACTGCTTTGAAACCAAAGAACTCTCAACAACACATTCAGAATTTTTCAGTTATAAAGCTTTTCAAATAGGCACATACACAATTCCTGCGCGATATCCAAAACAGAGTCGGCCGTTAGTGAGTGGCATCTTCAGTCAATAGCGGTCGGTAAAGTGTTAATAAATAATAGTAACACAATCAACACACTTTAGTCTTGATTCTCAAACTTTCGTCTTTCCGTCTTTTCTTCTTTTAGTCCTTTAATCTTTGCATCCTTTCTTTCCGTATATGCGTTCTTTTCGTTTCGAATACTCGTACTAATAAACCCTCTCAGTTTCAGCCAAGTAGCGGATTGCAAATAAAATTTTTCAATATAGTTTTGTTAGAAATCTAGGATTTATGTAGGCGAAACTAGAAACTGGACTATCGCTATAATATCTATAAATAATAGTAATACAACAACACACTTTAGTCTTGATTCTTAAACTGTTGTCTTTCCGTCTTTTTGTCTTTTAGTCTTTTAATCTTTGCGTCTTTTCGTTCTAGCGTTTGGTTTTCAGCTAGCATCCACGCAACCACACAACACAATTATTCAACAAACTCGCCACCTGTGATATAGCAATATAATAATTGAGGATTATAGGTGACCTTTGCTTGGCATGCTCTCTCTCTCTTTTCCTCTTACATTTTAATTCTTATCACAGTCTTAACTAGAGGACCCTGTACCCGAGCTCCTACAGAAATGTGTTTGCGGACGGAGTGTCGGAAGTACTTGATTTGTGTGGATTCAGAGAGACTGCGGGAAGAAGTGGTGGTAAAGGATCTGCTCACCCTTCAGGTGGTGTAGCCCTACTCAGCGCAGTAGTGTGGTCCGCAACAGAACCGACGAGTCGGGACAGTGGCGAGTGCGGCGGTTCGAACCTTCTCTTATATATTAAATAGATGTAGGGTTGAGTGTAGGAATACCACAAACCGGCGGAAAGCACAGTACCACTCTTCGTGGTAATGCGTTTGTCGGTACCGAAAAGTAGTTGAGTGGAGGAAGGGTGGGTCTGTTGCATCGCGGGCAACAAAACGCAGTGCTTATGGAAAGTTCCCGACGATACACCGTCATTGTCTGGCACTCAAGGAGTTTTCATAAACACTGCAATAAAACTCGTAACTACCCATTTGGCCAAGAATCGGGGTCCCGTATATACTAGCCTGGGATGTGTCACTCCACCCCCAACCCAAATTGAGAGGCCCCAATATGGGAGGCCCCATTATGGGAGGCTCCAATAAGGCAGACCCAATATATATATATATATATATGGGTGAGTGCGGTGACCAATGTCAAGAAAAGGTGAAACAAAAGCGTGGCCTGGCAACGGGTCAGTGTTGTTTGGGCATCGAAGAGAGTTGCGTCGTGATCTGTGTGGAAGGATTGTAGAGGTGGAGCGTAGAAGCGGTTTGAATAAAGAGTTTTATTCCTAGAGTTGTATCTTTTCACGCTTCCCTGCCATTGCGGCGCATTGAGTAGGGACTACCTCAGAATTTCCCTACATATATATATGTAGGATTTGGAGGAGGTGAACCAAAGGATTCACGTCTTGTAATCAATTTACAAAATATATTTAGATGAACACAGGCTATATACAACTCTCAAGGCTGACACTCGCTATTCCCATTTACACGTCTTTACCTCTCCACGCACTCACGACGACTGTCCTTTCGGCGCGCGTCTCGCACGCGTCCAGGTGGCGGCATGCGCTCAATTGTTTGCGGCGATCCCCGCTCATCCGATCCCACATATATATAGTCTCTTTATGACTAAGGGAATAATTATTTAACGAATTAATGAATAAGGATAAATGAACTGATGAGAGTAAGTGTCTCTGTAATTTGCGTCGTACTTCTTCTGGCGTTGAACCTCAACTGAACTAAACTGCCGATCATCTTCTCGTTCGTTTATTCTGTTTTCTTCTCTATGACAACGGATTCATTCTAGAATGTTCTCATTACCACATATATATGTAGGATTTAGATACGTGAAACTAGAGAGTATAATATTTATAAGCAATCACAACACAATCAAGACACTTTAGTCTTATTTCCTAATCTTTCGCCGTTTTGTCGTTTCGTCTTTTCATCTTTACGTTTCATTGTCGACTAACTATTAGGCAACCAAACAACACAATTCAACAAGCTCGTCACCTATGATACCTCAATATAATAATGGTTGTACGTTCTCGGACACATATTACTTTCTAGAATAGCGAATTTCTCGGAATTATAATCACTACTGTATTGTTCCGAGTAAGAGGACACTTTCAGTCTTGCATTAGGGCGTGCGCCAACGTGTTCTGTGTTTTTGTCAATTTATTTGTTTATATTTGAACATGCCGTTCTTACGAATTGATAAACATGAGTGAGAAACTGTTGATACGAACAAAAAAAAAATAAGGACTCTTAAACTTCACACGATCGAGACAAAGATGGAAATAATTAAGCGTTCTTAAAACAGTGAATCTTTTGCTTCGATCGGATGTTTGTACCATATAAAGAGGTCTACGATATGTTCAATTTTGAAAAATAAGTGTAAAATTAAGGAATACGTTCAAAATTATGGAAATATATCTTCGAAGATGGTTTCCAAAAGACACGGTGTAGTGATGGATGAAATGGAAAGATCTTTGTCATCATGGATTGATGATCAACACAAAAATAATGTCTCGCGAAGATTTTCAATAATCAAGCTAAGACTCTTAGTTTGCATGGAAATTCGAAGACTAGTTTAAATTAAGATTTTAAGACAGTGTTTCAAGCGAGTAATGGCTGCTTCGACCAATTTAAAATGAGATATTCTTTGCATAACATTATATTCACTGCAGAATCGGGTGTTACAGATAAAGATGCTGCGAAAGAATTTATTTTCTCATTGTACAAAATTATTGTAGATGGCAAATATTCTCATAGCCAAATATTCAATATAGATGAGACGGGTTTATTTAGGAAAAAAATGCCTAATCGTACATTTTTATCAGAGTAAGAATCAGTTACCCCTGGAAATGAACCTTTCTAAACCGATTGACATTGTTCTTGGTGGAAACCTAGCCCGCGATTTAAAATTGAAGCCATTGTTAGCTTACCAAGCGGAAAATCCCGGAGCATTGAAAGGGAAAGATAAAGAATTGCTTCGAGCCATTTGGAAATCAAATAAAAATGCCTGGGTTACTACGTTAGTATTTAAAGATTGGTTCACTTTTTATTTCATGCCAACAGTTAAGCAATATTGTAAAAATAATAATTTACAACTGAAAGCATTATTAATCTTAGATAATGCTCCAGGACACCCAAAATCCCTGCAGAATTTATACTCTGAAATCAATGATGTGTTTCTTCCTCCCAATACTCCCTGTTTCATACAGCCCATGGACCAAATAGTCATAGCTATGTTTAAACGATATTGTATGAGAACATTAATGCCTAAGGAAAGATGGGACCAACATTAACAAATTTTTAGAAGAACTACAATACATGGAACGCAATAAATAATATTGGAGACTCGTTGGCTGAAATAAAAGAGTCGACAATGAAAGGTTCCTGGAATCAATTATGTCCACAAATGATGAATGGTTTTATAAATTCTGAAGAAACACCGGAAACTATCAAAGGTGAATCAGTCTAATGAATGAACTAAATTTGGACGTCAACAATGAAGATGTTAATGAGTTGATTGAATCTTACTCAGTACCTTTGTCAAATGAATACTTAATTGAACCACAATTGAGGGGCAATGAAATGCACAGTGAAAGTGAGGAAGAACAAGCTGATAAAACTGTCAAGACGTTGACGATTAAAAATATGTATGGAGCCTCCATGTATCTTGACAAATTTTTGACTATGGTAGAACAATGAAAATATTTTGGTAAAGTTGACTATGTAAACTATAAAATTCTTTCATGGCAGCCTCTCTCTCATCCGAAATAATTTTTTGATTGCAATTTTGACGGCATCTGCATTGTATATCGACAAATGTTTTTGCAGGTATTAATTTTCCTCCCCTATTCCTCTATGCCAAACCTTTTATCCTGTTATGCTTTTGTAAATTTCGTATCCATTTAACAGGATTACGACTTCTTTTTCTCCCAATCAATGTGTTTGTTGGGTTTGTACTATTGCAATCCGATGAATCCGAGGAAAACGATAAACGTCTTCTTAACCCAGAATTTCTGTTGATAAATCGTATTGAAGAATCATCACTGCTTTCCTCCCTCACATTATTAGTCTCACTCATCTTGATTATAACGGTATAATATTTATTTCTTCAAAAAAAATCTGGGATTAATGTTGAAAAGACTAAGAAGTACACAGTAACATTCAGCGTGCGAGATCACTGCTATACTAACTACCGCTTGCATTGTGCTTCTTTTTATCTGTTTACCGATGCGATTTTGTTACGAATATTATTGAGAGGGAGAGAGCATCTTCGGCTGTTTAAAAACAAATAAGCGTCGATGCACGGCCAGAACAGATACGGCGTTACTGAAACGATTTATATTAGAGTATGGAGTTAATCGAAATGGCTTCTGAAATAAATGACTTATTATTCAGTTGCCAAAAAAATTTGCCATTTAACGGGGCTAATATTTATTATTCAGGAAAGTTATTATAAATATAAAAAGTTATGACTATACCAAGAGCTTTGACACTTAAATTTAAGATTTTTCAAAAAGTGGAGTTAATCGATGTGTGCATTGAGCGGCTCATATATCTCAAGTACATAGAGCGATTGAGAAATATGCAGCATATTATAGAAATCTTTATCATGAAAAGAAAAAATGGTGTTATTCAACTAACTCTTGACAAGTTTATAAAGAAAACATTCGAAAGCCCTCAAACATGCCTCTTTAACTTCATTAGGTATACATACTATATTGATAAATAAATACTCTAAAACGCAGTTTTCGGTGCATATTTTTTTACATCTCTCTACTTTCAAAGTAACCTAGACTTAAAAACTATGGTATGAATGCTACAACAAAGACAATGCTTATACTATTATATTTTCAACTTTTTTTTAATGAAAATATTTGTAACGTATTGATGATGTTCTGTTCAAAATGAGACAGAACACGATATAATTCGGTTTACATTACGTCTGACTACCTATTGAGAAGTAAGTGCGATCCGAAATATATCGCGTTTCATGTAATTTTATTTGGGAAAGACTGTTCGACGGGTTACAATAAGATTAAAATCAAAAAATGTAATAAAGTTTTATTATTGTATCATAACCTGTCAAGTCTCGTCAAAGGAACTTTGTGCCTTGTCATAGTACATACATCGCGTGCTTAGCTTACTTCGCTTAACACTTCGTTTCCACCGCGCATTTTTCGCAGGTAATGTGGACTGATATTCCCTATTTAAAATCAAGCAAATTTGAAAATTATTCAAGTGGTCAATTATATCTTGCGGTAACAATTTCACATGTTGTTTATACAAAACATGAAATTGAAAGTATATAACAATATTTTTTGTAGATTGTTCAAAAAGTATAGGTAATAAAGTTTAAAAATTAAGAACTTTAAAGATATATAAAGTTGAATAACACGATCCAAATGTGAAATAAAGAAATGATAATGCATTTAAAATTTTTTTTTTTTACAGTGTGGTATCGTTTATAGTATGCCAGTTTATGCGATGGATTGTGTATTTTGGAATATTTCCTTATCACACCTCATACTGCTTTAAGTTTATTTAGTCCCAACTAGTTGTGTAACTCTTTAAGTAATTTTCACCACTAAATTGGTGGATTTTATTATATACAGTGCTGTATAGAAACAGTTCGTCAGTAATTGCAAACAACTTCTGATCAAGGTAACTGATAATAACAGAAAAAAAAGAAACACGTTGCTAAGGTCAAAGTGGAAGATCTCTCCAATCGGTCGTGCACCGATTTATTTTAACCCTTTCGAGACTGTTGGGACACATATGTACCAGTCAAGTTTAATAGTAGATTCTAACTATCAATCTATTAAAATTTCTTGCACATTGCTTCATTGTGAATGGGCCTCTATTGTTACATTTCTTAAAATCTAGTACCACAATTTCTTGGTGTCAAAAAGTCCGTTAAGTGCAAAGTATCAGCGCGGTAACATAATTTATAGGGAGTTTTCAAAATGTAATTACGGTATGTAGATAAAATGAACCGGTAAGTGCTTTGCTTTGTATTTGACTAGCTTTCTTTTGAATATTTTTATGCAGCCAATTGAAATTACTTAGTTCCTTATGTACAAAAAGCGATGGGATATTATATATCCCATAGGTTCTAAATGCTGTTTTTATATTACTTTTTTCGCTATTACATATAATGCACTACATTTATATCAATTAAAAATAAATGTGGTCATAATCTTTATAAGACTAATGGGACATATATGCACAAGTACGGAGGCCGATTGGGGTATATGTATAAGTTCCAGCCTTTGACTTTCCACTGATGGAAAAAAAATCATTTTTTTATCCTATTAAAATGAATAAATTCTTCACCTGAAGTATTAGAAATTAGAAGTATTAGAAGTATTAGGTTAAAGTGGGGAGATCTCCCCGATCGATCGGCTAAGTATTAAGATAACATAGACAAAAGAATAACCTGTATATGGCTATAGAAATACCGGAATCGAAACTGTGAAGAAAGAACTAGCATGGATAATGCGAGAAATTTTACTATACTTCTTCAGTGAGAATTATTATACGAATTGGAACACCTTCTATGACATTGGACACCAATCGCCATGGTTGCCTGGTCCGTCACTTCTGATGAAAATCTCACCTTTAAGCGGCTCGTCGTGAGTGACAGGCTCACGTTTTTCAGCTAATGGTTTATGTTCCAAAAGCCGATCGATCTTTAGTACCTTGACGTGCTAAATAAAGAACCGTGATGTTTCGTGTCGAATCTGTTGATACGCCTCTGTGATTCGTGGATGCTACAGATTTTTCTTGTTTCGCTGTCAGTATAAAAGTATCGTCTCCTTATTGTTACGTCACGCAACGTTAATTCAAAACGCAGAAGGCACATGGCTCTCTTTGTATCATGGTTGGACAATTTAAGCGTCTATTCACGGATAACTGCGTTGCGCCGCTCGTTCTTCGGATAGGTAAATGGCGAGAATTAGTTCAGACAGACTAAACATCGAAAATCTTTCACTTGCTTATGGAATTGCAGTAGGTTTGTCGGAAGATCAGTCAACACATGAGGGTCTTGGCTGGACGACGCTTACTTTTCGCCAGAGTTATACTGAATATATCCGTTTTGAATTTTAACCCTTTGCACTCGGGCATGTTTCTTCACGAAGTAGCGAATAGCGCAACATTTCGTTTAAAATGGAATAGTTTTGGAAAAAATACTCTGCTCAAATCATGTGTTACGCGCACCGTTCAAATGAGAATCGCGTTCTGTGTCGTCGATTCTACGAGGGTCGTAAATCCTCGACGCGTTGTGCCACTTGAATTGTACGCGTTTTCTCACGACCGTTTAGGGAGATGAGAATGATTTTGTTGTATGTAAAGAGGTAACAAAGAACGTATATTTTCACTAAAAATGTATAACAAACGAGTTTGGATACTAAGTTAATTTGTCGCGATAAAGTAATGTTCGCGTGTTGAGTGTTGAGTGTAATGTTGTAACGGATTGTTTAGTGACGCGTGTTGTCGGTGCGAGAGTTTGAATCAGAGTGCCCTTCTTGTCGTTTTGGAAGAATCATGAAGGGAAGGGCTCGTGCAAGATTTGGGAAAGGAAAGGGATTTGCCAATCAGGGAGGTTTTTCCTGGTGATGTGGTTAATCTATGATTGGATGCAAGTTTGCTCCACCCATAGCGGAAAATGCAGTGTTTCCCCTTTTTTGCTGTTGAGTGGGGCGACATGTGGTTGCAGCATGTCTTAGTAAAAGAGAAAGCGGGTATTGGGACTTGACTGAATATTGAAGACTAAGTGCAACGCTGAAGTAATAAAGATGTCAGGAAGGTACTTGAAATGGTCACGGAGGATTAGGGAACGGAGTCGTGGAAGTATAATGAATGCCATGAAGGCTATTTTTGAGGAGTCTCAAGAGTGTAGGTATAAGGCCTTGTTTTGAGGATGGGACAGGACTCCGGGCGAGACGACTCGTTTTGAGAAGTGAAAGTGTGGTGTGTAATACATGTTTTGCATACAACTTTGCCAATACATTTATGTTGAAACAAAATTGATTTTTTATGGCCTAATCTTTTCGAATGCGTCATAGTTCATTCACCAATGTGCATTGCGGGTTTATTCAAACACATATCGCAGTAATAACTTGTTTATGATCTTTCACGTGTCATTTTTTCTTTCGAGCATATACAATGTTTATACAATAACTTGCGGTTTATCGTGCAGCCTACTGCAGGAATATGTAGACGGTTGTTATTGCAGTCGCTAGAATTCTCCTCTCAGTTTATTGACCACGAATTTACTAAATATTAAATAGCACACAGATTATTAATTCTATCTGATTGCCTTAACTTGTAATTCCCCGGAAAAATCTTAAGGAAACAATATTTGAGCAAACGTTTTTTGTACCTACATTTTCCTCAGTAATAACACGAAGTATCTTCGTGTCCCCTCAGACGGGACAGCCGAGTGCAAAGGGTTAAATATCACAGACTTACCTCTAGTTGCCTTGCATAATACACATTTTTAGATTTTATTCTTCCTGAGGTAAAACGCTTTTGCAAATTTAACCCTTTGGCCTACAACAACGAGTGAGAGTCGTGATGAGGAATTTGTGCCATAAACAATGATCACGAGTCTGACAGGTGGTCAGGAATTTGCGCCATAAACAATCAGCAGGAATTTGAGTCGTGGTTGATTATTTTACAATTCTTTCGTTGCCGAGGTAAAATCCTTTTGCAAACTTCACCCTTTGGCCTACAACCACGAGTAAGACTCGTGGTAAGGAATTTGTGCCATAAACAATGAGCACGTGTCTGCCTCGTGGTGAGAACTTTGTGTCATAAACGATAATCACGAGTCTGACATGTGGTAAAGAATTTGCGCCATAAACAATCAGCAGGAGTCTCAGTCGTTGTTAATCATTTCACAATTCTTTTCCTTGCTGAGGTAAAATCCTTTTGCAAACTTAACCGTTTGGCCTACAATCACGAGTGAAACTCGTGGTACTTGAATTTGTGCCGTAAACAATGAGCACGAGTCTGCCTCGTGGTTGATTATTTCACAATTCCTTTCCTTACTGAGATAAGATCCTTTTGCAAATTTAACCCTTTGGCCTAAAACTTGGTATCTTTGGTAAGGAATTTGTGCCATAAACAATGAGCATAAATCTGCCTCGTGCTGAGAAATTTGTGCCATAAACAAAGAGTATAAATCTACCTGGTGGTGAGAAATTTGTGCCATAAACGATAAGCATAAGTCTGCCTCGTGGTGAGAAATTTGTGCCATAAACAATCAGCAGGTGTCTGAGTCGTGGTTGATTATTTTACAATTCCTTTCCTTTCTGACGTAAAATCCGTTTGCAAACTTGACCCTTGGCCTACAATCACGAGTGGCACTCGTTGTGAGGAATTTGTGCCATAAACGATAGGCACGAGTCTGCCTCGTGGTGAGGAAGTTGTGCAATCAACGATAAACACGAGTCTGACAGGTGGTCAGGAATTTGCGCCATAAACAATCAACAAGAGTCTGAGTCGTGGTTGATTATTTCACAATTCCTTTCCTTACTTAGATAAGATCCTTTTGCAAATTTAACCCTTTGGCCAAAAACCACGAGTAAGACTCGTGGTAAGGAATTTGTGCCATAAACAATGAGCATAAATCTGCCTCGTGGTGAGAAATTTGTGCCATAAACAAAGAGTATAAATCTACCTGGTGGTGAGAAATTTGTGCCATAAACGATAAGCATAAGTCTGCCTCGTGGTGAGAAATTTGTGCCATAAACAATCAGCAGGTGTCTCAGTCGTGGTTGATTATTTTACAAGTCCTTTCCTTTCTGACGTAAAATCCGTTTGCAAACTTAACCCTTGGCCTACAATCACGAGTGGCGCTCGTTGTGAGGAATTTGTGCCATAAACGATAGGCACGAGTCTGCCTCGTGGTGAGGAAGTTGTGCAATCAACGATAAACACGAGTCTGACTCGTGGTAATTGAATTTGCGGCATAAGCAATGATCACGAGTCTGACAGGTGGTCAGGAATTTGCGCCATAAAGAATCAACAAGAGTCTGAGTCGTGGTTGATTATTTCACAATTCCTTTCCTTACTTAGATAAGATCTTTTTGCAAATTTAACCCTTTGGCCTAAAACCACGAGTGAGACTCGTGGTAAGGAATTTGTGCCATAAACAATGAGCATAAATCTGCCTCGTGGTGAGAAATTTGTGCCATAAACAAAGGGTATAAATCTACCTGGTGATGAGAAATTTGTACCATAAACGATAAGCATAAGTCTCCCTGGTGGTGAGAAATTTGTGCCATAAACAATCAGCAGGTGTCTGAGTCGTGGTTGATTATTTTACAATTCCTTTCCTTTCTGACGTAAAATCCGTTTGCAAACTTAACCCTTGGCCTACAATCACGAGTGGCGCTCGTTGTAAGGAATTTGTGCCATAAACGATAGGCACGAGTATGACTCGTGGTGCAGGCCAAAGGGTTAATTTAAAACTTTAACCATTTGAGTTCATGCAGCGCAATCACGCTGTTGAGATTTCATGTCGAATGCCCCACTAGTTTTATTGCGATGCGCTATTGGCAATATCCGCACAATTTTATTAATAATTATTCTTCGCATAGTTACTGTTTTGGTGTGAACCATGTGAGCAAGACATTTTGTCTCTAATTTCCATTACATTAAATTATACTTATTTGATAAACACAACCGGTGTTGCCCCATTTGACGTTTTTTTATATAAATTGAAGCAAGCGCTATCGCACTGCTTGGTATTTCTCGACACGATTTTCTGAATAACCTCTGGAATCCAAACAGTTAAATGCCCTTGTAGCCAACAGTGATCAACACATATCCGACATACACAAAAATCCGACATACGCAGCTACTACACTAGTTAGGGCAGTAAAATCATGTAATGTTGGCATACAATTTCATTTTTCCGATAAGAAATCTCCAGTTTCAATATTATCGGGCTGGTCATCTTCACTACTATCTATTAGATCTATGACACATTTACGCTTATGGGATGTTTGTATTTCTATGCTCGAATCCGAATCCGAACTGTAATTCATTATGGTAACCTAATTTTGTTAAATTTTATTATCTATTATGTCTTTATTATTTTATTATTTTCAATTTACAACCAGGAAAGTAAGAAAAATAATATTTTACACAAAATTCTTTATTGTTTGTTTATCGTACGGACTCTTTAACGATTGCTGATAAGCTGAAAACAAAAATTATTGTGTGCGGATTTATCCGCTCGCGGTGATAATGGTCAGTTTTTGTTTGCGGATTATTCCGTCAAATGATGCAAATGGGTTAATATTCAGTTGAAAAGACAAAATGGTCAATCAGTAAAGTGTTAGCTATCACAGACTGTCCTTCGATGTTCCATACTAGTATCCTGACGGAAGTGTTTCTTCGTTAGTCACCACGCAAATGTCCCACGGTACCTGAATGGCTCAGTCATGATCATAAATGTTAATCATGCTTTCCGCATAACAAATGAGCAGACATGCTTTGCCGAACAAAGTTGCTTGTAACAATCCACCATCTCTTGGGGAGTAACGATGACGAGAAGTAGGGACTGATGTTTGAGAAAGAGGAAATTTGCCTACTTCCACTTTTAGAAATGGCCCCCTGGATGTTATTATAATTACTCAATGGGAAGACTATACGCACGTGCATCATTTTATTTAATTTTGTTGCGAACTGCCGGCAATTGGGAACCAATACTGGGTCGTTATAATTACGTTAAACAAAGGCTATACGCAAGGAAATGATTGTATTGAATTTTATTGAAAATGCCAATAACTGGCACATAAATATTTAAAGTTTTTAGATGCGAGGGGGGGGGGGGGCATCGGGGTGGAGCTTCAATGTGAAAGATATAGTGAATAATAATTAAACAGAATATAGAATTAATACTGGGAAAGACATCGAAGAAATCTACATCGTAATTGTGAGACTGTAAAAAAAGGAAGGATAACATGCGATATGTTTTTCATTTCTGCTTATTGCTTCTCTATAGCGGGCAACGGTTTAATAACTACCTGACTAGAAAACACTATTAGTATCATCAATTGTTATAACGTCCAATTGTTAAAGAAGATTTCGATAATGAATTTGCTTAGAATAGGAACATGTCGCTGTACGCCGCTGACAATGTGTTAAGATTAAACTTATTATTTGTCATAAAGGACGATAGGAAGTTCTAATTGCAACTGAGTAATTGCATTAATAAATATATGGGTGAATAATATGTGCAGACATATTATTTTGTTACTGTTACTTGTAATAAGGGATTAATAATTATTGACACTAGATGAACCAATGATGTCAAAATGACGACAAATAAAGTTTGAAATAAAAACCGCCGATGGTTAATTTTGAAATTTCCATAATGTTATAGTGCTTTTACGGTTTCACACTGTACATTTTTCAATTAATACCCTATATACGCAGAGGTCTTCATTTACGTTTCTGACACAATCGTCCACCGTCACATGTGTAATATTCTCCCCATACTGCTACCAGCTTAGGACTTATATAATTATGTTCCGTTCTTTCAATTTTCACCATGAGTAGATGCCAAAATTTCTTCCACTTTTAGCAATAGACTGTATATTATTATATATAGTCCCGGCATGCGCCTTTCCATGAAAACCCATCAGCGTAGTCAGTTGTTGTTGATAAAATCGTAAAAACAACAAATTGTAACCCAGTGGTCGTAAAACATTTAAACATTTTCCATTCAACCAGCAGCGTACCTCAGGCCGTGATATGGTAATTGATTTTGTTATAGCAAAATAGGTACGAAAACCTTTATTTCTATGACCCTTGTCACTATAGCATTCCTCCGTTAGAGACTCCTTTTTCTATAACCTCGACAGACCATTCGAACAAATTGGTGGTTTCTGTAACAGCAGCGTCGGCGAACTTACCTCATGTTTAGTTAACCATCAAACTTTTTATTGTAACAGCAGCCAAGTCTGTATCACTGTATAGATTAAAATAAATTGTTATTTGCTAAATAACAAAATTAAATATCTGTATACCACACAAGCACACAGAAATTACATCAGCATCAGATTCTCATATTTGTCCAATCGATTAACTCGACAAAATCAGATATATTAAATTTATTTTTAATTTCGAAAGTTGTACATGCCACGTGTTTTGGCACGAAAAGTAAACACAAATCTAAAAATGCGTAATTCAATTAAACGCTAGTTTATCTGTCGTGCTACATTTTACTACTATGGTAAAAATATACTAAGACTTTTCCATTTAAATCGTGCATGCTCATCCAAACAAATTAATTTTTTTTGTTAGGTTGGTAGTAACTAAGAGGCATCTGTTTATTATAACCTAAAAAAGTGTTGTCGGCGATTATCAGTATGAATGAAAAAATTCAGCAATGAATTTGTAACAAATTTTGCTACAAAAATGGAATTTCGGCTTCCGACACGTTGAACATTTTTAAAAACGGTTTTGGAGACAATACACTGTCTAGAGCAAGTGTTTTTGATTGGTAGAAATTATCCTTGGAAGGCAGAGAACGCATTGAAGATGATGAACGTCAAGGAAATCAAAGATCTGGTTCTGAAAAATCGTTGATTAACTATTAGAGACCTTGTTGACATGACCGGAATATCATTCGGGTCGATTCAATCAATTTTGAAAAACAAATTTGGTCTCAGACGAGTCCATGCTCGTTTGGTTAAAAAAACACTCAATTTGTTTGAAAATGGACGTCGTGTTAACATCTGTGAAGAGATGATTTTCAAATACTAGCCGATCATGCAACGCATTATTTTGGGTAATGAGACGTGGATCTACGCTTACTTCTTTGGAAACAACCGACCAATCGACAGAATATGGTATCGCTCAAAAATAAAGATAATATTTACAGTTTTCTCCGATTATCATGGTGTTGTGCATCATGAATTTCTTCCGCCGGGCCGAACTGTTAACAAAAAACATTATTTGAATGTTATGCGTCGTTTGCGTGAAGCTATTCGCAAAAAGAGGCCGGAATCGTGGCGAGACAGCTCATGGTTTTTACACCACGATAATTCGCCGTCGCATACTTCATTGGTTATTCATGATTACGTGGCCAAAAATTTGACCCACATCGTTCCACAACCACCGTATTCGCCGGATTTTGCTCCGTGTCCCTTCTTTCTATTCTCTCGGCTTAAAAAACCGTTTCGGGGTCACCGTTTTGATTCCATCGAAGAGATTCGACGAAAATCGCTGCGCGCCTTGAAGACCATTCTGGAAATCGATTTGAAATGTTTAATCAAAACAGTTCCAATCATAAATAAAAATCTTTAAATGTTTAATCCAAACAATAACAATCATACATCAAAACAACAAAAAGTTGTTTTGAAGATTGGAAAAAACGTTGGCAAAAGTGTATCGTCTCCAATGGGGACTACTTTGAAGAGGATTAAATAAATTTATAAATTAACCCTTAGCGCTCCGTAGGCTCCGCTACGGAGCCGAATGTTTTTAACATGATTGCGCTTAAAATGCGCGGTATCGTCGGTGTTCGCAATTAATAACTGTAGTTAAAACGTGATCAGTCTCTGCACTGTTACGATTAAACCATTTGTTGACCTTTTTTATAGTTAGCAATATGGAGAAAAATAATTATTATGATGAGAATTTAGAGTTGAGTGGTAGTGAAGACGTGTTTGATTTTCAAGTGTTAAAAGGTATTGCGAAAGACAATGTTGATTATAATTCTGACACTTCAAATAGTGGTTCCGAAATCATACTGCATAAAAGAGGGACTGTGTTGTGTCTTCTACAAAGAAACAAAAGGATGGCAGACGTCAAATAAGTGATTACTGTGACACTTGCCCAAGTAAACCCAGGATGGGAAATTGTTTCCAAAGATATCACACCATGGTGAATTACAAAATTTTAAATTTATCTTTCATTTGCAAGCAGAAAGTGCATATGTATAAAATAAATATAATTAAAACATTCACAAGCACGTGTAATTCTTCTCACTTAAAATAAAACTCTATTTTACTCGTTATTGTTTTGTTTTGTTTGTATTAGTTTTGATTCTATCGAAGAGATTCAACGAGAATCGCTGCGCGCCTTGAAGACCATTCTGGAAATCGATTTCAACCATTATTTTGAAGATTGGGAAAAACGTTGGCAAAAGTACATCGTCTCCAATGGGGTCTACTTTGAAGGGGATGAAATAAATGTATAAATTAAATAAGCCGTTTGTATTTTATTTAAAGAGTCTTACTTTAGATTGATCATAGTAGTATTCTTAGGGAAGAAGTGCTGTAGAGGGTGACAAGCTAAAATATCAAAATACACGAATGGTGAGAATACAGACTGCGTCGCGTAAGACTTCCTTTGTCACCGCCCCTAGAATGGGCAGAGTCCAAGTTTACTCAGACAAGCTATACCGCATGCTCTCACGAACTTAGTACCGCAAACTAAGAATGCAGGCGGGTGATTATCCTTTATGTAGGTCAGTTGGTCGCACCTGTACGAGTGTTGTGCCAAAAAAAACAGTAGTACTACGGATAATGGTCTCATAGTCGGCTATATCCCACGAGAGGACGTGAAACCCCAATGACCGGATTGCATGATCAGAAATTCTGCGGATATTTGGCTATGCTGCATGATCCTGTCGAGTCTTCTCATGATTTAAGATGAACACAAAGCACTCCGGGGACCAAGAGATAGTTCAAACCGAGTCAGGCTGTATAGTTTATGTCAGTAAACGTGGACCCTAGTCGTTCTAGGAATAGTGACAAAGGAGATTTCATGTGGAGTGATTAATATTCCCTCCATAGGAATATTGTGATGTTATCGTTCTTTGGGAAATAAAGAAACCGCGTGAGTAAATTGATTATACAAGGTGTTTCGGGGTAGGTGCCGTTTGATATTGTTGGGGATAATTATATGCTATATTACCGACTATCTGATTGCAAAAGGACAGAGAAAAGGGAAACAACGAAAAGTTAAAAGTAAAAGATCAGATTGCATAGAATTGCCTAATAATACGGACGTGACAAGAAGAGAAAATAGAGAATTAGATATTTTGAAACCGTTATATTTCTTGAGACTTTGTTTGTATAAACAGTATTTTAAACTTCGTTATAGTGGCTTTCGCGGACATCATCTTTTAGGACAACACTTCACTATAGTGGTTTTCAAGGATGTCATCTTTCACATTAGCTGCAGCAAATATATCATTGATCAGCCGTTCAGACGAACCACAAAACATTTTCAATCGTATTGTAAATCCAAAAAATCTAAATTAGCGTTACGAAATTGTATGGTATGTTCAAAAAAGTGACGTGGGTCTATGTGTCGTACACCAACAATGTAACTCGAGTAGGTCCGTGCATTGTCGATTATCTATATTTACAGAGCCTTTGACCGATAAAAATGATATATTGTTTAGTTCCGAAATAAGCTTATTGTTAAGAAGCTTATTTTGGATTTTGAAACGCTTATCACTTTCCAGGGAAAGCGATAAGCGTTTCGGCTAGAGATCTGTGAGGGATCTCACTTCAGTTATCCCAGATCACTCAGTTGAGAAGCATACTTTTTCTGAAATGCACATCAGTAATTTTTTTCCCTAAAGTATTGATTGGACGGCGTAAAAGTATAATTGAAAGTGAGAGTAGCGATGAAAACGTGGGTTTTAGAAGAAAGAGTAGAGTGTAATTTGTGTATATTTCATATTTTTATGCTGTATATTCTCTATTTATACTTCAGTGCTTGTTCCATTAAATAAATTTATTTTCAAAATGTAACTGAAAATCTTATTTAACTTGAACAAGAAGAGCGTCACCCATATATGGGTGACGCGGGCATACGGGAGGATAACCGTCGCCCAAATACGGGCGACATGGCGCGGAACGTGTTAAGTGCCAGACGACGACGGTGTGTCGTCCGACACTTTCTAGATATTTTTATTATCTTTCGATGATTGTTATCTTGCGATGCAACAGGATGTTTGCACGAATAAGTGTATCTGAAAATACGAATAAACAGCACCTATTGTGCACTTTTCGACTTCCCGACCGTAGTGGTCGTTGGACCCGTGACTGAAACGCTGAACACTCAGTACAAAATAATTTTCACGAAAGCAGTTACGAAAGAACTCTCAATAAATAGTCTAATGTATGATTTTTATTAGAAATGTTTCAACAGACAGGAGAATTTTCCTTATCACTCTAACATGCCAGATTCCTCATCCCAGATGATCGAGTTCCATCCCGCAGCTGTTCAGAACCGTATTTGTCCACCGACCCGGATCTCGCCTCCCCACTTTCCTCCTTTGCCATGTCCTCCTCCGCTGACAATAATCTTGCCGCTCACGGGTTCCTTATAAGCCAGCGTCTCATCGACCTCGGGTTCCGCCGCGCTGAAATGTATCGTTCCTCCAACGCTGATTCCGCCCCTCCACTTTCCGTGATGCCTGGTCAGGTGTCCACCAATCTTAATCTTGTAATTATCCGGTTCCTCAGCCGCCTTTTTTTCCTCCTCCAGCACTTCGCTCAGGGGTCTGCAGAAGCGTATTTCTCCCCTCACACTGATATCACCTCCCCATTTTCCTCCTTTGCCATGACCGCCGCCGCTGACGATGATCTTTCCGTCGATGGGCTGCTTGTAGAGCACCATATCTTCGCCATCGTACGAGGTGCGTGCAATTTCCTCAGCCGGAGCCGTGAAGCGGATTTCGCCACCGACGACGACATCGCCCTTCCACTTGCCTCCTTTGCCGCTTCCGCCGCCCTTGACGAAAATCTTGCCTTTCACTGGCTCCTTGTACGCAGCGGGCTTGCCTTCTTCAACCTCGTCGGCGGCGCTGAACTCGATCGATCCGCCGACACGGATGCCGCCAGTCCACTTGCCACCCTCGTTCTTTACTTCGCCTTCGATCTTGACACCGTAAGCTTCAGCTTCCGCGAGTTCCGCCGCTTCTTCCTCGGCTGTTTTGCTGAAGCGGATCTCGCCGCCGACGTGGATGTCGCCACCCCATTTGCCACCCTTGCCGTGTGCACCGCCGCTCACGATGATTTTGCCGTCGATCGGCTGCTTGTAGTAGGTCACTTGCTCGCTGGCTTCCGCACCGTAGACGATGACGTCTGGGACGGCGGTGCCCAGTTCGATCTCGCCTTCGATGGTTAAGTCGTCGGCAGCGGGACGGGCAACCGGATTGGCCAACGTCACGGCCGCAAGGGCGGTAAGAAGTAAGAAGCTTCGCATCGTTAGGGATACCTGGGTGGAGCAGGCGAGAAATTGGTGGCGATGTTAAACGCTGGGGGGTGGGTATGGTTTGGAAGTGAGGTGGAGGAGGTTCGGGATGGCGAGAGGTGATTAGGGAGATGGAAGAGTTTGTGGGGGGATGAATATTTGTGATGGATCCAAATGTGCTGTGGGGGCGGGGGATACAAGTATACTGTGCTTAACACGTTGACTGCCAAGCGTATTTTGCTATATTAGAACGATGGTGGTATGAAATACTACAGCGTTCGCCTGAATTATGCAAAATGTAAATAATGTGCAAGTATTGGAGACCAAAGAATCGCATCACTATTCTAATAACAACGGCGTTTATAATATAATAAATGATAGCCATTGCGAATATTTTGGATCTTCAGTCAAATCTGTTGCGTCGGTCACCGGTGACCATCATGGCAGTCAAAGTGTTAACACGTTGATTGCCAAGCGTATTTTGCTGTGTGGGAACCGCGATGCAATGAAATACTACAGAGTATGATTAAATCGTGCAACATGAAGGTAACGCAGAGTTACTAGATGCCAAAGTATTGAAACACCGTTGCAATATCAATTGCTTTTACAAGATTCCAAATAGGCTTCATAGTGAATTTTTTGCAGTTTTAGTAAAATCTTCTGCGTATTTTTCTATGTTAGAACCGCGATGCGATGAAATACTACAGAGTATGATTGAATCGTGCAAAATCAAGGTGACGCAGAGCTGGTAGAAACCAAAGTATTGAAGCACCGTTCCAATATCAATTGCTTTTACAAGATTGCAAATAGGCTTCATAGCGAATTTTTTGCAGTTTTAGTAAAATCTTCCGCGTATTTTGCTATGTTAGAACCACGATGTGATGAAATATTGTAGAGTATAATTAAATCGTGCAAAATGAAGGTAACGCGGTGTTATTAGATGCCAAAGTATTGAAGCACCGTTGCAATATTAATTGCTTTTACAAGATTGCAAATAGACTTCATTGAGAATTTTTCGCATTTTTAGTAAAACCTTTTGCGCCGGTCACTGGTGACCACCGTGACAGTCAACGTGTTAATCGAACGATCGTAACAATTATTTATGTGATGTAGTACAAGTACTATACAATAGAATTAAAAATACAAATGCTATACAATAGAAATAAAAATACTATAGTATATATAGTGCAAGTACTATACAATAGAAGAATATGAATATTTGTAATTAATATCAACGTGCTG
This sequence comes from Cryptocheilus praepositus, assembly GCA_033815515.1. Lineage (NCBI taxonomy): Eukaryota > Metazoa > Arthropoda > Insecta > Hymenoptera > Pompilidae > Cryptocheilus > Cryptocheilus praepositus. Next base: position 182,838 of record JAWWQZ010000232.1, read on the forward strand.
TGTCGATGGTGCAGATGAAAGTATGCCCCGTCTCGTGAAGCGATTATAAAAGTTGTTATTTGTGCAAATTTATTCACGTACGTAGTTGTTGCAGCATAAACAGAAGAACGGATGGATATGAAAAGAGACGAATATTGGTATTTTACTTGAATTTGGTTTATCATTAAACGAGACTAAAGTATGTGTGTAGTATGTCGTGATTATAAAAGTTATTATTTGTGTAACTTAATTCACATACATAGTTGATGTAGCATAAACAGAAGAACGAATGGATACGGAAAAAGATGAATGTATTTTACCTGAACAAAAGAACGTGATTATAAACGTTGTTATTTGTGATTAAATATGGGAAAAGATGAAAGAGATATTTTTATTTTACTTGAATTTGCTTTATCATTGACCGAGACTAAAGTATGTATGTAGTAAGTCGTAATTATAAAAGATGTTATTTGTGTAACTTAATTCACGTACATAGTTGATGTAGCATAAACAGAAGAACGGATGGATACGGAAAAAGATGAGTATTTGTATTTTACCTGAAGTTGCTTTATCATTGACCGACACTAAAGTATGTATGTAGTAAGTCGTGATTATAAAAGTTCTTATTTGTGTAACTTAATTCACGTACATAGTCGATGTAGCATAAACAGAAGAACCGATGAATATGGAAAAGATGAATATTTGTATTTTACCTGAATTTGCTTTATCATTGACCGAGACAAGAGTATGTGTATAGTATGTCGTGATTATAAAAGTTATTATTTGTGTAACTTATTTCACGTACATAGTTGATGCAGCATAAACAGAAGAACGGATGAATATAGAATATGATGAATATTCGTATTTTACCTGAATTTGCTTTATCATTGACTGAGACTAAATTATGTGGGTAGTATTTCGTGATTATAAAAATTATTATTTGTGTAACTTAATTCACATACATATTTGATGTGACGTAAACAGAAGAACGGATGGATACGGAAAAGATGAATATTTGAATTTTATCTGGATTTGCTTTATCATTGACCGAGACTAAAGTATGTATCTAGTATGTGGTGATTATAAAAGTTATTATTCGTGTAACTTAATTCACGTACATAGTTGATGGGACGTAAACAGAAGAATGGATGGATACGGAAAAGATGAATATTTGAATTTTATCTGGATTTGCTTTATCATTGACCGAGACTAAAGTATGTATCTAGTATGTCGTGATTATAAAAGTTATTATTTGTGTAACTTAATTCACGTACATAGTTGATGCAGCATAAACAAAAGAACGGATAAATGTGGAAAAATATGAATATTTCTATTTTACCTGAATTTACTTCATCAATGACCGAGAATAAAGTACATATGTCGTGTTTAGTCGAACGATCGTAAGTGTTGTTATATATAGCTTAATTCAACATATCGTGTGACATGAATAGATGAACGAATAAATGCGATGAAGGGTGAATGTTTCCAACTTACCCGAATGTGCTGTTTCGGTACTGAGGTGAAAGTGTGCCATGATTGACACGAGACCTGGCTTATATAGTATGAAGAAAAGATATCTCTCGCGGAAAGGGGCTTTACCGCTGTTCCTCAAATTGTGGAATACCCTCCCCTCTCTGCGTTCTTATTTGACGATTCCGTACAGTGGTTCGACCGAATGGTTTGCTCTGACGAAACGATGTACGAATGTGTACCACTTTTTCTCCTACCAATACTTCTCCCACCCACGACAGGGAGCATCGCTGGGTCGTTATTCGGCATTCACACCGAGCAATTAGCAGAAAAATGTGTGGAATATAAAACTTGAAAAAGTCTTATTGGTAACCCGACCGTAACAAAGCGTCAGTTTCATTCAATACGACTGCTGATTGTTTGTTCTTTCATCTTCTCCATTCTTTAATTCATATCTACCTCGCTGCAATTGCTTCATCAGAAGTGAAGCTAGCAGTTATGATTTCCTGGTTATTTACACATAAATATGCGTCAATGAACCTGAATCCTGTTTTACCAGTCAATTTAGATGGTAGATCTTAAATTACGTATTTAAGAACACAAAAATTTAATTAAAGGGTAATTTGGTTGGGTTCCATTTGAATGTTTGTTATTAAGTAAAATTACAAGTTAGTCAGTTTCATTTAATACGTCCGTGGATTTTCTGTTCTTCATTTTCCGTTCGTTTAATTTGTAGGTTCTTTTTAGTTGGTTCTGTACAATCGCTTCATTAGAAGTAAAGCCAGGGGATATATTGTCTTGCAGTTTATTTAACCGTAGATTTTTTTGCGTGAAGGAAGCAAAATCCCGTTTCATCGGTTGGTTTGATTGGTAGGTCTTACATTTCGTAAAGAAAAATTTAAAGATTCAATCGAACATCAACTTATCTAGCTTCCACCTGCACTAATTAAAACACCAAGGCTAACAGTTTTATTCAATACATCTGTTGATTCTCTGTTCTTTTTCCTTTTCCTTATTTTCGTTCATATCTTTTTTTTTGTATCAACCCGAAGAACTCGAACCCTCTTTCAGTGATTGGTTTGGTTAGTGGATCTTAACTCTTGTAAAAAAAAACTCCTAAAACCTTAATCAAACATTAATTTATTTGTCTACCACTTGCACGCTTCTTTTCATTAACAAAATTATAAGATTGAACACTTGTGGTTGCAAAACTACTAAGGTATGGCGTATTTGGACAGCACACTACACGTTTTTCGCATTTATTGAAACTGGTGCATTTGTTCGCTTGGCACGTGAAACCTGCAGTAAGATGGTAATCAAGCAAATTGTGCACGGATGCGATTACGTCTGAACGGCTTGTTCAAACACGGCCCAATTACAAATACGTACCACTTCTGGCTACAAAGTGATTGCGTTGAAGGTCATGATCGATAACGTTGGGAATGCGTTGGCCATTCGAAAATAATAAAGAATGTATTTTTAGTTCCATCTAAAATTATATTTGTACGAAACATTTTCTGTATACACTTCAACCCTTTAAGTAAACTTAAAAATATATTTATGTTAAATTTATGTTGACCTTAACATATAAGTTATGAATGATATTTCAGTTACGGTTAAAATAAAATAACTGTTCATTTAAATATATATATATATCTGTATATACTTGTTTTTACAAAATAATATTAAATAATTCTGTATAAATATATATATTTAGACATATATATAGTTATATACAGTATGAAAAGCGAGGGCAGTGTTTTTGTACAAAAGCGAAAATTTTTTGTGCGATTTTATTTTCAACAATTTCTTTTGTGCGATTTATTTTGATCCAGCGATGAAATCTAGGGCATAGCACCAGTTTAACGTTTGGGCATCAGTACATATTCATCGTTGTGGACGAAATATATGAATGTGTAATTAATCGAAACGCATCCGTGAAAACACGTCAACGTTATTATCTGAAATTGTTTGCACATAACATCGGCGAAAGAAGTTTTGATTCTTTCGGCGATAATCCACGAAACGTGGATGATTGAGTACACATCAGAGACCAAGATAGTGACATTATCAATAGTTTGATAGATTATGAAAATGGACAAGAAGAAGGCGAATCTATTACAGCAGATAAAATATATGCATGGATCCAAATTTCTGAAAAAATTGGAAACGCATTTTCTTAAAGTAGATACCAGAAGCGGAAAGACGCTTAAAATTCGAAAAAGAGCTGAGATGACGCCGAATTAAGGAAAAAATCGTTACGTTTACGAAGCAATTGACCAGTCGATCATCGTCACAAAAACTGCTCACTGAGTTTATGGTATCAAAAAACTAATCAATTGAAATCCTATCTTTAAGCGACGAAAGCGATTTTCATCCAATCCATCACAAGAAGATGTGCGTTTTGGATTACTTGAAAAAGTGGCTCGCTGGGCGGAAATTTAATGTACAATGTGAAAACTTATCCATGTACGGAGGCCTACAATGAAGAATTAAATATTTTTTTTCTATAGGTCTAATTTAATTATTTTATTTAATTGAGTTAAAAAGAGACTATTTCAAAAATAAATCGTCAATTTTCCAAAATTTTCGTTTTTTTTTTATGCGGTCCTTATCCACTGCCCACGTATATATATATTTTTTTCCTTTTTCTTGAGTTTATTTTATATATTAAATAATTATCTTTAAATGATAACACATTTAGACATTAAACTAAGTTCATACATCAGAATTTCGAATCTAATTTGCAGCTACACCATTACTTTAGTTGGTACTTATGTGAAGTGTTATAGTAGTGTTTCATCAAATGAATATATTATGTTGTGTAAAAATATTTTATTGTTTATGTTATTATATATTATTATATCTGTTATTATATATTTTTACTATTTTTAATGCTTTAAACATTTTCGACCGCAATTAAAATATTTAAACTTTTCTTGTTTATTTATGCGTTATCAAAGCGTCATATTTTTTAAAGCACTATCCAGCATGAAGGAATAATTTTGAGTTGCGTACTTCACACAGGTATACTCTTGCTTCTTTTCTCCTTAGTAACTTCCGATGGAACATACCATGTAATCATTATGCTTGCCTTGTGAATCAGGTTTTAAGATTTCCAATTTTCTGCTGAACCTATTTTCGTAATCTGTAGTCGATATTGATTAATATCTTGAAGTTTTGCCTTTATGAAGATTTTCAACTTGTAATGAAACTGTTTCTCGAATATAATTTATATCAAAAATTACCTTTCACGTATCATATATCTGAACTGGTAAAAGTTGCTGTGACGTAAGATATGCCAAACATCCGTTAAGGGTTACTATGGAGATATACATTTTTTTAATAAAAATAAGTATCAATCTCGTTATATGCTATCACCGGAATTTTTAGATAAAATAAAACAAAAGAAAGATGTGATCTTTCTTTGCGACAGTAGATCATGCTATTCGCTAAAAGTCATGTCGTTTCATGTATTATAGGGAATTGTTATAAAAAGATGGGAAACCTTCTAATAAAGTTGTAAGGTTAATATATGCACAAATTAAAATTTACAATGCATATACACATGTATTAATTTTATGTATTTATCTCAAAGAATAACATTACAGTATTTTTATATATTATTGCACATAGGATGGAACTAACAAAAAAGAATAAGAGAAGAAATATTAAATATTGTAAAGCTACGGTTTACGGTATATTATATGGTATCAAACTTAATAAACTTAATCTTAACTCACTGACCCAATTCATGTGTATAACAAATAGAAAATGATAACTTATTCATGTATTAAACTTAATATATAAACTTAAAATAAAGCTAAACATTTTATTATAACCATTTATTTTATTTTTGTACTCACAATACATGAAAAAGGCACGATTTTAAAGAGCTGGCATAGAAAAGGAAAATTGCTTCTTAATTTTGAATTTTTTTAAACCACAACTCTAAGTATTACCATAAGACGAGTTTTCTACACAGCTGTATTCTTCATCTTGTATTATTTACGTTGTGCCATTATGCCGTTCATCAATTCTTTGCTAATCGATTGGAGCAACAATGCAGTATTGCTAATTGTTGCTGCAATTCATATCTAATCGAATCAAATACTGATAACATAAGATACGGTGAACCTTGTGTGCTTAAATATTGGTCAAGACACTGTGGACGTCATTTTTCATTGAATACAAACTCTTTTAATCTTTACGGTACTGCAGATATTGATACCTAAGGCGCGTAAAATACGATAGTTCAATCGTGATATTTGCAGAGAACGGCGAAATTTTGCGAGAGTTAAATAAAATGGTAAAAATACTGAATATATATACATATATATATATACTGGAAACATTATATTATATGTTATATATATATATATATATATATATATATATATGAACTGGAAATGTTATATTATAATACAATATATATAATCTACATAAAATGTGTAATTTTATGTGGGTTCATATAAATAAGGCGTATACGGCAGTTCAATAAAGCTTTCCCTCGGCGTATATATTTCCGATCATACAATATAGTCCCGTTTATATATATATATATATATATATATATATATATATAGAGAGATAGAGAGAGAGAGAGAGAGAGAGAGAGAGAGAGCACTTGGTTTCGCACCGGTTTGTACGCACATAAGGAAGTTCTTCGTTCCTATATATGTGGTGGTATGATAATGATTACTATTGCTCACATTCGTTATTTCAATAACTCTATTAGTTCTGTTAACAATGCTGTGCGTTTTTCTCACGATTTTGCTTTATTTGTATTAATAAATTTTTACATGATTTCATTGTGCAAAGTGGATCAGATCAGTTTTTTTTGTATTCCACTGATATCTCACCAAACATCACAGATAAGTGGAAAGTCTGGCAAGTTAATTGTAACTTTTTCCTGTCTTAATACCGGTTAGTTGTAATCATCATTTTCACAGTTGTCTTCACTTATATTATTTATTATGGTGCAAGGTGTAGATTTTCTCGCAAAATATAATTCGACTAGTATAATTCCTTCCAGAACTATGCTACTTTATACAAAATTATGAGCTATTCGCTACTTCGTGAAGAAACATGTCGGAGTGCAAAGTGTTAAATGAAATAACTTTTCAGTAAAGGCTTTACATAATATATAACTAACACTACATGTAATTCCGTTGCAATCATCGATAGTATTTAACACGTTGACTGCCATGATGGTCACCGGTGACCGGTGCAAAAGATTTAAGACTAAAAATGCAAAAAATTCGCAACGAAGCCTATTTGCAATCTTATAAAAGCAATTGATATTGGAACGGTGCTTCAATACTTTGGCTTCCAAAAACTCTGCGTTACCTTTATTTTGCCCGATTTAATTATACTCTGCGGTATTTCATCGCATCGCAGTTCTAACATAGCAAAATACGCGGTGACCAGCGCAAAATATTTTACTAAAAATGCAAAAAAATCGCAACGAAGCCTATTTGCAAACTTATAAAAGCAATTGATATTGGAACGGTGCTTCAATACTGTGGGTTCTAACTACGTTACCTTCATTTTGCACGATTTAATTATACTCTGCAGTATTTCATCGCATTGCGGTTCTAACATAGTAAAATACACGGTGACCAGCGCAATATATTTTACTAGAAATGCAAAAAATTCATAATGAACCCTATTTGCAATCTTATAAAAGCAATTGATAGTAGAACGGTGCTTCAATACTTTGGCTTCTAACAACACTGCATTACCTTCATTTTGCACGATTTAATTATACTCTGCAGTATTTCATCGCATCGCTGTTCTAACATATCAAAATACGCGGTTACCGGTGCAAAAGATTTTACAAACAATGCAAAAAAATTACGATGAAGTCTATTTGCAAGCTTGTAAAAGGAATTGATATTGGAATGGTGCTTCAATACTGTGGCTTCTAACAACTCTGCATTACCTTTATTTTGCACGATTTAATTACAGTCTGCAGTATTTCATCGCATCGCTGTTCTAACATAACAAAATACGCGGTGACCAGCACAAAATATTTTATTAGAAATGCAACAAATTCACAATGAACCCTATTTGCAATCTTGTAAAACCAATTGATATTGGAACAGTGCTTCAATACTTTGGCTTCCAAAAACTCTGCGTTACCTTTATTTTGCACGATTTAATTATACTCTGCAGTATTTCATCGCATTGCGGTTCTAACATAGCAAAATACACTTGGCAGTCAACGTGTTAATGGGTGCCTCTCGTGTCAGCGGATCGAATGACGTGAATCGTCTATAGGCGCCAACAGTATGCCAAAAGCAAATTTTGAAACCTTTTAGTGCTGAATACTGCCAGCCGAAGCGGCCGCTGGGGACTGGATAATTGTTCGTTAGTGTTCAGAAGCAACTGTTTGCTCCAGATGAGCAGGCTGCCGGTTGCTTAGCAACTCATGTTGTCCACGTCGTCTCTTAGAACAATTGTCGTCCCGACTATGGTCTTGCACGTTAGCCGGTGGTCAAAGTATGTTTGTACTAGGACGCACTGTGTTCGTGCCGGGTTCTAATGACCATTCATATCACGGCAATTTCACAGTTGACGATAATAAAGAGCACCACTGTTGTGTTGATTTCCATAATCTTCCACCCGCCCTTTAACCGTTTCGAGACGGATTTCTTTTGAAGGAAATAAAAGAGGTAGATGTTGGTGATAATTATATCTTATATTAACGCCGGTGTGATTGCAAAAGAACAGAGAAAAGGGAAACAAGAGAAAAGTGGAAAATAAAAGATTGATCAGATTTCGTATAAACGCCTAACAAGAAGGACGTGTCAAGAAGAGAATATAGTTATTAAGTAGTATTAAGTAAATTAGTTATTTTAAAACCGTTGTATTATTTGAAACTTTATTTGTTTTAACTGTATTTTAAACTTCGTTTCTTTCAATAATTAAACTTGGTTTGAAGAAACTACAACAGCAGGTTACATTTCTCATGTGTTAGGTGAAGAATTTGTTATAAAAAGGTAAAAGAAAAAAAAAATATTTTTTTTACATCAGTGCAAATTTAAAGCCTGGGACATATACGTCGCCGAAACGGCAGTTCGCCATCCAACGCGTGAAGAAACGGGTAAGGAAAAGTAAACCATAAAGAAAATGTTCGCCATAGTGTTTGCAACTGCAAATTAAAACCAATAAAAGAAAGACACTTCTTACAATATTGACATTTAGCCTGATTATGTATCCCTACAAATACTAATACTAGAAATACAAATTATGTATTCCTACAAATCGCAGGTGTCGTCCATAGCAGTCAACGTATTAATACTTTCATCATCAACTAATGACAACTTTTTTTAATTGTTTCCCGCTGTTGTTGCAGTTAACCCTTTCGAGACGAATTTTTTTTAAGGAAATAAAAGAGGCAAGTTACATATATAATAATTTAGGTGAAGAATTTGTTGGTTATAACAGGATGAAAGGAAAAAAAAATTTTTTTTTGCATCAGTGTAAAGTTAAAGCCTGGGACATATACGTATTAGGTGTACAACTTTGCTTCCGCCGTTTTGCAATAGATGGCTGTAGCGGTAAGTGGTAGTCGAAATAAATAGATCGTAGATGTCATACAATAAGCTTAGGCATTTGTAAACATAACGCCATCGAAATATTAGTCGATTTGTGTCTGCATGATAAAGTCATTCTCGATTAAACATGTCAGCTTACGAGCCAAATTCTCGTCATTTGCGGGAGGTTTTAATTTTCTGCTTTAATATGAAGAAATCTGCGGCTGAGGCTCATCGAATGCTCTGAAATACCTATGGTGAGGCCGCTATTAGTGAAAGAACGTGCCGAGAGTGGTTTCAACGCTTCAAGAACGGTGATTTTGACGTCGAAGACCGGCAAGGCGGTGGAAGAGAGAAGGTTTTCGAAGATGCAGAATTGGAGGCATTACTTGATCAAGACTCGTGTCAAACGCAACAAGAATTGGCAGTATCATTGGGAGTGACGCAACAAGCCATTTCAAAACGCCTGAAAATCATGGGAATGATTCAGAAACAAGGAAATTGGGTGCCGTACGAGTTGAAGCCGAGAGATGTTGAACGGCGTTTGTTTGCTTGTGAACAGCTGCTTGCAAGGCAAAGACGGAAAGGATTTCTGCATCGCATTGTGACTGGGGACGAAAAATGGGTTCATTACGATTCCCAAGCGCAGAAAATCATGGGGATATAACGGCCATGCTTCCACGTCGACGGCCAAACCGAATATTCACGGTTTAAAGGTCATGCTTTGTATTTGGTGGGACCATCTCGGCGTAGTGCATTTGAGTTGTTAAAACCGACTGAAACAATCACAGGCGATCGTTATCGAACGCAATTAATTCGTTTGAGCCGAGCATTAAAAGACAAACGGCCGCAATACAACGAGAGACATGATAAAGTGATTTTACAGCACGACAATGCTCGACCCCATGTTGCGAAAGTGGTCAAGACATACTTGGAAACGTTGAAATGGGAAGTCATTCCTACCCCACCCGCCGTATTCTCCAGACGTAATACTCGGACTATCACTTGTTTCGATCAATGGCACACGGCCATGGCTGACCAGCACTTCCGGTCTTATGAAGAAGTAAAAAATTGTTCGATTCGTGATGCTTCAAAAGATGACCAGTTTTTTCAACGCGGGATTCGTACGCTGCCCGAAAGATGGGAGAAAGTAGTGGCCAGCGATGGACAATATATAATCATAAACGTATAAAGTTTTTTACAATAAAGCCTCGAAAGGAAAAAAACGGCGGAAGCAAAGTTGTACACTGGGACATATACATATGTTCTACTCGGCCTGCGCACTGGTGCATATGTGTTCATTCGTCTAATAAAGATTATGACAAAATTTATTCTGAATTGATACACTTGCAGTGTATTATTTGTAATAGTAAAAAAATAGTAATATAAGAATAATGTTTGGAAGCTATAAGACTGTTGGAACATCTTTACCCCGGTTTGAAAGACGACTGGGATATAAATGTCCCACCATATTTTGTACATAAAGAATTAAGTAATTTGAATTGGCTACATAAAAATTTTCAAAAGAGGGCTAATAAAATACAAACCAGAAAACTTACCGGCTCGTTTTATCTATATACCGTAATGATTTTTTGAAAACTACCTACAAATGATGTTACCGCGCTAATATTTTACACTTAACGGACTCGTTAATAGAGAGAAACTGAGATGAAGAAATTTTGATACCAGATTTTAGGAAATGTAACAATAGAGACCCATTCACAATGAAACAAGGTGCAAGAATTTTAGTAGATTGATAGTTAGAATCTACGATTAAACTTGACTGGGACATACGGGTCCCAGCAGTCTCGAAAGGGTTAAATTAACGCCCTTGTCGTCGAAGAACCGGCATATCTCTCGTTCACGTGTGATCGTGTCTATGACTGCTCAGTTCACGAGAGAACACAACGGCGCGTCAAACGGCTAGTAATTGCTGATTAATCATACAAGACGACACTAGTTTATAATCGTAATGCTTTGATTACGCTAATTTAAGAAATTGCAGCAAATTTTTTGTCCAAGGACATATGCGGATTCATCTTGTAGGGATATAAGATGTTAGGTGATGTCGAAGTGTGATGCGGAATTATATTGAGTTGAATAATTTATTAAAGATAAATAGAAGCACAAATATATAAATATAAATATAAGATAAAGGTAACACTATGGCAATTCGACTTCGATTCGGTAAACGGCAAGAATACGTATCTATACTGGACTGAACTACACTCTGAACTTGACTGATCTATAACTTAACTTAAATTGAACGACAACTTAAAACTCTGATCTATTACTGAACTGAAGTATAACTGAGACTAAGACTGAGCTCGCGTCGCAAACCGGTCCGCCTTTTATACGGACCTCTACCGCCTTATCTTAATCCGGTAGGGCCCGATGGCCCAACGACGTCGTTTTTCTGACGCTACAATCTCATAGACTGTAACAGGTGGGGAATCAGAAAGATTGTCACACGCATATATGCGTTCATGTTTCATATTGGTAACTTTTACCGAACGCATATATGCACTGATAGTCTGGACCGATAACGTTTCCAGGACATATATTCGCCCATAGCAGACAAAGGGTTGAAGCGCCTTTAGCCACTAGAGTAACGAAAGACTTAACCCTTTGACTGTTATGAACGCATATATGCGTCTGCCGAAATCTATTCGATGTCAACTATGGGCGCATATATGCGTCCCCAGTCGTTTCGATTTCTTACCTATTGGAGCCACAATTATCAATCTATGACACGAATACAGATGCGTTCTTCATCACATAATTTTCCTGCACTATTTAACCCTTTGACTGCTATGCATGCATATATGCGTCCGCCAAAATCTATCGGTCCCGATTATATGCGCATATATGCGTCCCCAATTGTTTCGATTGCTTATCTCTTGCAGCCACAATTAGCAATGTACGAGATAAAAACATATGTGTTTTTTATCAAATTTGTATTATATTTTATTATATTTTATTATATTTTTATCAATGAATAGAATTCATACCAGCGAAAAGTGTTTCGCCCTCAGGGAGTGCTTCGGCCGGAAGTATTCAGCAGCCAAAGGGTTAATCCTTTCCGTGCTACATACTTGCAACGGATAAATTGCAGCAGAGCAGAGTACTTTGCTGCATGTGGCACTCTGTATAAATATATAAATATACAGTATTAAATACAAATTATACAGTGTGTTGCACAGTTTGTGCGTTTGATATAATTATTAACCGGCAGGTACAGGATAAAAATGTTACTTATATACTTTTATGATCATTTTTTTTACATAGAATGTCACTGCGACAAGAAATGTTCTATCTTCAATTCTTTAGGGTTATATAAAAGTTGTTTTCCATTTTTTACGTAGATTGTTATATTTTTGCTTTGGTAGGTATTATAAAAGCACAGGAAAAAAGAAATTCAGCATATAGCTTTGAAATTTCCTCAAGGCAATTTAAAGTCACAAAAACAAAAAAGCAATAGAAAAATTTAAGATAAATAGTTTGATTATCGCAGTGACATTCTGCATAAAAAGTGAGACATTCTGTAAAAAGAAATAAAACCTATGAAACTTTTCGTAAATAATATACACAAAACGCGTAAATAAAAACAATTGCTGTTCTGTATCATAAACCTCTGTTGTGATCCCAAACCATATATTTTCCGTAAATTACTAAACAATATTTTAAACTACCGAAACTGTTCTAATATTTTTTCTTTTGACTACCATTTCCAGATAAGCATAGGCTTTTTAAATTATGTAAGAATAGTTTCAATCAGTGTTTTCTTATAATGAGGAATAAAAATACTGGACTATCGCAACTCATAAATAATTATTGCAAAAAAGAATCATTCATATAAGGTCGTATTACACTACTGTCAATAGATAAATCATTTCTAACGTGTATATAATTAGCTAAAGTCTATACAACGGATTATTTAAATGTTCATCAAGAGTCCACATAAAAAATTACACGAATCTACCTTCACTATTTTCATTCGGAAGTTCTATAAATTGCAATTCTTCCAACACCCTGTTTACGTTTCATCTAGTAAGCGCACTTTTAAAATGGTTATTCTGTTTTAAAGAGTGGCCGAATATTAATCGGAGTAACTGTATATTGTTCTAGATATTTAGGATAAGTGTGGTTTTTCGACGTTTTAAAATTGAGTGCGTTGAAACTTGGAGGGCACTTGATCACTGTGCGAAGTGGAATACTCGACCAAGTGATGAAGCACCGTTGTTAAATTCATAACGTTGGTGATGAAGCAAGAAAATACGGTTTTATCAAAATGTTTGGATGAGAAAGCAAACACAGTGTCATTAGTGTACGAGGACGTTCGCAAAATAAAAAGCGAGTAAATAAATAAAATGCCATCCAATCCGGACGTTTTCATGAAAGTGTATGCGTTGCATGTTTTCAAAACATTTAATTACGACTTCTGATTTTCGTGAAACGAATGGGATAATTGGTTTAAAAAATTACAATGATTAAGCTTCTTTTGCTGCTGGGAATACTGATGCAGATTTGTACTGAGCGCGAATGTATAATTTCAGAAACTGAAAGTAGTTTTTATTCCTTTCCGTGCAATCAACGCGTACATACATTCGGCAAATTGGGAATTCTATGTGCTATAGACGCATAGCGAATTTACCTATCGAGGGTATCGAAGTGAGGACTGATGAACAATTTTTTTTTGTTATTTATGAATTCCTTTTGGGACCACTATTGTGTGTTCAGAAACCTCTAAATAACGAATAAAGTTGTGCACCGGTAGATTTTTCACCGAGCAATACTAGTTTCCTCCTATTAACCAGTTAACCCATTCGAGACGACGATTTTTTTTCGAACACGGTCCCCAAGAGCGAAATTTTTTTTTCTTTATATTGTTCATTTTTAATAAAAAAAAAACATGTTTACTATGGAAATCACCTAATTCGTAAGTGAATTCACATAAATAAGACCATTGCACACCAGGTGTGCAGCTCGCTCCTCGGAAAATTTTTATTGCCGGGAACGGATTGAACACCATGTGTGCAATGTAAGGTAAAACGAAAATACATCATTAAAAAATTTATGAACATTTATTTCAAAAATAGTTAGATAATATAAAATCGTTATTTTATTTTCAATTATAAAGAACAGAATATAACGCAAAGAAAATGTTTAAAAAGTAGTAAAAAGTTAAAAAAAGGTAAGTTGAATAATGAAAAAAATAACAAACGAGAAATAAATTTTTAGAAAAATGTCTACAGATAACAAAGTAATGTAACTCAGTAATAAAAAAGAAAATATAATTTGTAAATATACTTTTAGCAAATAGTACACTGATCGTAAAGTAATTATACATTAGTTGGTTGATGGTAGCGTTTGAAACATTCTCCCAAACATAATCCAGGATTACCGACACAAGCAGGACAAGAGTAATCATTACGTTTATATTTTCCTTCTTTGTAGAATTGTCGGCAATTCATAGTATCTTACATGTAAGAAAGGTTTAAAATAATTTTTAGATTTTTGGTACACAATAAAACCACTGCCAAATTTTGTTTTCCTGTACCTTGCAGATTTCATTAGTTCAAGGAAAATCTGACGCGCTTTTCTCTTTCGACGATTAGTTTCTGTTAACTTAAAATAATTTTCAGAATAACTGATAATTTACATTTATTTAACATTTTGTAAAACAATCTCCAGTGTGCATTCTTGCTTGTCGGGGCATTGCACACACGGTGTGCAAGCCGTCTTAGTGCTCTGTGAAGTAGAAGCTGTGCTACGTTGGCTTTTGGCTTTTGACCACTTTGGCTTTCAGAAATCAATTGCACTATAAGACGGTGTGCAATCGGTCGTCGAATGGGTTAACTGTGATTGACGAGTATTTTTATATTCGTTCTTTTTCACCTTTTTTTGAAAGAAGCGAATTGAAAGAAGCGACACAGCGTTCTATTATTTGTGTATTGACGAGTATACTCGTCATGCGTATAAAGCAGTGACCATTGGCTATTTAAATTGCAATTTTTGTGAAAAGCAAAACGTATTCTCAAATTTCAAGATCAAAAAATGGTCAACTACTGGTCCTTTACCTTAATTGACCTTCTTGCGCGATTCATCAGTGGCATAATGACAGTGCTGTCACTAGAATTTTCATTACTGTTTATAACTCTTTCAATATCTATCGACTGACTGCTTGAAACATTGGAAACCTTTCCACTACTCTTACTTCCACGCGAATTGCTTGCTGTTTTAATCATTTTGCTCCATTTTTTATACATCCTCGGGGGTTTGACAAAATTAAAAATGATCAGGAATATTACTATTTGTGAAGAAGACTGTACGAAACGGATGTTTATTTACTTTTCAAATGTTATCTGGACTACGACAATGTGTCGTAAGTAGCACGTGAACTGCATTGGAACACGAGATATAAAATACCCATTCATATAAAGAAGAGAAAAGAATAAATAAGAGCCCATTCAGACGTTCTTGTTTGGCCCGAGATTAAGACCACGAGTACGGCTCGTGATATTCATGTTTGGCCCAAAATGTCGGTTAAAAGCCAGACTCGTGATATTCACGTTTGACATGAAATTAACACGTTGACTGCCATGCGTATTTTACTGCATTAGAACGGCGATCCTATGAAATACTACAGCGTTTGACTAAATTGTGCAAAATGTAAATAATTTGCAGGTATTGGAGACCAAAGGATCGCATCACTATTCTAACAATAACTGCATTTACAAAATAATTATTGCTACTCTTTGCGAATATTTTGGATCTTCAGTAAAATGTCTTGCGCTGGTCAGCGGTGACCCTCACAAGTGTCAAAGTGTTAAACAGCGAGTCTGACTCATGATATTCAAGTGTGACTTAAAATTTTCATCACGTGTCAGGCTCGTGGAAATAGTGCAAGGGGTTAAGACTTCCGTATAACGGTTCCTGACACGATAGTGGAAAGAGACTATTTTGTATTCAAGATTTCTTTTATTGCCGCATGTCTTCAATTCTGTCCTGGCAAGAGTCGATATATTAGCTTTGTCAAGGATTTAACGATTGACTTGTCGCGTTCAATAGCCCAAGAACATTTTAGTAACCGCTGACTTCCGCAGGGTACCTCTGCATGTAACGATTCGCTAGTTGAGTTTCTCGTAGTCATACCTTTGCTCGAGTTCCCACTTTTCCGAAACCGAGGATTCTGGGAGGGAGGTAAGGCCCTAAGGAAAACGCCCTGATTAGAAGTGGTGTCGCTAGAGCGACCTGCCAATCAGCGTAGACCAGAGGGCCACAAGGGCAAAGGTTCCGAGTTACTGAACAGTCTAAAACGAACCCTCAAACGAACACCCAAATAAATAGAGAAACTTCAGAAGCCCAGTCGTGCATATAATTTACAAGTTCCCAACACCTGGGTGGTCCTTCGGACGATTTTTACGTCGGCACACCACGTGCGAAATTTACGAAGCTCAAACGTTTGCTAATCACAACCACGGGGACAAGACTTTCTAACACTAAACATTGATTTTCATAAAAAAAATTCCTAATTTTTAAAGCGAGAAATTGAACGATCAAGTGATATAAGAATTTACAGAAAGTCAAGAAATAACAATGATGTACGATTTTAAAGCAAATTTTGCAAGAGATAATTTGATCCGGCTTGGTACGTTTAGTGTTAAAATTGCGGATTGATAATTGACAATGCATAAAGGTATTAAAATTCATTCACAAAATACAGAATTCTCGTTTAAAATTTGACAATATTTAAATTTATCGGATTTAATCGTACTGCTTGAAAATGTGCAATATTTAAGTGAAGATCATTTAACACTGAAATATCTGTACTTTACACCTACCTATTCTTATCATGAGGGGTCATTTGACCCCTAATGAAAGGAACGTTGATTTTCATAAAGAAATTCCTAATTTATTAAAGCGAGAAATTGAATAATCAGATGATATAAGAATTTACAGAAAGTCAAATGAGCGAAAGAAATAACAATGAATGTACGATTTTACAGTAAATATTGAAAGGGTCATTTGACCCCGCTTGGCACATTTAGTGTTAAACAACTAAGTCATATCTATTGTAATAGGATATTCATGCAATACCCCTCCCACGCGAATCATAAACATTTTGAAAGAACACAGTTGCATTAATTTTATTACACTTGTTTATATTTTCGTTTCTGTTACATATGTTTATTTGTTTTCTATCAAGCGTGTTCTAATCGCTAGCCAAGTAGACGCAGATTCATCGTAAAAATACTTATTCACATGACCGCATGTTATTTCCATTGAAAATATGTATAAATATGAATTAGTAATCTTTATTGAATTAATGCGCCGGCATTTTTCTATTGGAAACTATCTAATTTACTATCTAATTTACTAATACTAAACAGTATTCGATGAAACAAGGTTCAATGTGATGTCATAAACTCCATCTTGTGAGGATTCGTCTGATTATTCTTCTCTCCACCATCAGTTTTACAGTATCGTGATGTCACTAGGTTATTTCATATGCTATTGTTTGTCTTTAAGCAAACATGGATCCTGGTTATTTGAGGGGCAGTAATGAAGAAGGTACTATATCTAACTGACTATATAAAGCTGGTAAACAAATCGGAATATTTCAGACCTCAGTGGTTGGATATACATTGCACAAGTAAATTCACATTTTCATTGCTTGAACTGAGTTAAACAATTATTTAGTAACATCGAAATCATCATCGAAATGTTATTTTGTATTAACGCATACAAGCAAAATTTTGAATTAAATAAAAAAATCTTTATTTCGCTAATGCTTTAGTTATTATAAAAATGTCAAGTTGCAACATTTTACCTTTAATGGAAAACGCATTTTTTCTTGCTACGTTGGAGAACTTATAATTTTGTCGTAATATTTTATCATATATTTGAACATAATTAATGCACCAGAACTTACGCAAACATTTGCGCTCTCGGCATGTAATTTTCCCTGAGACACTTGTTCCTATTTTCTTACCCTGTGTGTCACATACTGACCATACATTTCACAATGTTAATCCTTTGTACTTGCACACGTTTCTTCATGAAGTCCTGAATAATGCATTATCCCGTAAAAATAATATAGTTTCGGAAATAGTTGTCCTATATAAGTGATATTTTACCTAAAACTCCGTTGGTGCATAGTTTATGATATAAAATTAAAATCTTATAACATATACTTTTCAAAGGTATGATACGTTTAAAATAATCAGCAACATACATTGAGAGCTTTTTTAACAAATATCCTAATAATAAGTTATTAGTCGTTGTCTACCTGCCGTTTTTCTCTTCGAACATACAATACAATCTCATAACATACAGTTTATTCCCTCGCGCACAAATCAAATGCCATTTATCGTTCAGCTTGTTATTTGAACTTGTAGAAAGATGTTCTCACAGTTGCTGCAACTTACCCCTCAGCCGATTGATCAAAAATTGTAACAGTTTGAAATAGGGCAGACATTTTTCTTTTTCGCATTCCTTTTACTTGTAATGGTATAGAAATATCTTAACCAGTTAAGTGCGTTTGACATGTATACACGTCGGATCAAATCTCAATTGCGATGCATATGACGTGTATATCCGTCGTGTAAAATAAAAAATTACCATTGACTATCAAAATTCGAAATTTCAATAAGATACAATAAGAATATTATTTGGTGATATGTTTCCTTTATATTGGGTTGGCAACTAAGTGATTGCAAATTTCAAATAAGAAGGAAAATTCTTAACTTTTGTTTAAAAATATAACTTCATTCAATTAGATACTGTCCATTTTTGTCGATGACCCTTTGCCATCGTTCTGACAGTGTCAAATTTCTGATCTTTGCTATCAAAGAACTGAAATAAATGTGATCTGACATCACTAGCATTATTAAAAATTGTACCATTTAAAACTCAATAAGAATTTTAGTTTTTATTAAATATTTTATTTTCTTTCTTCCTATTATTCTGGAGTTCTGCATGGAACGAAACAAATGGTAGTCTGAAGGCGCAAGATCAGGGCTATACGTTGGACGTGATAAAACATCCCAACCCAGTTGCAATAATTTTTGGCGAGTGATCAAAGACGTGTGGGGCTTTGCATTATCATGGTGGAAAACGAAACCCTTACGATTTGACAATACCGGCCGCTTTTCATGAATTGCATCGCTAAGTTTGGCGAGTTGTTGAACGTACATGTTTGAATTGATCGTTTGGTTTTGTGGCATAAGTTGAAAGTACAAAATTCCTTTATAATCCCATCAAACTGACAGCATAATCTTTTTTTGGTGAATCTCTGCTTTGATGTCGTTTGGACTGGTTCATCTTTCATCACCCACGATCTCTTCCTATTTACGTTGTTATAAACTATCCACTTTTCGTCGCCAGTAATTAGGCTTTTCAGAAATGGATCAGTTTCGTTGCGTTTCAGAAGCGAATCGCAGATGCTAATGCGTTGCGGGAAATGAATTTCCTTAAGCTGGTGAGGGATCCATAAATCGAGTTTCTTCACATAATCAAGCATTTTTAATTTTTTTTCAATGCATGTATGCGATACATTGAGCTTCTCCGCAATATCACGTGTTGTGCTATGACGATCTGAATCGATAATGGCCTTGATATGGATCTCATTGACTTCAACTGGACGGCCAGATCATCCTTTCTTTCAAGGCTTCATTTCCATATACGGCACGTAACTTCTTCTGTGTTTGCTATGCATTCTTGTCTTTTCGGAAGTATTACAATAAAATATGTCTGAAATGCACGCCTTGTTCTTCCATTTTTAAATTGGGATAAATACAAAACTAAAGCACTAATCGATATAATTTTTTTTGTTAAATTAAAGGTAGAAGTCCAAATAATAAGAAAAAAATATAGGTTAGATGCAATGATCACGTTAACAAAACAAAAGAAAGCGTAAAGTCCATCTACCGCAAAATCCGGAATCACTTAGTTGCCAACCCAATATTATCAATAAAACTGCTGAGTATTTTATATTGCGAAACCAATATCATACGCAAGCCGCGACTTGGTCGGCGAGCGTTGATTTATGGAGAAATTGCGTAAACAATTAGCAGGGCCAATACTCTTTTTGCTCTACGAGGCAGGGTCCTACATATTCTTCGATTGAATACAAGCATCCTAAACATTCAATCCAAAATCTCTCTCTTCCTCACTTTTGAAGCATTTGAGATAAACCTGCGTATTTCTACAGTTATTGTCGAAATAAAGCGCAAGGAATGAAAAATAACGAAATATGTATAATATAATAATAATGATAATACTATAAATTGCTAAATTTAGCCTCCAGATGGGTGACTCAGACAGCAGTAGTAGCGAAATTCATAATAGGACCAATTATCCTGCGTTCGTCATTGCTTGACTTTAATTCCGCACCCTGTGAGGGATTTCTAAAATTAAATTCCGCGCTAATTGGTTAAGGATGCAACAACTTGGAACAAATGTTAAGCTTGCATACATTTTTACCTTGTACTTTGTTAAACGTGTATATAAATTGTCCATGCGTGTATCTAAAGTCCCATCTGCCATTTCGTTTTCGAGCTACCAACCAATTATAAGACTCCCCCAAAAAAGACACGTGATCCAGCTATACATAATAGTAGACGACAAGCGTAAAAGGGGAAGTAACGGGAAATTGAGAGATTTGGGGAAAAGGGGGCAGAACGACATGTCGTAAGACGCAGTCAGAAAATATGGTGTTGAATCTCGAACCCCGCAAACTGTTCCGTGCGCCACGGAACATTGAGTGTTGTTCTTCGGACAAGTTAAGATAAAGCGGTCCATTGTGATCGATGCGTCGCATTCCACACATAGCGGGGCAATATATCACGGAAAAGCTACAAATAACATAATAAACATTTATCACGCTTCCACCGAAGACGCAGTGAATAATTTCGAAAGCGGCGAAAATGAAAGACCGCACCGGTTCCCGCTTTCAAATTAACGCTGCACGTAACGATTCGCCTCGCCGCGTTAATTTGCTGATTTGACGTGGAATTGATTCGTCGGACTAATTTCCGTATACCGCAGCGACGCGTTTATCGTCAAACGAGTAGTATAACTCTTGCGGTTTTCCGTACTTTCCGCTCGTAGACGAGCGTGACTTTGTAGCTATTTTCTGGTTCAACCGCCCACTTAACCTGAAACAACTGTGGGCGCGTTGGCAGAAGTCACTCACATGTACAGGGTAACCCACTTGTAGTTTTATACGCAATTATCACGCCAACTGGCGGTTATGCTGAAAAATATTTGGGGTGCCATAATTATTTATTCCAAGACTGGCAGTCCTTGAACCCTTTCGAGACTGTTGGGATATATATGTCCCAGTCAAGGTTAATTGTAGATTCCAACTGTCAATCTACTAAAATGTCTTGCGCGTTGTTTCATTGTGAATGGGCTATTATTATAATACATTCTTTAAAATGTAGTACCACAATTTCTAGCTGTCGAAAAGTCTGTTAG
The DNA here is from genome assembly GCA_033815515.1 of Cryptocheilus praepositus. Classification (NCBI taxonomy): domain Eukaryota; kingdom Metazoa; phylum Arthropoda; class Insecta; order Hymenoptera; family Pompilidae; genus Cryptocheilus; species Cryptocheilus praepositus. The sequence goes on from JAWWQZ010000232.1 coordinate 204,311, forward strand.
GTGTAAAATATCAGTGCGGTAATATTATTTGATGTGATATACGTTTGCGCGATACGTGCTTTGCACCTTATCATACAAAGTAGTTAACATAAACACTATTTTCCCTATTTTTATATTACTTCTCTATTACTTATTACATATAATTTATGTTTTACATATAAGTATTTTACCTATAAGTATTACTACTTATAAATAATTAATCTTATAAGTAATACTTATTTCTCATTAATCTTTATAAGACTAATGAGACATATATGTTCCAGACTTTAAATTTGCACTGATATAAAAAAAGTCCTTTTTACCCTATTATAATGAATGAATTCTTCACCTGAAATATTAGAAGTGTAACCTGCCTCTTTTATTTTCTTAAAAAAAAATCCGTCTCAAATGAGCTGAGGAATCTAGTGGCTGCAAAATTTCAAAGTGAGTTTTGTATTTCAACACTTCGAGTGCCGGAACATTCTGCATAAATAAGGGAAACACTACTTTCTTCAAGGGCCGCATCTCCCAAAAATGGGAGGCGATGTTTTTTAATTTACATGGAATGAGTTTTGTATTTGTCTCGCTATATATTCAATAGATTAATTAATTCATTCATGTGCTACAAACTTTTCGAAAGATATGATTTTAATATTTTGTTTCGTCGCAGTTTTATCAGTTATAAAGTTATTTGTAACTGAGAGTCGTAGAATTAAATATATATCTAATTTTCGGTACCATTTCATACTTAATCTGCACCGATGCATAAGACACCGGTTGATCAGGAAGATTAATCCCACACAATTTTGTGTTGTAATCTAACACAACATTCTAAAAAAAAAATCAAATTTTAGTGCAGAAAAGTATTATAAAATCAATATGAGCTTATAAAATGTAGCCGTGGAATTATACTAAGTTCCCAAACATAAAAATCATCAAAAGACTACAGTTAAAAGTCTTGTGTGCAATAAGAAATTCACTCTGACACATTTGAAACTATACTCAGCAGAAACACCTCAAAATTCCACATTTCACACAAGAAATACACAGACTAACAATTTGTAATCCAAGAATTAAGGATCACGAAAAAAAATAAAGAGCTGGCACATACCTCTACAAAAGCTTAACACTTATCCCATTTATTTATTAGTCTTATGATAAGGGGTAAATTGGAAATACGCAGTAATGAACTTTTTGAACGGTTTGTATGGTTGAATTTGCTTTATTTGCGGTTTTCTTAGGGTGAAACTCGAATTTATAGAGATTTTACAGTTTCAGTAATAGTATTATGTATTATATTGTTACATATATTATATAATAACATAATAATATTATTGTATATTGCCGAACGTTTGCAAAAATTAATTTTCCGCTAAGAAAACCCGAAATAAAGCAAATTCAACTGAAACAGGCAGTCAAGATCATTATATCAAAAGTTGAGCAAAAATTAAAATACGTCGCAAGAAAATAAGAATAAATTTTATTGAATACTTTCACCCACGGCAAGAACCTACGTCATTGAAAAGAGTGACATGGAAATAGCTGGCTGAATTTTGGTACTGTGTTCTACTATTTCGAGGATGAAAAATGGTCATACAAATGTAGGTCCGAAAACTCTTCCTTCTCGAGACGTAAGCATATTTAAATTATGGATATATTTAGGAATGTTCCAAATTTACTTAAAGAAATGTTTGAAAATGCTGTCTGACTGTAATGACATAATACTTAGTCCATTCCGAAATGACTTCATCCAAACGTAAAGTGAATATCTGCCCTATTGATTTTAGAATAAATAATCTTGATGATACCTCCTCCAGTATGAAATTTTTAAATATACACCGATTCAATGCAAACATAATTTGTACTAATGTATTATTTACTTTCAGCAAAAGTAGTGACAATACCGCTTGAAATTCAATGTCTGAAAGCTATTTTCGTAAATTTTCGATGTAAGCGAAAACCTATTATGGGAATTTTCGGACCTATGTTTATTTAATCTCTATTCATGCTTTGGACTACTAAAACACGATACCAAAATTTGCAGAAATCTATGGTATAAATACAGATGGTCATCAGCTTTCATATTGAATTAGTTTCTGATGGACGTACCAAAATAGCGTAATTTAAATAACGTGGAAAAGTGTTTTAAAATACTTATTTTACAACATTAGCAATATTTGAAAAATTAATTTTACAATTATTTATTGACCATTGCCGGCTGTTTTTTTTTATAAATTTATGAAAAGGTGGTTAAATTAAACTTCCCTTTTTCTTTTCTTCATACGAAATTCTGTAGCATGTTGTGTCGTATTTTACTGCTCTTTGTACATGAGATACACGTTTTTCATTTGGATCACTTTCTTTAATGATGATATTACTCTCATCGTGATCATATTTTTGTTTGTTAAAGCCTTAATATTGAATTCATCACGAGCGTCTGTTTTTCTTCTACCTCATTTGGTGTTTTCTTTTTTCTTTTGTAGATTAATGAAGTCATCACGCGATAAAGTTTCTGGACTGAGAGTTAGTTTACTCATTATTACTTCCTTTGTTGACGTTCAAACTTAATTCATTCATCACATTAACTAATTCCGTTGCGATTGTAATTTCAGTCGCAAAGCTTAACTTTCAAATATCTACGGAAGGCAAGGACCATTTGTAAATTGTGTTGGGTTTATTTTATTCGTCAGCACCAGAAGGTTTTGCAGGCTCTTTGTCCATAGATCCGGAAAATGAGAAGACGGGCATAAAGTTTCATCTCTTGTCAGACGGGAGTGTCAAGCTTAGCTATCGGGAGGGGAGAAATGAAGGACGACTTGTAATGGGCGTGTTTTATTTGAAAAGGAATACTGTATATCATTCTGATAAATTGAAACCCAAATTTAAAACCCAGAATACATCGTAAAATAATAAAAATTGCAAAAATGAACAAATAGACAAGATGTACTTTTTGGGATACGTTAGTAATTAATACCCAAAATACAACATAAAACAATAAAAATTGGAAAAATAAATAAGTAGATAAGGTGTACTTTTTCAGATACGTCAGTAATTAACCCTTTTCGGACGTATTTAATTTGGACATGGATATCGTACTGGTCGGAATTAATTTTCCCTGAAAGCACAGTGATACATAACAAGCAGGATTATGAAGAATAAATAAGATTTATTAATTCTTATGATAACTTTATTTATATGTTTATAGAATACTATGTTTTAATGTTTTTTTTTTGTAAAAATTATATTTTGTAGTTCTGCAATGAAGAGAGAATTTTTCAAAACAGTCTCCAATGTGCAATTCAAGACTGGTTTTCGACTGCAAGTACTACAAAAATAATTTGTTTGACGTCTAATTGTTTAATTTTTCTATTAGAACATACAGCACAATCTTTAGCTTCGAATTACGTCTTCGCAATGGCGCATTATGTGCAATATCCAGGAAACATCAGCGTATTGCATGTCGAGCGAGAAATAACAGCTTTTGATAATCGCAATGGATTTCGTTATCTCCAAATGATAAGAATTCTTGAATAGGTCGTCATGAGTTCGTGAATAGATTTATTAGATATTTATATTTGTGCAGATAAATTGTAAACTGATACATGGATGAATACAGTATATGATTAGTACGGTTTTGTTTTGGTGTCTGAGAGCAGACATACGACCGGAACGGTAAAAAGGCTATGGTGTCTGAGAGCAGACATGCGTCCCAAAAGGGTTAATATCCACAATACATCGTAAAATAATAAAATTTCAAAAATGAACAAGTAGACAAGATGTACTTTTTGAGATACGTTAGTAATTAATACCCAAAATACAACATAAAACTATAAAAATGTGCGAAAATAAATAAGTAGACAAGAGTACTTTTTCAGATACGTTAGTATGTGGAAATCACTTACCATGTTGTTGACCAGCAGGTTTACGCAAAATCTGTCTCAAGTCACCAGCTATTATTTCGTAATTGAACGTAGAAGTGGAAAAAATGAAATAAACTTTGATGAAATTTATTTATACATAATCAATTAAAATTAAACTTTGGACATATATTTTCTGTAACTTTTAATATTTTTTCGTATGATTATGTGTACACCAATCATTATAGATCTTGTTTCGTCGCGCTATCCTTTTAAGGATCTAGATTATGCCCTTGAGCCTAATATATGATTCATAATCGTCTTCCAATAAACAATAATTTTCCAATTTGGGCAACCAGATAAAGCATTCGCGTATAAATCATGTAAAAATGCTTCATAGTCACGTTCCATCGTTCTTGACATTTTCTAATACTAGTACTGCAATAAAACAATTTAATATACAGGTTTTGCAATACTACTTCTATTGGTAATATAAAGGAAACATACCACCAAATAGTATTCTTATTGTATTTTACTGAAATTTCAAATTTTAATAGTCAATGGTAATTTTTTATTTTACACGACGAGTAAACACGTCATACACATCGCAATTGAGATTTGATCCGACGTGTATACACGTCAAACGAGCGTAACTGGTTAAAAATTCACTGTTTATTAGGGTATATCGAAAATTAACAGTTATGTAGTTATACAATTATGAACTATGAAAGTATATATACATTGTTTGAAACGCGCTGTATATGACTTGTTCATTAACGATCCTTGCTTCAGCACTATGGTATACTACGCGCTTAACTGGTTAAGTTGAAAATGCGCATCATCGCTAAAGATAATTTTCTCCAAAAAATGACCATCGATTTATTGGTGCTTCATGTCCAATTGACGAATGTACGGCGCTGCGCATTCTGCTGGCTGCAGTTCTTGAGTCAATTGGATCTTGTAAGCATGCAAATGCAGATCTTTTGTCAAAATTCTCTGCACAGAACATCTTGAAATGTCCAATTGCTGAGCACGATGGCGAAACGAAGTGGAAGGACTCTCGTCAACACTCGCATTTACTGGAGCTATGTTTTTATTCGACTGACGGGTACGAGGGCGGCCACAGCTTTTCGCGGTTAAAATTCAACCACTAACCTCAATTTTTTTTTAGTAAATGCACCACAGTGTTGCGAGATGGTGCGTTATGATAACCAAAAGACGTACGGTCTTTTCGAATGGTCTCTGCAAAATTTTCACCATATTTGTAATGAATGTTCACAATTTCAATGCGTGTTCGATTGTGTAATTTTTCATGACTAAACCTCAATACATTCTGATACCAGTTGTCAAAAAATAGTACTTTATGTTCCCTACAAAAGAAATTGTAATGGCGCGTAATTTAAAATGTCAGGTCATTTTGAGACACCCTTTATGTGAGATCACAAATACAGGCTCCTCTAGTTGGCGAGGAAAAGTCACCTATGATCCTCAATCATTATATTGATGTATCATAGGTGACGGGTTTGTTGAATCGCGTTATTTGGTTGGTTAATAGAGTTGACGACGAAACGTAAAGACGAACGGGCGTAAAGGCGAAACGATGAAACGACGGAAGATTAGGAAATAAGACGAAAGTGTCTTGATTGTGTTGTTATTCTTTATATAAATTATACTCTCTAGTTTCACGTATTTAAATCCTGCATTTATATAGTTCTTATCCTAATAAAAGAAATTCTAGTAGCACGTACACAGATTATTTATAGCACATTCTCAACAATTACTGGCTTTGCACTCCAAATTCACCAATTAGATCATATTCGCCTGGTGAGTGACACGAGAGCGAAGCGATGCATTATTATTTTGTAGCGATTTCATTCGAAATTGCTAGTGAAGTCGTGCCAATCGGACTGACTAGTACTTGAAAGGAGACCAATCGATACATTGACTCAATCGACATATTTGGAGGAAATTGCGCTTTCCGCTAAGCTGTCAAAATTCCAGATACGTTAAATTTTTGAGGCTGGGCTGAATGTTAACCGTTAAGAAAAACATAGAATTGGTCGAAATTTACTTTTCTAGATACAAATAGAAATATGTTGTAGTTCATTAACGTATTTCTATTTACATTGGATTTTATTTTCATTACGATAGTTTAAGAAAACAAATTTGTGCAGAAATTCGATTTGGAAAAGACAGAACTTGATTTCCAGAAAAATCAATATGATCTGCAAACAGATGAATTTAGAAATGTAAATTTGCAATTCCAGTATAACAACATTCAGCGATCTATCAAATAAAAAACCAAGTCACACCATTTATAAACACATAGTTGACGTTTACATGAACACTATGCATCCAGGTACCAAACAATTATTTTATTCAATTCGATGCCTCCTGGGATCATGTAAATTTGGTCTAACACAATTTTTTATCCATCATTAACAGCTGAGATATTTTCGTGATCTGTATAAAATGCCCCACCGGGTACACAAACGCGTTGTTTATAAAAAATTATTTAATACACTGCAGTTTCGCGGGATATGTATTTTTCGAAGTTGATCGATCTACGCATGAATCCTTTCCGCATTACCTGTATTCGGTTCAATCAATCTTTTTTGCAATTACTGTATTCAGAAAATCCGACAGATTCCGAAAATTCCTAGCGTATTTATCGCTATAATTTCTGATAACCACTAATCTAAATTTGCATTTATTGTACACCTGGCATTAATGTACGTAACAGCAGATTCTAAGGACTCACTACCCCCTAAAATCTTCCGGTGGACGCAATCTCAGGAGTATTTTCTTTTTTTTTGTGATTCTTCAGTGCACACAAATATTATCATCCCTTCGAGGACTCCTCTGGAACAAGCCGTACTTACTTCCACAGTGATAAGATTGTGTTTACACATTTATTCGATGTCAATTGTATATCTCTCAAGCAAAATACAGTTTCCTGTAGTTACTAATCATTTTCCTACAAATTTTGGGGTTTCATCCGAGATTCTAAAGACCTAAACATTTTGGGGGTCCCGTCTGGGATTCGAAAATCCTACAATACAGACACCCATAAACATATAATCCGACCTAAATGTCAAATGTATGTAGGATCTCAAGCACAGGGTCCTCTAATTGGCAAGCAAAGGTCACCTATAATCCTCAGTTATTATATTAAGGTGGCATAGGTGACGAGTTTGTTGAATTGTGTTGTTTGGTTGCGTAGTAGTGAGTTGACGACAAAACGTAAAGATGAAAAGACGTAAAGACGAAACGACCAAAGATTAGGAAACAAGACTAAAGTGTCTTGATTGTGTTATTATTATTTAGAAATATTATACTTTCCAGTTTCGCGTATCTAAATCCTACATATATATAAATGGCATTAATCCACAAAATCTATTAATTATAATAAATCTTTATTACGGCCCCAGTTAAACGGTTACAAAAAACATCCTTCACTATCTTTTTTCAACTTCCGTACATTTCAATTCTTTTTCAGACCTGTTTTTACATGAACCACTAAATGTATTCTTCCAACGTCTTAAAAAAAATTAAATTTTTGTCAATTTTCAAAAAGTCACTCTATTTTCAAGAGCTTCTACATGTTAACGGGCGCCATTCTATTCCCGTAAAAGAAAATATGGTAAAGTATATGGTCCAAACCGATAACTGCTTTGAAAGAATCCACGATCACTCATCAAATCATGTATAAACTACATTTTGTTTAATCCGACACGTCCGGAAGACTGCAAAATATCCTTCACTATGTTTTTTCAATTTCCGTAAATTTTAGATGTCATTTTTGTCGATTTTCAAAAAGTCACTCTATTTTCAAGAGCGTCTGTATATTAACGAGCGTCATTCTATTCCCGTCAAAGAAAGTATAGTAAAGTATATAGTCCAAACCAATAATTGTTTTAAAAGCATCTACAATCAGTCATCAAATTATGCACAAACTATATTTTGTTTAGTTCGACACTTCAGGAAGAGTGCAAAACATTCTTCACTATCTGTTTTCAATTTCCGTCAATTTTAGATCTTATTTTTGTCAATTTTCAAAACGTCACTCTATTTTCAAGAGCGTCTATATATTAACAAGCATCATTCTATTCCCGTAAAAGAAAATATGGTAAAGTACATGGTCCAAACCGATAATTAATTTGAAAGCATCCACGATGAGTCATCGAATCATATACAAACTACATTTTGTTTAATCCGACACTTCAGGAAGAGTGCAAAACATTCTTCACTATGTTTTTTCAATTTCCGTCAATTTTAAATCTTATTTTTGTCAATTTTCAGAAAGTCACTCTATTTTCAAGAGCGTCTATATATTAACAAGCATCATTCTATTCCCGTAAAAGATAATATGGTAAAGTACATGGTCCAAACCGATAATTAATTTGAAAGCATCCACGATCAGTGCATCAAATCATGCACAAACTACATTTTGTATAATCCGACACTTCCGGAAAAGTGCAAAAGTGTAGCGTATGGTATCCACGGTCGGAAAATTGCGGAAATTCGCAAGCGTCGGCCGATTTATTGTCGGCATTACGTTTGCTGAGCAGAACATTTGCGGTAACGACGCTGCAACATCCGACACAGTTGAACGTGTGCTGTTTTCAACGCGCGCGCTCATGCTTTTTTTTTAGCCCGGGTTAAGTGGTACGCTTGTTATCAGCTTGTCTTCTTTCCTGGGGTCTCGCATTGTATACATTTTTTGCCTCTGTAAACAGAGCGTTATTGCTAGTTGTATCAGCGATGTCAAGGTTGCTGCCGCTGCCGGTGCTGTCTTTGGACACTTTATAATTATTTCACCCCGGAAAATTGTGAGGACGCTCAGCTTCGAGCAGATGCGCCTCGGGCGTCTTATAATTCTGCTCTCTTAATTCGACACGGAATAATGCTGTTATTCAGATAGGTTGATCAATATTTAAAACCAGAAACACTGCGTGCTGTTATATAGTATTTTTGTTGTAAAACGGAAATCATTTTTTTTTTAATTTCGTTTAACACAGACTATCGTTTTGCGAACAGATGGAAGTTCATACATTTTGATAAGTATATCTGCTAACATTTCTGGTGTATTTTCTGTAATAATTTGGTGTTTAAAATATAGGGAAATGCATTATTATTGTAGTAAATTATTAATAATTGTTATGTTTGTTTTATTTTCTATCAATTATATTTAACACGGACTGTCTTTCTACGAACAGATGGAAATTTATACACTTTTAACGAGTGTATTTGATGACATTTCTGGCGTATTTTCTCTAATAGTTTGGTGTTTAAAAAATAGTCAAATGGATTATTCTAGTCAATTATTAATAGTTCTTATGTTAATTTTATTTTATATCAATTTCATTTAACACAGACTATCATTTTGCGAACAGATGGAGATTTATACAGTTTTGACTAGTATCTGCTGACATTTCTGGTGTACTTTCTTTAATAATTTAGTATTTAAAAAAATAGTGAAATTGATTATTGTAGTCAATTATTAACAGTTTCTATGTTTTTTTTTTAATTTTCTATCAATTTCATTTATCACAGACTATCGTTTTGCGAACAAATGGAAATTTATATACTTTTGACGAGTGTATCTGCTGATATTTCTGGTGCACTTTCTTTAATAATTTAGTATTTAAAAAATAGTGACATGGATTATTGTAATCAATTATTAATAGTTCTTATGTTTGTTTTATTTTCTATCAATTTCATTTAACACAGACTATCGTTTTGCGAACAAATGGAAATTTATATACTTTTGATGAGTGTATCTGCTGATATTTCTGGAACACTTTCTTTCATAATTTAGTATTTAAAGAATAGTGACATGGATTATTGTAATCAACTATTAATAGTTCTTAGGTCTGTTTTATTTTCTATCAATTTCATTTAACACAGACTATCGTTTTGCGAACAGATGGAAATTTATATACTTTTGACGAGTGTATCTGCTGATATTTATGGTGCACTTTCTTTAATAATTTGGTGTTTAAAAAATAGTGAAATGGATTATTATAGTCAATTATTAATACTTTTATGTTTGTTTTATGTCCTATCAATTTCATTTAACACGAACTATCGTTTTGCGAACGGATGGAAATTTATACACTTTTGAGGAGTGTATCTGTTGACATTTCTGGTGTACTTTCTGTAATGGTTTCGTGTTTAAAAAATAGTGGAATGGGGTATTGTAGTCAATTATTAATAGTTCTTATGTGTGTTTTATTTTTTATCAATTTAATTTAACATAGACTACCGTTCTGCGAATACATGGAAATCTATACACTTTTAACGAGTGTATCTGCTGACATTTCTTGTGCACTTGCTGTGATCATTTGGTGTTTAGGAAATAGTGAGATGGATTACTGTAGCAAATTATTAATAGTTCTTATGTTCTTTTTATTGTCTATCAATTTCATTTAACACAAACTATCGTTTTGCGATCAGTTGGAAATTTATACACTTTTAACGAGTGTATCTGCTGACGTTTCTGGTGCACTTTCTTTAATAATTTAGTATTTGAAAAATAGTGAAATGGATTATTGTAGTCAATTGTTAATAGTTCTTACGCTCGTTTTATTCTCTGTCAGTATGAACAGTAAAGAAAATTTGATAGCTAACTTTATAATGATTTATCAGACATGTGATTCTGAAAAGAATGAAGCCGAAGTGCAAAGAAAATGACTACTCTGAGAGCAATCACATTTAGATAGTCGTACTATTTCTGTTAAAGAAAGATGCTTCCGTATTGATTTTGAATTTGGAGCAGCGGAGGATGCGATGAACATTGGAAGTAAACCGCAGTTTAATGAAGTCTCGAATGATGTTGATAAACCACCAAACCTAGAACATTCTGAACGTATTCCAGTCATGGCGTTAATACAAGAAAGTTCAAGAAATATAGCTGATGTAACTGAGGTGTCATTTATTGATGACTTCGCCTCGTGTCTCTATGGGGAAATAAATACAATTACACGAACAACTTTACTTTCGACTTAAAAGAAATTCAATCTCATCATATTGTATATATATATATATATATATATATATATATATATATATATATATATATATATATGAATGAAACATGATAAATGGAAAAAGAATTTTCTCAATTTTAATCCGTACACGTTTAACAAATTTCTTCCACAAAAATACATCGTTAGAGAAGAAAATTTCAACAAATATTACCCGTCGGCTTTGTATTAATATTTCATATTCTTGACGTCAATTATCTGTGCGATTTTCTTTCGTCTTTATTTTAATCGTGATTTGAACGTTTTTACTGAATATAAAATAGTTCGAAATATTTCGATGGCGCAATATTGTACAGTCAATCATAAATTGAAATATTGATTTCCAAGAAATTTTTCAAGGCTGGGATTTAGGAAACTTGTAGTATCTCACTATCATCGGCAAATTTGCATAAATTAAATACAATTTAATAATTCAAAAAAATTTAATAATTTAATAAGAAAAAAATAAATAAAATAAATTTCGGAAATATTCGGAAAAAATTGTGTCACCACAATTATGAGATGAAAGAAATTACAGAAATTTCGTACAGATTTATCATCGTCAATGGTACTTCTATTTCTACCTAAACATCAGGTTTGAAAGATTTCTTTACTACTGGATTTTAAACTTTTATTTGACCGTACAATATTGCGCCGCCAAAATATTTTTAACTCACTCACATTTTTTTTTGTTTCCCTTTCTTTTTTCTCTTGCAGTGCAAGTATGTAATATAATCGATTTAGTCTTATGCTAAAAGGATACAATAAAATCTTTTTGCGTCATTCTAAGGCGCGGAGAAATAATCATGCAACCAAGAAAGTTTATTTATGAATCTATAGAATTTTAATAATGTACGCTTGACTAGCACCACATAACGTAAAGAAAACTGGAGTCTTTCGAGGTCAAGATGAGGATAAATGTAACCCAATATTGTACATACTGCATGCAATACATAGGATTTTAAAATAAAGCGCGATAGCAAAGTTTACGTTACTATAAAACTTGATAAAAATAAGCTTTTCTCTAAACGTATTCAAAAAGATACTCGATATTATAATATTTCATGAGTGTTTAAAACAGAAATTTAAACAAGGTTCAAAAGTTCCCAAAACGTCTCGAAAATCTGTATGGCTTCTGAAGATATTGCAGTTAACGAACTCACTCTTGGAAACTTGGAAATTTTCGTTGGCTGAGCTCACCTTTTCGCTACAAAGAAAAGTCTTTTATAAAACAGGAATTTAGAAACTTGCGGAAGTGTCATGATGGAGGAACTTAAAAGACTGTGAAGGTAATTATTCAAAATGAAAAAAAATTGTGTTACTGCCTGCTGTCAGTTCATAACCTCCAGTGCAAAAGGCCGCAGAAGTTTTTTTTTGTTTGTTTGATCCACTAACTGCTTCACAGCGTCTTGAATTATTTACGTTGGCATTACGGTGATGAACAATTATGTTCCTTTAGCTTCAATCAAAACAGTCAGGTTTTTTGTTGATTTTATTACAGTTTGGTTATGATATTTTTTTACATATGTTCCTTTAATTTCAATCAAAACAGTCAGGTCTTCTGTTGATTTTATTACAGTTTGATTATGATATTTTTTTACGTATTTAGTGAACGGTTGATTTTATTACAGTTTAATTATGATATTTTTTTACGTAATTAGTGAACGGTTGCCTAATGAGTACATTGGTTGCCAGACTAAATAGTTTTTGATAACTATTGCTTTAGTTACTAAGTGTTGTCTGTATCTAGTGCTAACTATGGAAATAAAATAAAAATTTAGTAATGTTACCAAGAAATTTAAGTTAAATTTGGTTGTGCGAGCAGCAGAAACGGCACAAATTCGAATGAGTTTTATATAAATCAAATCTCCAGAGCGGTTAGTTCCGAAAATGTTAGCAATTTTCAAAATGATTGGAAAAATGTCGCTTTTGGGAAAGAAAGCAAATAATGATTTACATTTTTCTTTACAGAAAAAACTCTAGTTAAAGCCTCCAATATAAATTACAGAGCCGACGATTATATAAAATCTGTCTAAGAAACAAATTTTAGAACCGTCTCGAAGTTCAAAAGAAAGTTTGGTGATTTATGGGAAAATATTATTTGTGACCACAACACGTCTCGAAGTTCAAAAGAAAGTTTGGTGATTTATGGTAAAATATTATTTGTGACCACAACATTTGGTTCTATATTTCATTTACAATAACATAATTTTGTAACAAAATATCACAGTTTTGGAAAACTGGTATGATACCCGAGGAAATAGTGTGATGTTTAATATAATTTTTTCAAAGATTTATACGGTCGCTGCGTTTAGTATGTGAATTATTAATATTTTACTGTGTTTGTCGTGTTTACATAAATAGTGTAACATGTAAAAAAATCGAGTGTGTACTTATGTTCCAATCCATCCGCACAAGATAGTTCATAATAAGTATAATAATTTTACTTATTTATTATACTATTAAAAACTTATATATTAGTAAAACTTATAGTATATTTTATATACTATTAAAAACTTAATAAATTAAGTAAAAAGTAGATCGATTTTGATCATTTTCTCTTCCATTATTTTATTGCATCAACACCGATACCAAGTTCGTGCAAATTATACGGTTGTATTTAACACCTTAGCGTCGATTGACCCATATGTGTCTTTAGATTTTTCACATTCCTGCCTCGAAATAAATAAACGAGACATTATAAATACTTAAATTCCTCTGCAAACACGCTAAATATTCCATTCATATCATAGCTCTGAAAATGCTATTAACTATGTTAATCTGACACGTTCAACTGACAGGCTGGCTGTATTTCTGTACAACGGTCAATTTTTTATTATATGAATTGCTTACTTTTTTCTATAATATACATTTATCTCAAATATTTTCAGTTAAGCATCAAACATGTACTTTGTGTGTATAATGCTTTACATTTCTCATTTATTCACTTCAAACTTGGCGATAAGAGAACATCGGCGCGACGTATTATAGAAAAATCTTGCATATTGTATCTTCGGTCAGAATACAATTGGGACAGTTTGGGAAAAGGGACAGTGTCTCTCCGAATCAACAATTCACCGAGGTAAGGAGGCCAAAAAAAATAACGATGAACGAGGGTTGAGAGATCTGAAACATTTTAAAACTATCGAATCAATGCTACACTAAAGGCGATGCTCAAATCATTGTACTTTCAAGTATGTCCGTATTAAAATGTTTACCACGTTGGGGAGAATTATATCCTGTATTACCGACTGTGTGGTTGCAAAAGGGCAGAGGAAAGGGAGACACCGAAAAGTTAAAAATAGAAGAACAGATCACATAGAAACGCCTAACAAGACGAACGTGTCGAGAAGAGAAAATAGTGAATTACTTATTTTAAATTATTTTTAGTTATATTTCTGGCGACTTTGTTCGTATTAACTGTATTTTAAATTTCGTTTCATTCAATAATTAAACTTAATTTAAGGTAACTACAACATACCGCATTTTTATGGTATTGTTTTGATAAAAGTAAAATGAAATGTGATATTATTGATGACAATATAGGCTACGTGGATGGGGAATATTTTTTCATTTTTCTGTATGTATAAAGTAAGCCAGATTTATTTGATTCAATAGGAATTGATACACAACCTTCGTCTTGCTACACATTCCTAACAATATGCACTGTTCTCGACATTTTCCTCTCAATGTAGACAATTCAAACTCTTCCTTATTGCTATCGCATTTCTCTTAAACCCAAATCCTTACAACAAAACAGATGTTTCTGCTTACTTAATGATTTGGTTAAAACGAAAGCATTCAAGAGGACTTTGGGATAAGGAAATCAAAAAGATTGGGATCATCAATTCCAAAAAAAAAGGAGGAGACGCCCATAAACTCCGAAGATATTGTTTGGAATGTTATAATAGAAATGCAAAACTATTTCAACGCAAGAGAGCCAGAAATTCGACCGAACAAGTCGTCACTTTTGCAATACCTGTAAAGACAAATCATATTTTTGCTTAGAATGTTTTAATAAATTTCATTGAAATTATGGTCTCTGGAACGGACGCTGTTCAGACGAAAATTTCTTTGTCAGCCCCCAAAGACTAACGCTGCCCAAACGAAAAATTCACTGTCGGTCCCAAGGACTGACGCTGCCCAAACGAAAAGTTCATTTTAACCCTTTGCACTCGAAGTACTTCTCACAGGCCCTGCCAAAGTTTGATGTTGTACTCGAAATGTACACCAATAATATACTGCACTGAAGATAAAGCAATTGTAATATACAGTTAAATTTTGGTTGCACATGTATCGTTGATTTCAGTTTTTAATGATTTGTTTGGCCGATGAAAATAAAAAATACTATTCAACATGGCGAAAAATGTGATGGAAGAAGCGTTGTTTCAAGATAGCAGTGATGATGAATTTAATGTGGATGAATATGAAAGTGATTCTGATGACAGCGACATTATTCCACCAGTGAAAAAAAAAGAAAAGTATTCCAATATAGTGGTTCTAGTGAAAGCGATGAAAAGGTGTGAAGAAAATTTAATGTTAGCGAAAATCATCCATTTAGTAATTGGCAACAAATCCTTGCAGAAAACACTACTCCTGAACAATTTAATTTTCCACTGGATACAAAACATGTGGTCCACAGACAAATAATTTAAACAAACCCTTTGGAAACTTTAGTTCCTTTTTTACAAGTAATTTCATAGACAACATTGTAAAGTAGACAAATTTATACGCATAACATATTATTGGTAAAAAAATTATTACTGACTGTTCTACCTGGAAGAAATGGAAAAATATAACAGTATAGGAAATGAAAGCATTTATTGAAGTCGTATTGAATATGAGAATTATGCATGCATCCTGCTATTTGCTTTAAACGATATCATACACTTGAAAATTACAATAATTTACAATTAAAATTTTCATTTACAAAGTGCTCATACGGTAATAATAAAATAACATTGTTTTAAACGAAACATTACATTGAATGCCCAAAAATTATATAAAAGAAAAGTTCACTGTAATAATTTATAATTCAAATTTTCAATTACAAAATGTTCATATAGTAATAATAAAGTAACATTAAAAATATTTTGCCTTTTAAATTTTATATGCATATTTTACCTTCAAATAAATAACACATTACAAGGGTAGATAGAGCAAAAAAAAGTCCGAGCTGTTGAAAGCTTTAGACTAGGAAAAGTCCGAGTGCAAAGGGTCAACGTGTCCCTTTCTTTTTACAAAATAAATACATGGATCAGACTTGCTACGCTTTATACCTTGTCCTCTAAAGTTTGAATCTAGCAGTATATTCCACTGTCTACTAGCTAGCTTTAACCCATATAATCCCTTGTTTAGCTTGCAAATCCTATTTCTGTTGTATTTCCTTGGACATTCCAACAACTTTTTTCTTTAAATTACTTGTGTTCTCTTCTATCATAAATGTTTAAAATCTTTTGTGTGATTTGGGTAGTTCCATACAAATCTCTTCATCTAATCTCCCATGTAAAAATACCCTTGTAACATCCAACTGATGAATTGCCAGCTCAAATTCTACAGCCAAAGCTATCATTATTTTCAGCGTTTCTATATGAGCTACTGGTGCAGAAGTCTGATTGTAATCACAGCCTTTAATACGATTAAAACCCTTTGCCACCAATCTAGCTTTTCTCTTATAAATATTCCCATCACTGTCAAACTCATTAGCTGAAACTATTTTACTATTAATCACCCTTTGATCTTTGGGACGTTGAACTATTTTCCACATGTTATTTTAAAATGTTCATTTTAAACTTATTTTCTTATTACCATCTACATTCTTAATGCTTATATTAACTCTTCCTTTACCCGCAACTCTTGTAGAGTTCTTATCAGGAAGCCGTATGTCAGGCTGTAATGAAAAAAGGCGAAATGCGATATTTCTCTTTTAATTCTGCTTGCTGCGCCTCCACAAAGACCAATTTTTAATAAGTATCGCATTACAAAGCACTATTCGAATTATCAGTGAGTGTAGCTCCCAATTTCTGACAGAAAATTTCATTCGGGAAATGGACATTGTTTCATAGGAACACCCTGATTTTCCATACAACCCATAAATGTACGGGAATTGAGGTTCGATCCCTTTTACAGTATTTCTTCGATATTGTGTTAAAATGAGATAACACATTTGAACCATATTTACGGGTTTAATACTTATTGTTTAACTAATTTTACTCCATTATCGCTTTGATTAAATTCGAAAATTGGATTACTGGTCATATTGAAGATAATGCCACTACAGTATTTTGGAAACAAAATTAATTAAATACATGTAAAGTAGTGCAATATTTTACATTAAATTGTATTTATGATGATATATATGTATTGCAACGTTTTCCTGCGTACACTCGATTAAATGTAGTCCCGATCCTCACATTATCGGTCATATGTAGTTTGTGTTCTCACATTATTCAGGCGGAGTTTGTGCATCCGACAGACATTACGTAGATAGACTTCAATGTTTTTTTCAATAATTTCTATTTACAATTCTTTAAAAGCAGTTTTGAAATGGAATAAATGTTTGAAATGGGATAAAGGTTTCCATCAATGCATACTGTTCGGGATGTGTAGCAAGACGAAGGTTGTGTATCAATTCCCATTTAGTCAAATACATCTGACTTACTTTGTTTATAGAGACAGAAAACATTACAGAAAATGCAAGAAAATGGGAATGTGAGGAAACATATTAATACGTTTTTTTAAACAGTGAATAAATTAGTGTGCTATTGAATCGAGGGACGATGTACCAAAGGTTGAGGACTTATAGACGAAAATACTGAAAGAAAGTGAGGCTACGAACCAAAACTACAATCTTTGTCGAGTCTGAAATACTTTGTTGATTCCTTAACCCATTCGAGATCGATTGCACACCGTGTGTGCAATTGATGCCCGAGGCTATAAGACGGCTTGCACACCGCGTGTGCAATAACAGTAATCTGCAATTATCAGTTATTCTGAGTAAACTAGTCGTCGAAATAAGATTTTCCTTGAACTAATGAAATCTGCAAGGTACAGGAAAAGAAAATTTGGCATTGGTTTTACTGTGTACCAAAAATCTAAAAATTATTTGAAGCCTTTTTTACATGTAAAATACTATGAACTGCCGACAGTCCTACAAAGAAGGAAAATATAAACGTAATAATTACTCTTGTCCTGCTTGTGTCGGTAATCCTGAATTATGTTTGGGAGAATGTTTCAAGCGCTACCATCAACCAACTAATGTATAATTACTTTACGATCAGTTTACTATTTGCTAAAAGTGTATTTACAAATTATATTTTCTTTCTTATTACTGAGTTACATTACTTTGTTATCTGTAGACATTTTTCTAAAAATTTATTTCTCGTTTGTTATTTTTTTCATTATTCAACTTATCTTTTTTTTAATTTTTACTACTTTTTAAACATTTTCTTTGCATTATATTCTGTTCTTTATTATTGAAAACAAAATAACGATTTTATATTATCTAACTGTTCTTTAAATAAATGTTCATAAATTTTTTAATGATGTATTTTCATTTTACCTTACATTGCATACATGGTGTTCAATCCGTTCCTCGCAATAAAAATTTTCCGAGGAGCCAGCTGCACACCTGGTGTGCAATGATCTTATTTATGTGAATTCACTTACGAATTAGGTGATTTCCATAGTAAACATGTTTTTTTATTAAAAATGAACGGGTAAATTTTTTCTGTTTCTAATACCGAGTACCGGCGAAAATAATAAAATACTGAAGCTGGTTGCCGCAAACTTGTATCGTTGATTCAAGGGTAAACATGGTAAAATTTGGTTTGAAATATCAATGTTGCAGTTACGTGTTGTTTAAAATAAAAAGATTTTCATAATTTGTGTACTCGCTTCATAGGTAGACAATAAACCACCTGTTATTATTGCGCTGAATTTATTTCGCATTATATTACAGGCGTTTTGGGAAATCGAGTAAAAACAAATTTTAATATTAATAGTTAGTGTGATACATCGGAAAATAATGACTTTTGCATAAAGGAACTTTGCATAATTTGCATATTTATGAAGTGTCATGACCTTGTTCACGAGTTTTACAGACTGTACAATGTTTTTGTGAATATTTTGATTTCTCCGCTTGCGCCGGCTAACACTTAGTGTACCAATTGAGATATTCTCACTTGTTTTGCTGAGATAGCGGTTATTATCCGAAGCGGCTAATTTCAGAAAAAACTGCAGGACGCGAATTTACGTCAGCGGTAATTAAGAATAGAATTCAAAATTACGTGAATTTACGTCAGCGGCAACCAGGAATAAAATTTGAAAATACGTAAATTCACGTCAGCGATTGCGAATGTGTTAATATTGTTGTTGTATCTTAAATCGCGAGCCTCAACGTTTAAGTAATTCCTTTAACCCATTCGAGACGACGATTTTTTTCGAACTTGGTCCCCAGGAGCGAAATTTTTTTTTTCTTTATATTGTTCATTTTTAGTAAAAAAAAAAAAACATGTTTACTATGGAAATCACCCAATTCGTAAGTGAATTCACATAAATAAGATCATTGCACACCAGGTGTGCAGCTCGCTCCACGGAAAATTTTTATTGCGAGGAACGGATTGAACACCATGTGTGCAATGTAAGGTAAAATGAAAATACATCATTAAAAAATGTACGAAAATTTATTTCAAAAATAGTTAGATAATATAAAATCGTTATTTTGTTTTCAATAAGAAAGAACAGAATGTAATGCAAAGAAAATGTTTAAAAAGTAGTAAAATGTTAAAAAAAGATAAGTTGAATAATGAAAAAAATAACAAACGAGAAATAAATGTTTAGAAAAATGTCTACAGATAACAAAGTAATGTAACTCAGTAATAAAAAAGAAAATATAATTTGTAAATACACTTTTAGCAAATAGTACACTGACCGTAAAGTAATTATACATTAGTTGATTGATAGTAGCGCTTGAAACATTCTCCCAAACATAATCCAGGATTACCGACACAAGCAGGACAAGAGTAATTATTACGTTTATATTTTCCTTCTTTGTAGTACTGTCGGCAATTCATAGTATTTTACATGTAAGAAACGCTTCAAATAATTTTTAGATTTTTGGTACACAGTAAAACCACTGCCAAATTTTGTTTTCCTGTACCTTGCAGATTTCATTAGTTCAAGGAAAATCTTATTTCGACAACTAGTTTACTAAGAATAACTGATAATTGCGCATTACTGTTATTGCACACACGGTGTGCAAGCCGTCTTATAGCCTCGGAAATCAATTGCACACACGGTGTGCAATCGGTCTCGAATGGGTTAAGGAGCCAACAAAGTATTTCAGACTCGACAAAAATCGTAGTTTTGGTTCCTAGCTTCACTTTCTTTCAATATTTTGGTCTATAAGTCCTCAACTTTTGGTACATCGTCCCTCGATTCGATAGCACACTAATTTCTTCACTGTTTAAAAAAACGTATTAATATGTTTCCTCACATTCCCATTTTCTTGCATTTTCTGCAATGTTTTCTGTCTCTATAAACAAAGTAAGTCAGATGTATTTGACTAAATGGGAAATGATACACAACCTTCATCTTGCTACACATCCCGAACAATATGCATTGATGGAAACCTTTATCCCATTTCAAACATTTATTCCATTTCAAAACTGCTTTTAAAGAATTGTAAATAGAAATTATTGCAAAACATTGAAGTCTATCTACGTATTGTCTGCTGGATGCACAAACTCCGCCTGGATAATGTGAAAACGCAGACTATATATAACCGATAATGTGAAGATCGGGACTACATTTAATCGAGTATACGCAGGAAAATGTTGCAGTACATATATATCATCATAAATATAATTTAATGTAAAATATTACACTACTTTACGTTTATTTAATTAATTTTGTTTCCAAAATACTGTAGTGGCATTATCTTCAATATGACCAATAATCCAATTTTCGAATTTAATCATAGCGTTAATGGAGTAAAATTAGTTAAACAATAAGTATTAAACCCGTAAATGTGGTTCAAATGTGTTATCTCATTTTAACACTATATTGAAGAAATACTGTAAAACGGATCGAACCTCAATTCCCGTACATTTATGGATTGTATAGAAAATGAGGATGTTCCTATGAAGCAATGTAAATTTCCCAAATGAAATTTTCGCTTAGAAATTGGGAGGTACAATCACCGATAATTCGAATAGTGTTTTGTAATGCGATACTTGTTAAAAATTGCTCATTGCGGGGAAGCAGTAAGCAGATTTAAAAAAAAAAGTATCGCATTTCGCCTTTTTTTCATTACAGCCTGACATTTTCTATATATGTATTCTATGTATATTCTCTATGTATTTTCTATATATTCATTATTTATTTATTTATTTATTATTATATATTTTTATATATTATATTATTTATTATTTATATAATATTATTCATTATATATATATATGTAATTATTATTTCCTGTATGCTTTAGACTAAATCTCCATTTTCGACAACTTCTTCAAAACTGCATTGGAAATCCAAAAATTTACATTATTACAAAAACAAAATTTAGTAAGTGCGATGATTATTGTTCACACACGATGACTTAGTACGTACAAGCTGTGATTTGTTACCCCATGGCTTTAATGTTTGCAGACAAAATAACGCCAATTCGCGTTTATCGTCTTTGAACGAAAAATGGAAAAGACCGATTCACGTCTTCCATTGACAATGTATAGTTTGGAAAAGTCTCACCAATATATGAACATTTTCAATTAGAAAATAGGATTAAAAAGAGGTATTATTGAATTATGTCCTGTCAAATCGTGAACTGTTCTCAAAGGAGTGGCATTGCTTGTCGTATTACATACGTAACATGTTTGGCTGGCATTACTTAAGATAACATGGACGCAAGAATCACCTTTGCATAGACTTTGCAGAAATACTGGGATGGACTCTGTGAAGGAAGGATCATTAGTGGGGACAACGTGAGCGAAATATTTTATATGTGTATGTACATACTGTGAAGTTCAACTACACTTTAGCAATTCTTTCTAAATATACCATAGATAAATGTTAACTTTGATACTACGAAATTACAAAAGTGTTTACCTTTATGAAAGACAGCGTTGACAAAAATAATTGCGGTTTTATGTTAGTCCGAAAATATATTTATCAATCAAAATAAAGATCACTGGCCAGCATAGATTTTTGTCAAGGGGGAACTAGTTTGTTTATTCCTGCGATAGAAGTCTGGAATCTTGGAATTAACTAATGTCGAAAGCGTTTTAAACTGGTATTTAACATATTAAAAGAATTTAAATAATATATGTTGAATTCTTATTTTCGTTTTAATGTATATTATTGTAATTCATTTAATTTTTTGTAAGAATACAAAAATATTTTCCATTGTATGTGCTCTGGAAAAGGGGACCGCAAGTTTGTGAAACATGTTTTGAAGTAGAAACTAAATTTAATAAATAATCGAACATTTCGATCAATAACAAGGATATTTATTTATAGACAACTAATTGTTTTTAAACCATCTTTATCCATAGCTAAAGCACTTCCGTAACCTTACACATATTCAAGGCTTTCATTTTCATCTCGAAATTTGTCGAACTAGTATTCAGCTGTATGTTCATTAATTGATTCTTCACCAAAAACAAATCTCCTATTTCTAACAGTTTCTGTTTGTTGTACGTCCCAATTTAAACTAGTGCATCAAAATCACACTTTACTTCTTGTCCATGACAAATTTAAGAGATTCAACGATACTAAACTAATACAATAAGCCAAAATGACGAGCGCCAATTTCCAGCAATTTCTGTTACTGTATATCTCCCATCTTAAACTGTTACATCAAAAACGCGCGAATTTGCTTTGCCTCCATGACTAATTCAAAAGATTGCATCCAACGATATTAAACTAATATAATAAGTCAAAATGATTAGTGCCAATATCCAGCAATTTCTGTCACTGTATATGCTCCAAATTAAATTGTTACATCAAAAACGCGCGAATTTACTTCGCCTCCAAGACTAATTCAAAAGATTGCATCCAACGATATTAAACTAATATAATTGTTCGGACGCGTATTAATTATAGCGAACACGTGCGAAGCGGCGGCACATTTTTTCTCAGGAAAGGGTTCTGATCCGTCGCATAGAAACACTCAGACCGAACTTTTATATACAATGACGTGTGTCACCGACTGATGCACCTTTTGTAAACCAAAGCGCCCTTCTTATCGCGTTAAGTATACTATCGTCGGTGGTCCGGAAAAGAATAACTTCTCGCTGGGTCGGACGCACTCTCGATCATGCACTGCCCTTTGTCCGTTTCGTTTTCCGCGTATCGTTCTTCGGCGTAGTGCATTGCGTCACCCAGTCGTTCGATAGTTCGTTATCATAAGAGATCGTTTTAGACGTTCGTCTTTTGATCAGTTACGGCTAAGATCTCGTGCGAGACACATCAGAGCATTGTTATAGTAGGCAACTTGCCTTCTTCTAGTACTTACTCACGCGATACTTTTGTTAAAGTGTAGAAATAGTTTTTGTTAATAAAAACTCATAAAAACCCTAATCAGGCTTCTCTTACTCTAAAGGCAGAGAAGTCGCCACGTGTAATTTAGCGACCGAATTCCACGTAATCGCCTTTGCACGTGGGTAAGAACGCATAGTGCGTTCGGGTGCAAACTCGTTAGTAAAAATCCAGTAACGGGCGCGCACAATAATAAGCCAAAATGACTAGTGCCAATATCCAGCAGTTTCCGCTACTATATATGTCCCAACTTAAATTATTACATCAAAAGCGCGCAAATTCGCTTTGTTTCCATGACTAATTCAAAAGATTGCATCCAACCAAGCTTAACACTTTTCCGGCCTCCATCACATATGCGTGACTTTTTTTTCTCCACCGGTGATGCTTATTTTCCATGTTTGTGTAGGGAGATACACGTAAATTGTTGCAGAGCAATGTTTGACGAACGAGGAACTGTGATATCAACTGTCTTGCCCTCCCAATTTACCAAATTGTGTTTTATTGAAATCTCTACAAGTCGCATCGAAGCGGCTGTTTGCTTTGTTAGTTTGACACTGTCTTTCGCTGCCTTCGCATATCGGAAGATTTCGTTAAATTTATTAAACACTATAAAATATCCTTCGAAATGTCATACAAAGAGGAAATATATGCTGATCCGTTATCAGACGTGGAGAATAGTTTTGATAGCGTTAGTGATAGTGATTTGGACAGTTGGAGCGATATCATTGTAAGACGATTCAAAAATAACGGAAGATCCTAAGGGTTAAATTTTTTAAGTAAAATATGTAGGTACTAATTTAAAAATGTAAGACTATACATTAAAAATGGTGTAACAGTTACCTTAATGCCTTCTTTAACACTTTGACTGCCATGATGGTCACCGGTGATCGACGCAAGGGATTTTACTGAAGATTCAAAATATTCGCAATGGGTAGCAATTGTTATTTTATAAATGCAGTTGTTATTAGAATAGTGCTGCGATCCTTTGCTCTCCAATATCTGCACATTATTTACATTTTGCATAATTCAGTCGAACGCTGTAGTATTTCATAGCATCACCATTCTAATATAGTAAAATACGTTTGGCAGTCAACGTGTTAATAATAATGATATTGCAACTGCTTATGTTACGAACAATTGCATAAATACCACCGTTGGAGAGCAGTCGAACTTGTTAACAGTAGCAAAGTATTAACAGTACTAAAAATGAAAAGAATAATGTAACCTGAAATCTTGTTAACTATCTTTGCAACCTAATGAAACCACTAAATGTTGCACAGAATCTGCCACCTTCCAAAACTAAAAGGTTAAAACTTTTATTTAACAGTACTAAAAATGGAAAGAATAATGTAACCTGAAATCAGTAATACCAATGTCGCTATTTACAACAAAAAGCCCCTAACTATCTTTGCAACCTAATGAAACCACTAAATTGTTATGCACAGACGCAATCTGCCACCTTCCAAAACTTCCTTTCGCCTAAAAGGTTACAGCAGTTACTTTTATATCCCTCATTTGAGCAAGATATTACAATCTCCCCGCGAATAAAGTGTTAATGCCGCTGCTTTAACTACATGTACGCGAAAATGAACATTAACTTCCACACAGCCTAAAGGCCGAAAGACGTGAAAGGTCCTACGTAGTGGCGCCTCTTTACGCATTAATACGACAACCTGACAGGATCATGAACTTTCGCAGATTCTCCACTAAACCGTTGAATACCTGACCCATCGTACGACGTTGTGACGAAGCAGTTGCGAGACACAGGAACAATGTTGCCGGGCGAATTCCCTCAAAAATCTTTACGACGTCACATTACCTTCACGGCCACCCTAACTTTACAACATTGCTTTCGTTACGTGACATGAATTACGCGATACGCGCCTACCCCGGCTATTCTGTCCAATGGCATCTATTCATCAGGATCAGCTGCTTTCCAATACATATTTAGATAACATTTTCATTTAAAACTAAACGTACGAGGCGAGGGTAAATGACGCCTTTCAAAATTTACTTTAAAATCGTATATTCATTGTTATTTGTCCCCCTCATTTGACTTCCTGTAAATGCTTATATCAGCTGATTATTCAATTTCTCGCTTTAAAAATTATAATTTTTTTAATGAAAATGAACGTTTATTTCATATGGGGTCAATGGTAAGAATAGGTCGTGTAAAGTACCGGTACGTTCAGTGTTAAATGATCTTCACCTAAATATTGCTAATTTTCAAACAATACGATTAACCCTTTCGCGCCGCATATATGCGGCATCGCAATAATCTGTACAAGTGCCATCTATAGTTGATGGCAACTTTTTTCGTTATCGGCAGAGCATTTTCCGTTGATTCTATTGACATATTGGATTAATTATTTCTTAAAACTTTTGAAACTGCTCTTTGTTGAAACCACATCCAAATATTCACGCAATAAACGACAAACATCAAGGCGATCGTTTACTGTTTTATACCGAATATTCTATCGAATCCATTCGGCACAGTTCCTATTTAAGACTTAGAATAACATATATACAGAAACCACGCGCACTGTGCATATTTCCGGCGCGAGTTTCCATTCAGTGACGATACTTCGGCGGACGGGGCTGCCGTAGCGAAAGGGTTAAATCCGATAATTTAAAATATTGTCAATTTTTAAACGAGAATTTTGTAACTTTATGAATGAATTTTAATACCTTCAGTCTTCAGGAATTTTTTTAATTCCTTTTCTATATGTTGACTAGAGTATTGAAATAATTCGTTCAAGAGCTAATAATTCACTGGAAGGAGTGTTTGCAATTTATGTGTGGATACAGTTTTATAAAATATGAAGTCATTTACAGCTGATTGTTTTAGAATGAAAAATGCAGAAAATGTTCGGTGCTATTTTATACCCTTTCTCAGTGATGCATAAAGAACTACTTGATCAGAAAAATACATGCTACTCTTTCCTGTATTGTAATCGAATACAGCCAACGACCAGAATTTCTGTGAACTAAGACGATCTTCAGTATAATCGAAAAATCTGTTTCACTGACTTCGCTGGTCCCGTAGCAAACAATGCAAAATTCGCTTAACACTCAATGTTTTAACACTAAACGTAGGAAGTGGGATCAAATGACCCCTTGCAAAATTTACTTTAGAATCGGACGTTTATTGTTATTTCTTTCGCTCATTTAACTCTCTGTAAATTTTTATATCGTCTGATTATTCAATTTCTCGCTTTAATAAATCGGAAATTTTTTTCTGAAAATCAACGTTTAATTCATAAGGGGTCAAATGACCGTCATGGAAAGAATAGGTAGGTGTAAAGTACGGGTACGTTCAGTGTTAAATGATGTTCAATTAAATATTGCTACTTTTCAAGCAGTACGATTAAATCGGATAACTTTAAATATTGTCAATTTTTAAACGAGAATTTTGTATTTTTGTAAATGTATTTTCATAAATTTAGGCATTGTCGATTATCAAGCTGCAATTTTAAATTATGTACACTTAAATATTGCTAATTTTCAAGCAGTAAGATTAAATCCGATCAATTTGAATATTGTTAATTTTTAAACGACAATTTTATACTTTTGTAAATGTATTTCTAGAAATTTAGGCATTGTCAATTTTAAGGCGGCAATTTCAAATGATCTTTACTTAAGTATTGCTAATTTTCACGCAGTACGATTAAATCCGATAAATTTAAATATTGCCAATTTTTAAACGAGAATTTTGTATTTTTGTGAATGTATTTCCGTAAATTTAGGCATTGTCGATTTAATGCGGTAATTTTAAATGATCTTCACTTAAATATTGCTAATTTTCAAGCAGTACGATCAAACCCAATAAATTTCAATATGTCAATTTTGAAATGAGAATTTTATATTTTTGTGAATGTATTTCCGTAAATTTAGGCATTGTTGATTTAATGCGGCAATTTTAAATGATCTCCACTTAAATATTGCTAATTTTCAAGCAGTACAATCAAATCCATTAAATTTAAATATTGTTAATAGAATTAATATTGTTAATATACATTTATATGATTTATATAATTATCAGTTCGCAACTCCTTCCATACGAAATTGACATCTTTTTAATTTTGTTCTGTTGTTCTTATGTTACAGCTGGGATTGTTAATACAAAAATCTGACAAAATTCTGTAATATGTAAACCCTTCGCCGACACATTTCCGATTTGTCACATTTTTTTATTTACACCTCCGGTGAAATACAGGTTTAAAACTTGACACACATTCTTTTTTTGTTTATAAGCTATAGAATGGTGTATCAGAAGTTAAGTTGGGTTCAAAGACACATTTTGGCTCTTTATCCGACTATAACGTTTGCGATTTTGAGGTGTACATGCCAAGCGAGCTAAAACAGGTGACCTCAATAATGGTGCGACCGCAGGCTTTGGTAGAGAGAATAAAGACATTAGGGCAATGTCACTTGGTTTTAGCGGAAACTTAGTCAGATATAAATAGAATGTCGTATTTATGTCAACTTTTTGAATAAAACTGTGCTAAGGCTTTGAACTCCACTGCATCCGCATTATTTTAAGTATTATAAAGTAATATTGTAACTTCAACTATACCAAAATTATAATTTTATTCAAAGCGAAATTTTGCTATAAATTTTTATTACTTCAGATGCGACAAGAAACGCTAATTTATTTATCCTTTGAGGAAAAAAACAAGTTACTGTGGTTTTCAATTTGACGTTATTTTTTATTTTTATTGTTTGTTTCGCAATTCCCATTAGTATGCACTTATCGATTCGTTTTTTGCAAGTTGACTAGAAAACGCAGTTTTCTAATATCTCAAATACATTCAAGTCATTCTGCCCACATTTACAAAAATGGGTAATTGTATGACTATGAATAAGGTTTATTCATAAACTGAATTTGTAAAGAACCAGCTTTCAAATCTCACCGTTTCTACACAATCGGTTCAAACCGCTTCTTGAATATTTAACACTAAATGTACCGGCACTTTACACCTACCTATTTTTATCATGAGTGGTCATTTTACCCCTTAAGAAATAAACGTTGATTTTCAGAAAAAAAAATTGTAATTTATTAAAACGAGAAATCGAATAATCAGTTGATATAAGAATTTATAGAAAGTGAAATGAGCGAAGGAAATAAGAATGAATTTACGATTTTAAAGTAAATTTTGAAAGGAGTCATTTGACTCTGCTTGGTACATTTAATGTTAAAAACAAAATGGACCTAAGAGTATTTGCACAACTCACAATATTTCTGTAAAATTTCAGAAGTGTAACGAAATGAAATCGTCCAACGTTTACACAAAACAAATTCGAAGAATTGCAAAAGTATCACATCAGAGCATAAAGAAAGGACAATATAAAATTGACTGTGAAAAGAATCATATAGTAAAACGAATGACAGTAAATGCCTATAAAACATTATTTATAAATATTTCTTATTTTTCCTAAGAAAATACAATCTTTAAAGGAAAATAACGTCTACAGATCGTGTCCTTGTTTTTCGCACAAAATGGCCAGAAATACAGTAACTCTCACGCAGTTGAGCTGGATTTAGTTGAAGCCACTTCTTCAGGTACTTGAATATATTCATGTGTCAATATTTTCATAGCATTTTTAAATTTACATTTTATGGCTTGACATTCTTCTTCACCACTCTTTCCATCATAGAATCACCTTCTATAGAATCATTTTGGCTCTATTCTAAGTTTATACCTGAGACAATTTTGTGTCAAAATGTTGATAATTTTAATTAAATAGTTAAATATATTTTCATATTTCACACTAGATTCAAAAATGAAGTTTTAATTACAAATCGCAATTTCCGGATACTAAAATGGAAAGACAACCGATTTTTTAACCGGTAAGCAAGGTATAATTGTAAGTAATTGTAGCAAGAAAGACAGATTTTAGGAAATCTTAATCCCTCAGCCATTTTTTCCTACGTTTCTATTAGATCAGCAGAATTACAACGTTGAACACAATCCCACAATAACTTTATAAACGGGCTGCTTCACTTAACAACCGAATTGACGGAATCAAAACGCAGGAAGATGCGAAGATGCACTTGATTAATCCGTTTCGTTTTCATTTTCGCCGCCTTTTTTATTTCCCGCCGACAAAATTGCGTAAATTACCCCATGCGAGAGAATTTGGGAAAATTCGCACAATAACGAAATGCCCAGAGACGTCTCGCGAAAAAATAGACGGAAGATGTGCAATAAAATCCGTCCGAAAACAAAGCCTTACGCGGAAGAGCATTATTCTGCCATCTCATGTTTTTTCGCGCAGAATCATTCTCTTCCTGTTCTCCAGCACAATCGCCATGTCATATTCCATTATGGCGGTTCATCTGTCATCGGAGATTAATATCAGGAGCGAGAGACTAATGACGACTGGGCTTTTCAATGAACCGTATGGATTAAGAATGATGTTGCTTTGTACACAATATCTTTATAAAATAGGTACAGTGACTCATTAATGTTCGGAATCCTTTTCAGAATCGGGGGGTTGAAATTTCACGAAAACATCAGTTCTTTTGAGATGTTAGAAGAGTGTGTTCACTAGATGATAAGTAAAAAAATGGTTGAAGAAAATTGCAAATTGAATGTTGAATAGAAAATAGGAACGTTGATTGGAATATTGCAATAGGAATGTTGAAGGAAATATTATAGGCAGTTCTGTAACTTTTCTGTCTGAGTCTGTAATAGAAATTTAAATAATTGGTTTTCCGGATTTAAATCAATAATATATACGTTGAAAATTTCATCAAAATCGATTAATGTAGCAACAACTGCAGACGTTAACTTAATACATTTGTTAGGTGAGAGTTCTGAAAATTTACGATTTTCATTATCTTTCTTTGTTTGTAATTCGCAGAAATATTAACCTATTTCCCTAAGATTTTTAATTATATACATATAATTGGTCTTAATTCACAAAATTTGTTGTATCATACGGATTACGAATGATGTTGCTTTCTACACAATATCTTTATAAAATAGGTACAGTGACTCATTAATGTTCGGACACTCTTTCAGAATCGGGGGGTTGAAATTCGACGAAAACATCAGTCTTTTTGAGACGTTAGAAGAGTGTGTTCACCAGACAATAAGTAAAAAAATGCTTGAAGAAAATTGCAATTTGAATGTTGAATAGAAAATAGGAATGTTGATTGGAATATTGCAATAGGAATGTTGAAGGAAATATTATAGGCAGTTCTGTAACTTTTCTGTCTGAGTCTGTAATAGAAATTTAAATAATTGGTTTTCCGGATTTAAATCAATAATATATACGTTGAACATTTCATCAAAATCGATTAATGTAGCAACAACTACAGACGTTAACTTAATACATTTGTTAGGTGAGAGTTCTGAAAATTTACGATTTTCATTATTTTTCTTTGTTTGTAATTCGCAGAAATATTAACCTATTTCTCTAAGATTTTTAATTATATACATATAATTGGTCTTAATTCACAAAATTTATTGTATCATACGGATTACGAATGATGTTGCTTTCTACACAATATCTTTATAAAATAGGTACAGTGACTCATTAATGTTCGGACATCTTTTCAGAATCGGGGGGTTGAAATTCGACGAAAACATCAGTTCTTTGAGACGTTAGAAGAGTTTGTTCACTAGATGATAAGTAAAAAAATGCTTGAAGAAAATTGCAAATTGAATGTTGTATAGAAAATAGGAACGTTGATTGGAATGTTGCAATAGGAATGTTGAAAGGAATATTTTACGTAGTTCTGCAACTCTTTTATCTGAGGCTGTAATAAAAATGTAAATAATTGGTTTTGTGGATTTAAATCAATAATATGCATGTTGAACGTTTCATAAAATTCGATTAGCACAGCAACAAATGCAGACGTTGAAAGATGTTAAGGTCTTTCAACTTATTACACTCGTTATGTGAGACTCCTGAAAATTGAGGATTTTCATTATTTTTCTTTGTTTGTAATTCGCAGAAACGTTACACTATTTCTCTAACATTTTTAATTGTATACATATAATTCGCCTTGATGCACAAAATCTATTGTACCGTATGGATTAAGAATGATGTTGCTTTGTACACAATATTTTTATAAAATAGGTACAGTGACTCATTAATGTTCGGACACTCTTTCAGAATCGGGGGGTTGAAATTCGACGAAAACATCAGTCCTTTTGAGACGTTAGAAGAGTGAAAAAATGTTTGAATAAATACAAGAGAAAAAAATGTTTGAAGAAGATTGCAATTTAAATGTTGAATAGAAAATAGGAATGTAATTATCTGAGCGTGTAATGAAGATTTAAATAATTAGTTCACTGGAACGTGCACTAGATGAGAAGTATTATAAAAAAGGGTTTGAAGAAGATTGCAATTTATAAGAATGTTGAAGGAAATATTATAGGTAGTTCTGCAACTTTTCTATCTGAGCCTGTAATGAAAATTTGAATAATTGATTTTGCGGTTTTAAATCTATAACATGCACGTTGAACGTTTCATAAAAATCGATTGACGCAGCAACAAGTGCAAATATTGAAAGATGTAAAGCTCTTAGGACTTCTTACACTTGTTAGGTGAGAATCCTGAGAATTTACGATTTTCATTATTTTTCTTTGTTTGTAATTCGAATAAACATTACACTATTTCGCTAACATTTCTAATTATATACTTTAATCCACAAAATCTATTATACCGTACAGATTAACAATGATGTTGCTTTGTATACAATATCTGCAGAAAATAGGTGCAGTGACTCATTAATGTTTGGACACCCTTCCAAAATCGGGGGGTGAAATTCGACGAAAACATCAGTTCTTGTGAGACGGTAGAAGAGTCTGTTCACTAGATGATAAGTAAAAAAAAGCTTGAAGAAGAGTGCAATTTATAGAAATGTTGAAGAAAATATTATAGGTAGTTGTGCAACTTTTCTGTGTGAGCCTGTAATGAAAATTTAAATAATTCGTTTTGCGGATTTATATTGATAATATGCAAATTGAATGTTTCATCAAGATCGATTAACGCAGCAACAAATGCAGACGCTGAAAGGTGTAAAGGTCTGTAGACTTGTTACACTTGTTAGGTGAGAATCCTCAAAATGTACGATTTTTATTATTTTTCTTGTTTGTAATTCGCAAAAACATAAACTTATTTCTCTAACATTTTTAAATATATATTCATATATGTATTATTGGTGTATATATAATTGACCGTGATCCGCAAAATCGATTATTTACATTTTTATTATGGCCCCAGTTAAACAGTTACAAAAAAACATCCTTCACTATCTGTTTCGATTTCCATAAATTTTAGTTTCTTTTCAGATCTGTTTTTACATCATCCGCTAAATGTATTCTTCTGACGTCTTAAAAGAGCTTTAATTTTTGTCCAATTACATTAACCTATTTCGCTAACATTTCTAATTACACATATAATATATAATTAGCCTTAATCCACAAAATCTATTATTTAAATTTTTATTAACGACCCCAGTTAAACGGTTAAAAAAAACATTCTTCACCATCTTTCTTCAATATGCATAACTTTTAGTTTCTTATCAGACCTGTTTTTATATCATCCACTAAATGTATTCTTCTGACGTCTTAAAAAAGATTTAATTTTTGTCCAATTACATTAACCCATTTCGCTAACATTTCTAATTATATATATAATATATAATTGGCCTTAATCCACAAAATCTATTATTTAAATTTTTATTAACGGCCCCAGTTAAACGGTTACAAAAAACATCCTTCACTATCTTTTTTTCAATTCTGTAATTTTAATTTGTTTCAGACCTGTTTTTACATGATCCACAAAATGTATTCTTGCAACGTCTTAAAAAAGATCAATTTCTGTCGATTTTCGAAAAGTCCCCCTATTTTCAAGAGCATTTATATATTAACAAGCGTCATTCTATCCCCATAAAAGAAAATATGGTAAAGTATATGGTCTAAACCGATAATTGATCTGGAAGTGTCCACGATCAGTCATTAAATCATCTAAAAGCTGTATTTTTTTTTAATTCGACACTTCCGGAATAATGCAAAACATCCTTCACCATCTTTTTCCAATTTCCGTAAATTTTAATTTTCTTTCAGACCTGTTTTTACGTCATCCACTAAATATATTCTTCTAACGTCTCAAAAAGTATTTAATTTTTGTCTCAAAAAAGATTTAATCTGATCCAATTTTCAGAAAGTCACTCTATTTTCAAGTGTGTCTACATATTAACGAGCGTCATTTAATTTCCGTAAAAGAAAAAACACAAAACACAAAAGATATCCTTTTGTGACAACAGTTAAGCTAGGCGATTTATCAACATTTTCCGAGTACGATAATTTTCAGACGGCGAGATACTACGAGCTGTTAACTGGCGCAATGCAATAAACGAATGCGCAGTACGTAACATGAATAACGAATACACGCCGCCAGGTCTGCGCGAAAAATCAATAGAGGGAGTGAATTTATTCCGTATGAAATCAACGCTAGAACTCCGCCTGACGAATTGTGAGATGAAAATCCACTTTTCCCTGACAGTGTACATAAATTTGCATTAATTAGAACGTTGAGTATGCAATCTCACGCGGTATGCGTTCCTCTTTTTGCACTCTCTGCGTATTATGTAATACATTCTCGCGAATTGTATTTATGGTCGTGACCAATGTCGTCGTAAGTTTCGTTGGGGGTGAAATATGAGAGTTGTTATAAGGACGATAACCGGAATTTTTCGATAGCTGTGCGTACACAGATTCATTAATATTTGGACATTGCATGAAATGCGAATGCAATGTCAACTAAATATGGGTGACAAGCAAGATACTACAAATTTGCAAGGGTTTTTAACAGTAAGAAAGGTATATAAATGCTCGTAAATACTTATAAAGCATATTACCATTGATTTTTATGACATTTTTCGAAACAATTTAACCCCTTCGGATCCTGTACACATTATAATGTACATAATACTTTTTCGTGCTGTATTTTATTATGTATATTATTTTTACGAATACAAATTTTATTTTTTTTATACAAATGTTTCTCAGGATCTCCTTAATGTCGTGACCAATGTCGTCGTAAGATACCACAAACTTGCAAAGGTTTTTAACAGTAAAGAAGGTATATAAATGTTCCTAAGTACTTATAAAGCATATTACCATTGATTTTTATGACATTTTTCGAAACAGTTTAACCCCTTCGGATCCTGTACACATTATAATGTACATAATACTTTTTCGTGCTGTATTTTATTACGTATATTATTTGTACGAATGCAAATTTTATTTTTTTATACAAATATTTCTCAGGATCTCCTTAATATCGTGATCAATGTCGTCATAAGTTTTGTTGGGGGTGAAATATGAGAGTTGTTATAAGGACGATAACCGAAATTTTTCGATAGCCATGCGTACACAGATTCATTAATATTTGGACATTGCATGAAATGCGAATGCAATGTCAACTAAATATGGGTGACAAGCAAGATACTACAAATTTGCAAGGGTTTTTAACAGTAAGAAAGGTATATAAAGGCTCGTAAGTACTTATAAAGCATATTACCATTGATTTTTATGACATTTTTCGAAACAATTTAACCCCTTCGGACCCTGTACACATTATAATGTACATAATACTTTTTCGTGCTGTATTTTATTATGTATATTATTTTTACGAATACAAATTTTATTTTTTTTATACAAATGTTTCTCAGGATCTCCTTAATGTCGTGACCAATGTCGTCGTAAGATACCACAAACTTGCAAAGGTTTTTAACAGTAAAGAAGATACATAAATGCTCCTACGTAATTATAAATCATATTACTATTAATTTTCATGATATTTTTCGAAACAATTTAACCCCTTCGGATCCTGTACACATTATAATGTACATAATACTTTTTCGTGCTGTATTTTATTATGTATATTATTTTTACGAATACAAATTTTATTTTTTTATACAAATATTTCTCAGGATCTTGTTAATATCGTGACCAATGTCGTCGTAAGTTTCGTTGGCGGTGAAATATGAGAGTTGTTATAAGGACAATAACCGGAATTTTTCGATAGCCATGCGTACACAGATTTATTAATATTCGGACATTGGGTGAAATGTAGAATGCAATGTCGACTGAATATGGGTGACAGGCAAGATACCACAAATTTGCAAGGGGTTTTAACAATAAAAAATGTATATAAATGCTCCTAAGTAATTATAAAGCATATTACTATTAATTTTTATGATATTTTTCGAAACAATTTAACCCCTTCGGACCCTGTACACATTATAATGTACATAATACTTTTCGTGCTGTATTTTATTATGTATATTATTTTTACGAATACAAATTTTTTTTTTTTATACAAATATTTCTCAGGATCGCCTTACTGTTACAAATTTTGTGTAAGGACCATATGTCCATTAACATACACATTTACAAATTATAAATAAGTAAATAAATATTTCTGTAAAAAGTATATTGTTGCCTTCACTCACATGAATTAATGAGATTTAATATGATGTAATTTGAACGACATTTACTGTTCAAGACTTATTACGAAATAAATTGCTCGATAAGTATTTACAAGTAAATATTGACGGAATTATATCACGCTTAATCTCATTTTAATCGTAACAATATCAGTAATGTGACATCAAGTTTTTCGTATCAAAAACATTACAAATAGACTACCTTAACCGTTTTAGTGTCAAGTCGTCCAATCGCGTTATTACAATTTCATGTAAAAAATTGTAAAAGGTGTTCGGTGGCAGTGCTCAATTCACTTTGCTCGCAAATTGATTATACCATATTTTTGACATAGGATCAAGGAAATGAGACCGCACTATTTTGCACTAGTTATATTAAGTAAGCGTTATCGCATTTTGTGGAACTAGCCGACACGGTTTTCATAAAGGAAAAAACCCGGTATTAAA
Organism: Cryptocheilus praepositus; assembly: GCA_033815515.1. Classification (NCBI taxonomy): domain Eukaryota; kingdom Metazoa; phylum Arthropoda; class Insecta; order Hymenoptera; family Pompilidae; genus Cryptocheilus; species Cryptocheilus praepositus. Next base: position 240,631 of record JAWWQZ010000232.1, read on the forward strand.
ACAATTGAGTATCGTATTTGTTGTAACAACAGTACGCTGATTTGTTTACGCTTAGGACCCTCCTAATTCATTTAGCGCAAGTAACGCAGACTAATTATCACTACTTGAAAGACCCAGAGAACATATACAAATTATTTGAACGAATAAATAACATAATTATTGTTAAAGATTCTGTATTCCTTCTATTTGGTTAAAAAAACATGAAATTCGATATAAAGAATGTAATGAATTACTCTTAACACGTTTACTGCCATGGTGGTCATCGGTGACCGGCGCAAAATGTTTCACGAAAAATTCAAAAATTTCCAATCGGTAGCACTTTCAATTTTGTCAATGCAATTGCTATTAAATAGCGATTAAATTCTTTGATATCCGATACCTTCGCATTATTTTCATTATCAATCATAAGTACTTTATGTAATGAATTATTCTGTTAAGTTTATTCATAATGTAAAATTAAAGATAAATTATATAACTTAATTATGGAATTTAAAATGTGTAACGTGTTTTAGTATATTTGTTTAAGTACGGTGAGGTTCGGAACAGACAAGTTTCTATTGATAGCTCCAAAGTTTTTCATTAAAATTAACTGAATTTACGTAACAAACTCGATGGAAATTATGTTTCGTAAAAGAATAAAAGGTATTTTAGCATTTGAACAGAACTTCCATTCAGGACTGATTAAAGAATACAAGAAAGAATAAACACGATGACAGACAACGCATTACTAAGTGTCAACTGTCTCTATTTCCCAGACTCTCATTTCAACGCTATCTTTTGTCCGACATCTTTACTTTTGTCGGGGGACTACAAAGCCAAGCTAAAGTCGCAGAAACAGTTTCCTGTCCCCAAACTGTCTCAATTCGATTCTGCCCAGAGAGACAATGTGAAAGACTTTTATGTGTACTCTCGTATGTATAGAAATAAATTAAATATTTCCTCCGCTTTACACAGCAATAGGATAAAATATACAGTGTGCTTAAGAATAGTGATTGAATGAAAAACGTATAACTTAAACGTGTAATGTTGCATTCTTTATTTTTTAACATGGTAGGATAGAAAAATGTTGAAAGAACATGTTCAGCCTGCAACGAAACAGGAACAAAATTTTATTTCTTAATAACACAATACATTTAATATTGCTAATTAATAGTGATTTACCGCAGAAATCACAAACATTGGCCGTGTTATTTACAGTTATTGACCACCGTGTAAACTTGTGAGAAATAAGAAATATTTAAGCGGTTAGTTTTACTGTATTACTTTTAAATGTTATCGGATATAATTTTCGATGGTAGCACCACGCTAAAACGTATCAGCATATTAACACTTGGCATGCGGGCATACTTCGCCGCCGAATTTCGCGTGCAGCGGGCGTTTCTTCTTGAATCGCGCGGAAGTTTGGTTATTCAGAAAAATCGCAGTAAATCGAAAACTACTTCGTTTTTATGAACGAAACTTTTTTTATTTCACACTTAAATATATACTGTATGATTATTTAACAAAAAACAAACGATATTTTCACGAAAACATAAAAATAAGCGATTTTTAAAGTTTTCCACACTATCATACGAAAAGTCCGATAATTTGTCAGCGCATATTTCTTCATCACTATCTTTGTCACAACGGCTCATTTGATCAATTTTGTAATCAATAATAAAAAATCAAGCTTCAAATTGATAAAACACGTTCTGGAGCTAAGAATTCGATTGAAGACGAAATAACTCAGCAAAAGATCGAGTAACTCAACAATCATAACTTATGGGAAAAAAAATGCAAAGCGTTGTCTAGCAACGCAAATAACACGCATATAATGTCACACATTCATGTAATTATACGTATTTAGTAGATTTGTGGTGGATATCCACTAACAACACCAAATCAACTAAATACGTATTTTTACGTGACCCGCGCTCCAGTGACAGACTACATAAAACGTAAAAATACGTTGCCCGCATGCCAAGTGTTAAAATAAAAACGGAAAAATGAAATACGCTGCTCCGAATGCATGTCGTAGTAGGCTTCGAGTATGCGACCAATGCGACATTGTGCGCCCTTTACTTATGCTCATAAAAAAAAAACAAAGGATCGCTAAAGACAAAAGCCTGTGGATAGCATGACAACCGTAAACAAGACGGTTTCCATGCAGCATACGGCTATCAAATTACAATAATTTTTACGCGATTAAACTATGCTATGTCTTAACTGCTTTAGAAAGAGTCTTTTGCAGAAGGGACGCTACCATAGCCTTAATTGCGCCAAATGCGCAGTTTTTCCTTCCATGCTGTTTTAATCGGCCTAAATGCTGATACATCAGCAGGCTGGAGAATTCTAATTGCATTTGGATACAAAGCAATTAAAATTATTTGCAATTCCGAACATTCAACATTCCAAATGTTGATATTCAAAATAATGAAAATATACCTACATAGCAATCTTCAGATATTCATTCATGAACGCAGAACGGTCAATCACTGTATACCAGGTTGCTCAATAAGTTTTGTCGTTCGATAAGAAAAATACAATGTTATGGTTCAAAATACACTTTATTATTCAGTATAATCTCCCTGAACATTAATGCACTTGCTCCAACGATCCTCCAATCTGTGGATCCCATCCCTGAAGTGAGATTCCGAAAGGTCTGCAAAATACGCTTCAACAGCCGTTATGACCTCTTCATTTGACGAAAAACGCTCGCCACGCATACATTTTTTGAGTTCTGGAAACAAATGGAAGTCGCTGGGGGCCAAATCTGGTGAATACGGCGGATGCTTCAACAATTCGAACTTTAATTCATGGATTTTAGCCATTGTCAAAATGCTCTTGTGACACGGTGCGTTGTCCTGATGAAAAAGGATTTTTTTCTTCTGCAAACCGGGTCTTTTTTCACGAATTTTTTCCTTCAACTGGTCCAAAAGGTTGCAATAATATTCAGAATTAATTGTTTTACCAGTTTGCAAGTAATCCACAAATAAAATTCCTTTCGCATCCCAAAAAACTGATGCCAGAACCTTCTTGGCCGATTTCTGGACACGAACTCGTTTCGAAGCCGAACAACCAGGTTCACACCACTCTTTAGCCTCTTCTTTTGATTTAGGATCATGGTGATAGACCCAAGTCTCATCCATAGTGATGAATCGACGCACAGAATCCACTTTATCCTTTTTAAAACGCTCCAAATGTTGTTGAGAAAGTCGCATTCGAATGTGTTTTTGTTCAATTGTTAGCGAATGCGGCACCCATTGTGCACACAGCTTTTTAAAACTCAAAATTTCATTTAAAATATGACTCACACTGCCTAATGAGATGTGTAGAGCCTCTACTAAATCCCACTCAGTCAATCGACGATCTTCCACAACCATATCCTGTACTTTGGCTACTTTTTCTGGTGTTGATGCGGTTTTTGGACGTCCATCACGTGGATCGTCTTCAAGGCTTGTTCGACCACGTTTAAATTCAGCAACCCATCTTTCTACTGTTCTAATTGAAGGTGAACGTTCATTATACACTCTTAACATTCGTTCGTGAATTTCTTTTGGTGCTACACCTTCCAAAAATAAGAATTTTATCACGGCACGATATTCAATTTTTTCCATTGTCGAAAATACTGTGACACGGCGACACTAAATGGCTTGTAAACAAAGAATGAATTGACTGATTGAACTGAACCTTCACATACATTGATAAGAAGAGTGAACCAACAAAACAAAAACAAATTTGGACTAGTAGCAACGCCCTCAACAAAACAAAACAAAACTTATTGAACAACCTAGTATACCTACATAGCAATCTTCAGACATTCGTTCATGAACGCAAAACGGTCAATCACTGTATACCGTTCAACCACTGCCTACTTTGTCCTATGTGAAACAGTTTTATGTACACTCTCATATGTATAAAAATAAATTAAATATTTCCTGCACTTTATACAGCAATATACAGAGTAAGAAAATACGAATAGTTGGCAGGGAAAAAATTACTTGTGCTTGTCGCTGAAATAAACGTCTGGAACGTTTTGATCGGACCACCTGGTGTAAATAGTCAGTTTACTCACGCGCACGGTTTATCTCCCAAGAAGTGGAAAGGTCGGAACACTCGTGTGGAGGGGATACTGATCACTCCACGTAGACCTCATTTATTACTACCCCTAAAACGGCCAGGATCCATGTTTGCTGAGACAAGCTCAGCACAATAAACTTCGGAATCTGTCTTGCAATAACAGCCTGGGTGCACAGCCTTAATAATAGCAGTAAATTCTGCATAATATACGGATCAGCAAGCAATATTGGGAGGGATGTGTAGGGGAAGAATTTGGAATGAAACTTGTATAATATAACGTTCTGTATGTAGATATATACATGTATAGTAGCAATTAACACATTGTTGACCGGCAATTTTCGGCGAAAGCTGTTTCGAGTCACCGGCTATTATTTCGTAATTGAACATGGAAGTAAAACGATGTAAATAACCTTCAATAAAGTTTGTTCGTGCATAATGAATTCAAACTGAACTTTGGACATCAATTTTATGTAACTTTTAATATTTTTTCGTATGATTAACTGTACAGCAGTCATTTATGCGTAGATGTAGACAAGAGGTTTTGCACATATATCTTGTTTCTTTGCGCTTTCCTTTTAAAGAGCTAAATTATGCCCTTGTTATTTCATTTTCAATAATCATTTTCCAAATGACTACAACTTATTTAAAAATCACTCGGGCAACTATATGAAGCATTCACGTAATTCATTGAAAAATGCTTGACCGTCACGTTCCGTCGTTCTTGACACTTTCTAATACTAGAAATTGTAATAAAAGCCTCAGTACCAAGAAAAGTATACTTTTTTATAATAAAGCAGACGCGATTGAACACAATGAACAACATTTTGCTATATTCTATATTGCCCTGCGTTTCAAAAATTAAAATAGCCGACGCAAGTGCAAACACGAGTTAACTGGTGACCGGTTAATAATGTGTTAACATCTTACGTGTTGTATATTTTGAGACATTTTCGTTTTTACGATGATTAACCCTTTAAGAACCGCTCACGAGTTTTTTCATGTTTCGTGTACAAGCTGTTATGGACCACTCACGAGTTTTCTCGTGTTTTCTACACGCTGTCTTTAGATGTCACTTACTTTGATACATTGTATCTATTTTGCCTATTTACGTACTTATATCAATATTCAATGGGAAACAAAGCGAATGACAATGCATATGTAAATTTTATAAGATTCCTCTTTATAGAAAAAAATGCTTCACGCAATATTATACTTTAAAAAAACTACTAGGTACTCTGATAAAATTGACTTTTAAATAAAATTTTATGATAATATCTTTAAATAATTTTTCAAACATTTTTTTTTTAAATAATACCTAAAATGCGTCCTATTTTAGAATGTCTATAAATTTCATACAAATTTATTTTTTAAGTAATAAAGTTATACTAATTATTAAAACAATATTTTTTTAAATAATACCTAAAATACTTTCAATTATACAATTTCCGAAAGTTTCACAAAAATTGGTTCATAAATAACAAAGTTATGATTTTTTGTAACGTATAAGTTTCCCAAAAGCGTACGTGCCAGGCGTATTTGTTACAGATTTTTTAACGGCCCTTAAAGTGTTAATCGTTTCAAAGTAATTTGAAAGAAATATGCTGAACTTCTCTCTCACGTACTTTCATAATTTCAAAACATAAATACGGCATTCCGTTTAAAAACACAAGCTAACTTTGTAAAATTAAAAACTAAGAATGTTTTTATTATAGTAATATTCTACATAAAATATTATGATAAAAGTTCTGTATGTCTCTATATTTCTCATAATGTCAAACCATAAATATGACATTCCATTTAAAAACACAAACTAACCTTGTAAAATTTAAATAATGTTTTTTTTAAAACATAAAATATGATGATAAAAGCTCTGTATACTTTCATAATGTCAAAACATAAATATGACATTCCATTTAAAAACACAAGCTAACTTTGTAAAATTTAAAACCAATAATGTTTTTATTATAGTAAAATTCTACATAAAATATGATTATAAGAACTCTGTATGTCTCTGTATCTTTCATAATGTCAAAACATAAATATGACATTCCATTTAAAAACACAAGCTAACTTTGTAAAATTTAAAACCAATAATGTTTTTATTACAGTAATATTCTACATAAAACATGATGATAAAAGCTCTGTATGACTCTGTATCTCTCATAATGTCAAAACATAAATATGACATTCCATTTGAAAACACAAGATGACTTTATAAAATTGAAAAACAAGATTTTTTTTATTATAGTGACATTCTACATAAAATATGATGATAAAAGTTCTGTATGTCTCTGTATCTCTCATAATATCAAAACATAAATATGACATTCCATTTAAAAACACAAGATAACTTTGTAAAATTGAAATCAAGAATGTTTTTACTATAGTAACATTCTACATAAAATATGATGATAAAAACTCTGTATGTCTCTGTATCTTTCATAATGTCAAAACATAAATATGACATTCCATTTAAAAATACAAGCTAACTTTGTAAAACTTAAAACCAATAATGTTTTTATTATAGTAACATTCTACATAAAATATGATGATAAAAACTCTGTATGTCTCTGTATCTTTCATAATATCAAAACATAAATATGAGATTCCATTTAAAAACACAAGCTAACTTTGTAAAATTTAAAACCAATAATGTTTTTATTATAATAACATTCTACATAAAATATGATGATAAAAGCTCTGTATATCTCTGTATCTCTCATAATGTCAAAACATAAATATGACATTCCATTTAAAAACACAAGCTAACTTTGTAAAATTTAAAACCAATAATATTTTTATTATAGTAACATTCTACATAAAATATGATGATAAGAACTCTGTATGTCTCTGTATCTTTTATAATGTAAAAACATAAATATGACATTTAATTTAAAAACACAAGATAACTTTGTAAAATTGAAATCAAGAATGTTTTTACTATAGTAATATTCTACATAAAATATGATGATAAAAGATCTGTATGACTCTGTATCTCTCATAATGTCAAAACATAAATATGACATTCCATTTAAAAACACAAGCTAACTTTGTAAAATTAAAAACTAAGAATGTTTTTATTATAGTAAAATTCTACAGAAAATATGATGATAAAAACTCTGTATGTCTCTGTATCTTTCATAATGTCAAAACATAAATATGACATTCCATTTAAAAACACAAGCTAACTTTGTAAAATTAAAAACTAAGAATGTTTTTATTATAGTAAAATTCTACATAAAATATTATGATAAAAGTTCTGTATGCCTCTATATCTTTCATAATGTCAAAATATAAATATGACATTCCATTTAAAAACACAAGCTAACTTTGTAAAATTAAAAACTAAGAATGTTTTTATTATATAATAGTAAAATTCTACATAAAATATGATGATAAAAACTCTGTATGACTCTGTATCTCTCATAATGTCAAAACATAAATATGACATTCCATTTAAAAACACAAGCTGACTTTGTAAAATTTAAAACCAATAATGTTTCTATTATAGTAATATTCTACATAAAACATGATGATAAAAGCTCTGTATGACTCTGAATCTCTCATAATGTCAAAACATAAATATGACATTCCATTTAAAAACACAAACTAACCTTGTAAAATTTAAAACAAATAATGTTTTTACTATAGTAACATTCTACATAAAATATGATGATAAAAGCTCTGTATGACTCTGTATCTCTCATAATGTCAAACCATAAATATGACATTCCATTTAACAACACAAACTAACCTTGTAAAATTTAAAACAAATAATGTTTTTACTATAGTAACATTCTACATAAAACATGATGATAAAAGCTCTGTATGACTCTGTATCTCTCATAATGTCAAAACATAAATATGACATTCCATTTAAAAACACAAGCTAACTTTGTAAAATTTAAAACCAATAATGTTTTTATTATAGTAACATTCTACATAAAATATGATGATAAAAGCTCTGTAACATTTTGTTCTGTCATTGGCCGTTCAACGATTATCTCAAACGGTAGTTATCGTGAGATCACCTGTCTATAACACTACATCATAGCTTTCGACGTATGTCGTTACCAGGAGAATGTAATGGACGTGTAACGGTGTTGGCATGTAAGATCAAGATCTAACTTACTCAATTAGTTCTTACTGATTGGATAACAACACGATATCGCTTTCGATATAACATATACAACAATGTGATATGTAAACAAATAAAACATATATGTATGACATTAAGCCATAGCTTTTTACACATGCCGTTTTCACAGGAATATAATGGACATGTGAAAGTTTGAAGCATAGAATCAAACATTTAATTCGTTTTATTCACGTTTTGACCATACCGCAGTTCACTAGAGATTTTAATGTACGTCCAGTGCGGCAGAAACTAACGGATACGTCAAAGCGCCAAAACGTAACATTGTAGAATAACAGTGGATGAAATTTCTATAAAAACGCTATTATTTTTAGTAAAAACTTATAAATGCGTCATTTATAAAATTATACAAAGGTAGAAAATGATAGAGATATAATGAAAGAACAAGAAATCAGTATTAGGAACTAAAACATCGTTTTATTTTTCTTATAAACGAAATATTATAGAATAGATAAATGCAACTAAGTTTGCATAGGAACAATATGTTAAATTAATATAAAGAATGATCAATTATAATGTTAATATTTGGTATTTTTGCCGTTATGTTTTATTACATCGCATATGCTATTTTTCATATTACAAATCAACTTTTGTAATGTCATAATGTCAATTTTACACTACTCTTGTCTTAGAGCGTGTTCCAGCATGTTAACGTACTTGTATTGTTTATTATTTTTGTAAACTGCTCTCGATAGAATACCCCACAGGTCTTCCATCGGATTCAAATCAGGCGAACGTGACGGCCACTTCATAAGTGGCAAATTTTTTTGCCAAAACTATTTCTATATCTTCTTTGCATTGTGAGTGGCCGCATTATCTTGTTGAAAAATAACATCTTCTTCATGGTTTTCTTTAACAAATTATATTAAGTAATTTTGTAATAAATGGATATATTTGTCTGCATTCATTATTGTACAAATGTTGCATATTGAAGTTTTCGAAGTGTAACCGAATGCAGCCCATGCCATCAAACTTCCTTCGCTGAAATTTGAGCTCATGGTTACTGCCTTCTCAGTACGTAGATCGTGCCAGTAATATTTGAAACCGTCAGGACTATCTAAATTGAAATTTTTCTTATCGGAAAATATGACATCTTTCCACTCTACACTCCGAGTCATGTGATTTCGAGCAAACTCTAATCTAGCTGTTTTATCATCTTGTGTAAGAGGTGGTTTCGGTCAAAATTTTCTCCATTTTAACATTTTATGTTTTTCAATTCCAAAACTCTTGTCACTTCACCAGCAGTTTTACTTCCACCTCGTATTTATTTAAAAACACGTGAATGATCGCGCCTTGTAAGTTTTGTGTTGCCACATGTACAATGGCTTTTACCATAACTTTGACACGATTTTAAAAAATTATGTACAGCAGTGGTTAATCTGTTAATTTTTTCAGCAATCTTTCGAGTAGAAAATCCTGCATCGCGGTATGCTTCAATTTTTACCTTCTCTCGACTTAAAACTTTCCTCGTGGCATTCTGATAATAGGAAAAATATTTTACATATTATTACATGCATTTATAAATCGGAATATTATATTGCAACAATTACTTTCTCTTTGAGTTACTGATGATCTTGCTGGTTCAACTGATGAAAGACATATAAGTAAATATAACTGTGGTTATACAAATTTCGTACATACCGTGGCGAACATTCTTGTATTTTTGTGTACAAACTGAAAATTCTCAAGTTTGTATACATTAACCGTTTCATAATAAAGACACTGTGCTAAGGTGATGTTTCCACGCATTACCACATTGACTCCCAAGCATATTTTGCTACGTTAGAATCGTGATGCGATGATATACTGCAGACTATGATTAAATCGTGCAAAATAAAGGTAACGCAGAGTTGTTAGAAGCCAAAGTATTGAAACACCATTCCAATATCAATTGCTTATAGAAGATTGCAAATAGGCTTCATTTCGAATTTTTTACATCTTTAGTCAAATCTTTTGCGTATTTTGCTCAAGCGTATTTTGGTATTTTGGAACCGCGGTGCGATGAAATACTGCAGAGTATAATTAAATCATGCAAAAGAAAGGTAACGCAGAGTTGTTAGAAGCCAAAAGTATTGAAGCACCGTTCCAATATCAATTGCTTTTACAAGATTGCATATAGACTTCATTGCAAATTTTTTGCATTTCAAGTAAAATCTTCTGCGTATTTTACTCAACCATATTTTGGTATGTTAGAACCGCGATGCGACGAAATACTGCAGAGTATAATTAAATCATGCAAAATAAAGGTCATGCAGACTTGTTAGAAGCCAAAGGATGGAAGCACCGTTCTAATATCTATTGCTTTTAGAAGATTGCAAATAGGCTTCGTTGTGAATTTTTTGCATTTCTAGTAAATTATTTTGCGCTGGTCACCGCGTATTTTGCTATGTTAGAACCGCGATGCAATTAAATACTGCTGAGTATTATTAAATCCGTGCAAAATGAAGGTAACGCAGAGTTGTTAGAAGCCTAAGTATTGAAGCACCGTTCCAATATCAATTGCTTTTATAAAATTGCAAATAGGCTTCATTGCGAATTTTTTGCATTTTTATCAACATTTTTGCGCCGATCACGTATTTTGCCATGTTAGAATCGCGATGCGATGAAATACTGCAGAGTATAATTAAAATGTCCAAAATAAAGGTAACGCAGGGTTGTTAGAAGCTAAAGTATTAAAGTACCTTTCCAATATCAATTCCTTTTACAAGATTGCAAATGGGTTTCATTGCGAATTTTTTGCATTTCTAGTAAAAACTTCTACTGCGGTCACCACGTATTTTGATACGTTAGAACCGCGATGCGATGAAATACTGCAGAGTATAATTAAACGTGTAAAATAAGGGTAATGCAGAGTTGTTAGAAGCCAAAGTATTAAAGCACCGTTCCAATATCAATTGTTTTCACAAAATTGCAAATAGGCTTCATTGCAAATTTTTTGCATTATTAGTCAAATTTTTTACACCGGTCACCGGTGACCACTGTGGCAGTCAACGTGTTAAATAAAATAGCATTATAAAATGAATCAACTTTCAACGGAAGATTAGGGTGTTCATACAGAAACTTCGACCACTGTACGTTTCGTTGACTTTTTCTGACCTTTTAACTGTACGTGACAGCGTCCGATATGATATAATCGCAAGCGTCCCGATATTCGCTTAAATAACTGTCCCCGTGGAACGGTGAGTATAATTCGGTAGAAAAGCGTTTCCGCGTCTTTGATCAGAGACCCCTTTGCCTCTTCTCCGAGCATCTCCCCTCGATTATCCGAAGGATTGGCTCTCCGCTGAGCCCTTTGCCAAAGATACGCAATGGCGTTCGCTGGTCCATCGAAATGACGATTGCAGCAATTAGACCTTAATTGCCGCCTCGTTGTGCAACCACTTTAAAACATTCGGAGTCTGGAGTGGCACTTGTCTGCCACTTTCAGGAAGAGGTAAAGTGCGCAGAGGGGAAAAAAGGGTGGTTGCGATAAAGGGTAGTGTGTGCCGCGAGCGTCGAATTCTTTCGATGACGGCGCCATTTTGTCGCAGTCTAGTGCGTCGAGTCGACATCCGGTCGATTAGCAGAGCCTGCCATCTGGCGGCGCTGAACACTTCGAACGCGGCTGCTTTTTGTCGTCCGCCATTGTTCGCGTCTGTTCACGTTCTCGCTTTTTCTCCGTACTTCTTTGCCGGATGGCGGTCTAATTAACTTTGGCTTTGTCATTTGATTTGCAGAGTTGAACTCGACATCAGCCTCGACAGGTGAACTCGGCGAGCTCGTCGACGAAATTGAGAGCGATGAACTGAATGCGGATGATGAAGATGCCGTCGAGGACATCCTTTATATGCGCGGCGCATCGCTGACGATACATTTAGATCCACCGGCCGATAATACCACCACGAACCTTACGGGCATGGTTGCGGAGGGCAGCAATGTGCTCACGGATTATCGTGGCGAATTTCGTGCCACATCACAGGTATACGCGATTCTGTTAGCGTTCACTGGATCTCGCATAGCACGGCGCGATACGGAATGTAATACAGCTGTAGCATAGACGAGCGAGGCGAAATTGTGAGGCGTTCCATTGTTAACAGCTTCAAGAATGGAAGCATAGATTTTTTCGCTGCGGAATTCAGAGGTAACTTTAATACCGCTGAGGATAATTGGGATACAGCTGTAATACAGATAGACGATGTCAAATTGTGAGGCGTTCCATTGTTAGTGGGTTAAAGAATGAAAGCATACATTTATTGGCTACGAAATTGAGAGAAATGTTAATGACGGTGGATATAATGGTAAAACTGCTGTAATGCAGACGAACGATGTCAAATTGTGAGGCGTTCCATTGTTAACAGCTTCAAGAATGGAAGCATAGATTTTTTCGGTGCGAAATTCAGAGGTAACTTTAATACCGCTGCGGATAATTGAGATACAGCTGTAATACAGATAGACGATGTCAAATTGAGACGTTCTATTGTTAACAACTGCAAGAATTGAAGCATAAATTTTTTCGCTGCGGAATTCAGAAGTAACTTTAATAACGCTGAGAATAATTGCAATACAGTTGTAATACAGATAGACGATGTCAAATTGAGGCGTTCCATTGTTAACACCTTCAAGAATGGAAGCATAGATTTTTTCACTTCGGAATTCAGAAGTAACTTTAATAACGCTGCGGATAATTGCGATACAGCTGTAATACAGATAGACGATGTCAAATTGTGAGGCGTTCCATTGTTAACAGCTTCAAGAATGGAAGCATAGATTTTTTCGCTACGGAATTCAGAGGTAACTTTAATACCGCTGCGGATAATTGGGATACAGCTGTAATACAGATAGACGATGTCAAATTGAGGCGTTCCATTGTTAACAACTGTAAGAATGGAAGCATATATTTTTTCGCTTCGGAATTCAGAGGTAACTTTCATAACGCTGCGGATGATTGCGATACAGCTCTAATACAGATAGACGATGTCAAATTGTGAGGCGTTCCGTTGTTAACAGCTTCAAGAAAGGAAGCATAGATTTTTTCGCTACGGAATTCAGAGGTAACTTTAATACCGCTGTAGATAATTGCGATATAGCTGTAATATAGATAGACGATGTCAAATTGTGAGGCCTTCCATTGTTAACAGCTTTAAAAATGGAAATATAGATTTTTTCGCTACGAAATTCAGAGGTAACTTTAATAACATTGCGCATAATTACGATACAGCTATAATACAGATGGACGATGTCAAATTGTGAGGCGTTCCATTATTAACAGCTTCAAGAATGGAAGCATAGATTTTTCGCTACGGAATTCAGAGGTAACTTTAATAACGCTGCAGATAATTGCGGTACAGCTGTAATACAGATAGACGATGTCAAAATGTGTCAAACGTTCCATTGTTAGTCGGTTAAAGAATAAAAGTGTAGGATAGTATGTTAGGTGCCGTTGAAGCGGGATGCGGAATTATATTAAGTTGAATAAATTTATTTGAAGATAAATGAAAGCACTAATATACAAATATAAATATAAAATGAAATGAAAGTGAAATTATGGCAATTGGGAATACAACTGACGCTAAGTGAATATATTTGGTTCTGACGGACAAACTGAACTGAAGTCTTCGACTCGGTAAACGGCAAGAAAACGCATCTATTTATTGGCTACAAAATTGATAGTAATGTTAATGACGGTGGATATAATGGTCAAACTGCTGTAATACAGACGAGCGAGGCGAAATTGTGAGGCGTTCCATTGTTAACAGCTTCAAGAATGGAAGCATAGATTTTTTCGCTACGGAATTCAGAGGTAACTTTAATAACGCTGCGGATAATTGCGATACAGCTGTAATACAGATAGATGATGTCAAATTGTGAGGCGTTCCATTATTTGGGGTTAAAGAATAAAAGCATACATTTATTGGCTTCGAAATTGAGAGAAGTGTTAATGACGGTGGATATAATGGTAAAACTGCTGTAATGCAGACGAACGACGTCAAATTGTGAGGCGTTCCATTATTAACACCTTCAAGAATGGAAGCATAGATTTTTTCGCTACGGAATTCAGGGGTAACTTTAATAACGCTGCGGATAATTGCGATACAGCTGTAATACAGGTAGACTATGTCAAATTGTGAGGTATTCCATCGTTAGTGGGTTAAAGAATGAAAGTATAGGATAGTATGTCAGGTGTCGAAACGGGATGCGGAATTATATTAAGTTGAATAAACTTATTTGAAGATAAATTAAAGCACTAATACACAAATATAAATATAAAATGAAATGAAAGTAAGACTATGGCAATTCGGAATACAACTGACGCTAAGTAAATATATTCCGTTCTGACGGACAAACTGAACTGAACTCTTCGACTCGGTAAACGGTAAGAAAACGCATCTATTTATTGGCTATGAAATTGAAAGAAATGTTAATGACGGTGGATATAACCGTAAACCTGCTGTAATGCAGACAAACGATGTGAGATTTTGAGGCGTTCCATTGTTAGCAGCTTCAAGAATGGAAGCATAGATATTTTCGATACGGAATTCAGAAGTAATTTTAATAACGCTGCGGATAATTGCGATACAGGTCTAATACAGATAGACGATGTCAAATCGTGAGGCGTTCCATTGTTAGCGGGTTAAAGCATGAAAACATACACTTATTGACTACGAAATTGAGAGAAATGTTAATGCCGGTGGATATAATGGTAAAACTGCTGTAATGCAGACGAACGATGTGAGATTGTGAGGCATTCCATTGTTAACAGCTTCAAGAATGGAAGCATAGATTTTTTCGCTACGAAATTCAGAGGTTTCACTTCGGAATACAAAGGAATAACGTTGCGAATAATTGGGATACATCTGTAATATAGATAGACGATGTCAAATTGTGAGGAGTTTCATTGTTAGTGGATTAAAGAATGAAAGCATACATTTATTGGCCACGAAATTGAGGAAAATGTTAATGACGGTGGATGTAACGTTAAAACTGCTCTAATGCAGACGAACGATGTGAGATTGTGAGGAATTTTATTGTTAGCGGGTTGAAAAATGAAAGCATACGTGTTTTGACTGTGCAATTAAGAGACCACGCGATAATTCGGAAAAAAATCCGTTAAAGCGAGTGTGAAGATGATGTACTAGTACATGCACGTTTAAAATAAATATACGGGTTATTCTGGTAATAAAAGAAATATTCTTGTTATTATAAGGCTAATTTTGTAACAACGTTTAATTATGAAGGGTGTACGGAATATGATATATGAAACGTAAAACGTCGCGCGGAGTAATCGCTTCATTTTTAATTACGATATAATTGTCATTACCGGTGTAATTGGAGCTTTTACATATTTATTCAACGGTGCATTTTTACACGAATTTGTAGGGAGATCATTAGTTTCATACGACATCCAGTCGATATTCATTATTTTCACATTTTTAATAAACGCAAAGCCACTTAAAATGACTATCCAAATAAAACCGTAATAAAACATTATTAACTGCTACCCCAAAAAGTCAGTATGAAAATGTATGAAGTATTAAAACTGTAATTACGATCAATACTGTGAAAACAAAAACCTATACGCGTCATCGTATAAAGATGTAGAACGACGTCACAAATATCGCGCCACTATTTCAATTTTCTCGTCTTCTGCAAAGTCCGCCATTATTTGGGTCCTGCAATATTATTATTGCGATATTTATTAATGACACGCATTACATAAATAATTTCTTGGTCCCATAATATAATTGTCACCTTATGCCAAGTATTATTTGACAAATTTTCATGACATCTTCTACTAACTCAATAAACCGCGGATCAGCGGTGCCAGGTGAATTCCGTTAAAAATTCCTTATGACGTCATATTCGCGTCACACCACCCCCTACTGCTAACACTACATTTACATGTTCCTTACGTCACGTGACATGAGTTACAGACCATACGGTCTGCTGCATCTATTTTACCGAATGGCGTAGATTATTCAGAAATAAATATTTGTTAGTTGAAAGATGTGTATGGCAACTTCATCTGATAAAATAAACATAAATTTTGTAACTTCGATCTCCACATAGGTAAAGTATACAGTGATTACCTGTTTAAAAATAGTGGTTGAATGGAAGGCGTATAACTTAAACGTGTAATGTTGCAGTATTTATTTTTTAGCATATTAGGACAGAAAAATCTTGTAAGAACATGTTCAGCCTGCAACGAAACAGAAACAAAATTTTATTTATTAATAAAACAACGATAAATTTAATATTGTCAATTCATAGTGATTGACCGCAGAAGTCACAGTCATTGACCGTGTTATTTACAGTTATTGACCACCTTGTAAACTTGTGAGAAATGAGGAATATTTAGGCGGTTAATTTTACTGTATTACCTTTAAATACCTTTTCGACAGTAGCGTCATGCTGAAACGTATCAGCATGTTGAAATAAAAGCGCAAAAATGAAATACGTATGCGATCCATGCGACACGGTGCGCCTTTTAGTTTTGCTAAAATAAAAATAACAAAGAAATGCTAAAGACAGAAGCCTTTGCACGGCATGACAACCGTAAACAAGACGATTTCCATGCAGCATGCGAATATTGAATTACAATAATTTTTACGCGATTAAACTGATTAAATCTATCAGTGGTCAATTACTGTCAAAATCCATTGCTACGAATATGGTGATTGACCACCCTAGTACTATCGGATAATCACGATATTAGGAAACCGGGACGGATACAAAACCTTTAGTGAGTTTACTCCATCACATACAAATCATATATTTTTTGAGAAATATTATATAGACCGCAAAATGATTACAAATTCACCAGTATTTTATAAAATATATCGTTAAGCACTCACCTCTTTTTCTTAAGAAATCTGTAACAATTCTTTCACAGCATGTTATTAATCACAGGTAATCTACACAAGAATTCTGTATTGCAAGCCGGTCACATACAGAATGCGCTTTAGACTGATATTCAAAACAATGAAAATATACCTGTAGCAACCTTCAGATATTCTTTCATGAACGCAGAACGGTTAATGACTATATACCGGTCAATCACTGCACTTTGCCTACTTTACCCTATTGTTCCGGAGTTACTAGTGACATATTACAGCGCATTATTTGAAAGCGATGGCACTTTGCATATTTGTGTTAGCTTTGCATTAAAGTAACGATCTTCAAAGTAGCTCTATCACTTAACTCTTTGCGGTCGGCAGATTTTATCTTAAGAGTATCAGCGCGTCGGATGAAATATAGCATTTCGTAGTTACTTTTCCGTATATAATTTAAAGTCAATATATGGATATTAAAACACACAAAATTTGTTGAAACTGATTTGTTGTGTTTATTACTACTTGTAATACGTAAGAATACACATTTTTAATCTCTCTAACTCTCTCAATATGAAATCCTGGCTTTCGTGTACAAGTATCACAGTACGTGTCTGTTTGTCGTTTTCTCCCGCAGTTTTCCTGTCGGAATATACTGCGCAATCTTTCTTGTCTCCTGAACGAATTATATGAAATTGATTATTTAACCAAATGCCTACGAATGACGGTAAAGGTTGCGATGTAGATAGTGTTTGGTGCCGGAAATTTTCTACAAACTGATCAACTAAACATTTCACAAAATTTAAGTGTGTTAGTAGCTTTTCGTTGTTCTGTTGTTTTATTATTTTATGCAGCGTGTATGAGTTAATGACGCACATCTCCATGCCCGAAAAAATAATTGCATTTTCGGAAGTTTCCGCTACGGGGATATCGACTTCTGCGACGATTTAAAAATGTCCCCGCTACGAGGATACCGACTGGAAAGGATTAATGTTATAAAAGATGCGTACTTCATCCATGAATGACAATGCGCACTGTGCCATCGATCTTCTGGGATATGAATAACGAATCGGCTGCGTTTTTCTTTTGGCAAAACTGTTCAGCGATCGTCAACTTGCGCAGTATAGTCGATCGGCTCATTTTACATTTGGACACACATGCAAATACGCATTGATTATACGGATGAGGAAAGTATAAAGAAATTATATGTGGAGTATTTAATTAAATATTCATTAAATATTAATTTTATTAATGAAATATTATAAATATTATTATTAAATTATTATCAATAAAATGTTATAAGTAGTATTAATTAAATATTATAAATATTAATTAAAATGGAGTATCTGATTTTATTGTGAAATATTAAAAACAATGAAAATATACACTTTATATTTAAAATTAAAAGTGTTATAAAAATAAAACACTTTAAAATAACACTGATACCGGACAACTTTATATTTAATTGTTCCGGAGGTACGTTATTACAGGAAGAATATACAAAAATGTCGATGTGCACTACGCATATTTGTGTTAATTGCATTAAAGTAACGATCTTCAAAGTAGCTCTGTTACTTAACCCTTTGCGGTCGGCAGATTTTACTCTTAAGAGTACCAGCACGTCGAATGAAATCTATCATTTCGTAGTTACTTTTCCATACAGAATTCAAAGTCAATATATGGATATTAAAACACACGGAATTTGTTGAAACTGATTAGTTGTGTTTATTACTACTTGCAATACGTAAGAATATCAATTTTTAGTCTCTGTAATGTTCTAAATTATGATATTTCGCGGAAACAATCGTCGATATAAAGCCCTGACTTTCGTGTACAAGTATTACAGTTCGTGTGTGTTTGTCGTCTTTTTCCCGCAGTTTTGCTATCGGAATATACTGCACAATCTTTCTTGTCTCCTGAACGAATTATATGAAATTGATTATTTAACCTAACGTCTACGAATGATGCTAAAAGTTGTGTTGTAGACAGTATTTGCTAACTGATCAACTAAACATATCACGAAATTTAAGTATGTTAGTAGGTTTCCGTTGTTCTGTTGTTTTATTATTTTATGCAGCGTGTATGAGTTAACGACGCACATCTCCATGCCCCAAAAATAATTGCATTTTCGGAAGTTCTCGCTGCGGGGATATCGACTTCTGCGACATTTAAAAATGGCCCCGCTACGGGGACACCGACTGCAAAGGATTAATGTTATAAGAGATGCGTGCTTCATCGATAAATGTCAATGCACTGTTCTACCGATCTTCTGGGATATGAACAACGAATCGACTGCTTTTTTCTTCTGGCAAAACTGGTCAGCGATTGTCAACTTGCGCAGTATAGTCAATCGACTCATTTTACATTTGGACACGCATGCAAATATGCATTGATTATACGGATCAGGAAAGGATAACGAAATTATACGTGGAGTATTTAATTAAATATTAATGAAATATTAATTTTATTAATGAAATATTATAAATATTATTATTAAATTATTATCAATAAAATGTTATAAGTAGTATTAATTAAATATTATAAATATTAATTAAAAGTGGAGTATCTGATTTGTATTGTGGAAATATTAAAAAAGGAGAACTTTATACACTTTATATTTAAAATGACAGTTTAAAATAACACTGATGACACTTTATATTTAAAAATTCCGCGTGGGGTCGTTCCTCGGAAGAATATACAAAACATGTCCATGTGTCGAAGGTACGCGTAATTATTTAATTATTTATCGGGAACACCGACTTCTACGACGATTGAGAAATGTTCCCGCTACGGGGATACCGATTGCAAAGGGTTAATACGTTGAACGCCACGGCGGTCATATGGACCGTTTATTTTGAAAATATTGAAAAACGGAGTTAGGCCACTTTCAAAATACACGACTCATTTACTGTATGCGATTAATGTAAAAAGCATAGAAATATTCACTATTCCGTTCATACCAGTGTGATTACCATATACTTAAGTCAAGGGGCAGTACAAATACAAGATACATTTTTTTCTTACTTTACGGGATAATATTCCATCTATTCTAAATGCATAAAATGAAAATCCAGTTGTAGTATGAACAGAGTAGTTATTACATAGATAGTTCCATATCTTGAGGTGGGATCTGTATTTTTGCAGAGGATCTGGAAGTCGCTGCGTGTTAGTACAATATCGGTGAAAAGCTCGGGTAGTAGTATACAATGGATCGGTTATATATTAACGCGTTGAACGCCTAGCATAAATCGGTGGAATTTCTCCCAGGGCCCAAATTCGAGACTCCAAATAAAAGCAGCGCGATAAGAAAGAGCGATACAATGCAATACGTCGTTTAAATGTAACCACTGTTTATTTTGTGATATATTAGAGGATCTTTTTTAGAAGACATATTTTTGATAAGTATAATTTTTATTTTTAGAAGATTTTTTTCTTCAAAAGGGCGTTAAAAGAATTGTGTGGAAAATGCTTACAAAGTATAAAGGACGTCGAAGTAGGGAAAACGAGAGTTTATAGTTCGGGAGTGGTTGGAATCCGAAAACGCAAGGTTCCAAGCAATAAAAAAGGCATCTCACCACTTGCAAATTCGCAAAAATCCTCAGGACAAATATATTACAAGTATGTGCGTCCGGTGCTACGCAACACGGAGGCGAACTCTCAAACGCCAGCATGCAAGAAAAAAATATGCAAAAGACTATAACGTATTGTCCAGAATGTCCACAGTCACCTCAGTTATGTTTAAAATGTTTTGACGAATACCATCATAACTGAAAAGATATTATAATATTTTAAAAACAAATTTAAATATAAATATATTTCTAATGTTTCTTTTTGTTAATTTTATAGTTTATAGTTACTTTCTGTTGTTTAAACTCATCATAATTGTGTTACAAATGAAATTATTATAAATTACCTCAAAAATCCTGTTTCAATTGGACGAAGAATAAAAAAACAGGGCCCCTGTGGAAACATATCCGTCACCCGTATCTGGGTGACAGACCGTTCAACGTGTTAATGTGAGCCAAAAGTGACTCCTTCGCCGAATTAAATATTTCAACTTTTTACTAGCAGGGTAAAATGTAAAACAAAACGCAAACTATAATTTAGAAAATTATTTCTGATGTTTTTATTACATTGAACAAAAATACCGTTGAAATATTTACATTGGAAGATATTGAATTCTGATAAATCTACGCCATTGGATGAAACAAATTCCAATACCATGTGATGTAACTTCTCCTTCGTGCAAGGATTCATCTGCTAATGCAACTCCACTCTCCCATTTTTCTACAGTATGAGTCATGACGTCACTAGTTCACTAGCTATACTCCTTTCTACCGGGTCAATCCGATTTTCTCTTAATTCCCTCGATCCGGAAACAAGATTCGATCAGTCGATTCGACACTACTATATCGGTATAAAGCTTGACTGAGCAAACTGAACCCTGAATGTGCCACTTTTCGGTTACACCTCACAGAGAATCTTTGTGCCTTACTTCCCAGGAAGATCAAAATGTTTTGTTATTCTTTATTGTTTGTTTTGTACAGACTCTTTAACGTTTGCTGATAAGTGAAAAAATGATTGTGTGCGGATTTATCGGCTCCCGGTGATAAGATTTTGCTTGCGGATTATTAATTTATTGTCCATGACATGTTGTCAAAAAATTATTAATACGAACTATAGTCACACCCACGAGCAATATGCTGAATATAGTTGTAGATGGTCAATGGACAAAATATTTTTATCTTCAGTTGTTAGGTGTTACGCAAATAAACTTCGGGTACTCATTGCCTTGTGTGAAATAAATGTAGGATCTCAGATACAGAGTCCTCTAATCTATGTTATTACAATATAATAATTAAAGGTCTATGATCCTCAATTATTATATTGAGGTATCATAGGTGACGAATTTGTTGAATTTTGTGATTTGGTTGCGTAGTGATCAGTTGACGACGAAACGTAAAGACAATAAGACATAAAAACGAAACGACATAAAGACGAAAAGGTGAAACGACAAAACGACGAAAGATTAGGAAATAAGTGTCTTGATTGTGTTGCTATTGTTTGTAAATATTATACTCTCTAGTTTCACGTGTTTAAATGCTGCATATATAGTAGATCAGTGGTTCCTGTGTTCTAATGATGACAGTTCTAACTTTATTTTAGTTTTCCTCTCCACGTCAAAGTTTTGAAAATATACAGTCCCCGAATTTTTTGATCCTTCAATTAATTCAAAAAGTGCAACTTATTTGATAAAGGTACAAACCGAATGCTTATAAGTCAGGACTCTTCTTTTCAACAAGATATGTAAGTTTAAACCTATTAATTGACTGGTTACGCCAATATAATTGTGCAATATCGACACACGAGGATTAGATGCAATAATAGCGGCGGTCGCAGTATTCGTGCATGTGTATAAGTCTTCTAAGTATTTCTCACGACTTTGATATCACGTCAGTCATACACAGAAGGATGAAATATGAAAATGGATTTTACGAAAAAATTACTTATGCCGAGAGCAGACGCGTTTTAATGAGATGTGGCATACTAGTTACTGTCATGCATATAAAATGGAATTATGTCAAATCTATAAGTTTTAAGAAAATACCTTTGAATAAAATCTGACTTTTGAACTGTTACAATTCTGAATTATTCATAAGTAAGCAACATGTAAATAAAATAACAATTTGCTTAAGATAATTGAAAAGTTTACGCTTTAATGTTAATACGAAAAGATAGGACAACAATAATATAAAAAAAACCCTGATTTAAGTAATTTCAAGTTGAGGTCTGGTATACTAGTTACGGTCATACATATAACATGATATTATGACAAATCTGCAAGTTTTAACAAAATACCTTTGAATGAAATCTGAGTTTTAAACTGTTACAATTCCTAACTATTCATAAGAAAGCAGAACATAAATAAAGTAAAGATTTGCTTTAGATAATTGAAAAGTTTGCGCTGTCACGTTAATACAAAAAGAAATTACAAAAATAATATCAAGAAAACCCTGATTTCAGTAATTTCAAAGTGAGGTGTGGCATATTTGTTACGGTCATGCAAATAAAATGGAATTATGACAAATCTATCAGTTTTAAAAAAACAACTTTGAATGAAATCTGAGTTTTGAATGGTTACAATTCTAAACTATTTATAAGTAAACAAAATATAAATTAAGTAAAGATTTGCTTAAGATAATTGCAAAGTTTGCGCTTTCATGTTAATACAAAAAGAAATGACAAAAATAATATTAAAAAAAAACCTGATTTCTGTAATTTTAAAGTGAGATGTGGCATACTAGTTACTGTCATGCATACAAAATGGAATTATGACAAATCTATGACTTTTAAGAAAATACCTTCGAATGAAATCTGAGTTTTGAATTGTTACATTTCTAAACTATTCATACGTAAGCAAAATTTAAAGTAAAACTTTGCTTAAGATAATTGAAAAGTTTGCGCTTTCATGTTAATACAAAAAGAAATGACAAAAATAATATCAAGAAAACCCTGATTTCAGTAATTTCAAAATATTTAATAATCGTTAAATTCAATTTAGCCACGATAATGTGAATTTTCGCTCTTCTACAGTCAGTTTACTCACGCGAGTGGAGAGTACGCAAATAGTATGGATTGCGATCGCTTTGCGTTGGACTTCCTTTGTCACTATTTGAAACGACCAGGTTTCAAGTTTGCTCAGATGAGGCATGCATATACATTTAACACACACAAAAATTCACAAACAATTTCACAAGCAAATTCACCTAAGCTAAATAATCACCGATAGTACTGACAAACTCAAAATAAAAAAAAATAAAAAGCGTGAAGTTTTAAAAATAAATTTTATTTACAACACTACTGCAGGCTCGTAATTATCATTCCAATAACAGTCACAAAAGTTTGAAAGGCGACATATCGCTCATCTCCACTCAACTTGCCTGCTTTTGTACGCTGTTCTTTTTCATCTGTGATTAAAACATACGAAGTTGCTTCACGTTTTGTGCAAAGAGAATACCTGTTGTTATTTCATGGCATATAAACTGAGGTCTGTGGGTGTCCGAGGACCGACTCTGATAAAACATTCTAAGTGCCATATGGCTTTGTTCACCAACATATTGTCGACGGGAGACGTGAATTGGCGTCTCTCATTTCTCAAACGTAGAAGATTTTGTGCGTGAGGAGCCGTTATTGTGTCAGCAATAATCATTCGATTGTTGTGTAGGATTTAGATTGGAATGATATATTAAACGGCTTTAGTCACAAAAGTAATAGCTATAATGTTACTCGCACTACACTCTATATGAAACGCTGACAAAGATTCGCTAAAACTCGCTAAACACACTGGCTGATAAGATTCGCTAAGACACACACTGTTATTCTGGAAAGATTAGCAGAGACTCACTTATTTTAACATCGCGCTCAACCTTTTTATACTGTTTGGTTTCCATGATAATAAATTCATCCGAGAACATTCCTAATAACAAATGTAGACTCATATATTCTTTCTCACTCTCTCTTTCTCTCTCTAATACGCACAATCTCTCATTGCTCGTTCGTACAAAATCACACATCCCACAATTGATTTTGTGATTCTCACGAAATAGGTTATATATCCACAATAATATTGTCAAAAACTAGCTCAAAATAAGGTTGCAAAATTAAGGAGATGGTGAATAATAGTTATATAGAATATAGAATTAATATTGGTAAAGAGAACCGAAAAAATCTATATTGTAATTGTGAGGCTAAAAGAAAGAACAAAACGAAACGCGACATATTTTCCTATTCTGCTTGCTGCCTCCTCGTACGGGGCAATGTTTTAAAATTTGTTATCATAAAATGCAGTATTAGTATCATCAATTACCGTATCGGTTAATTTGTAAGAGAAGATTGCGTTTAGTGAAGTTACATTGTTTTGAATAGAAACATCCAGATTTCATATATGTACATCCCGGAAATACGCGGCAATTGATACTCGATCTACTGTGCAGTATAACATCAACAATCTGTTCAGATATAATTAGATTAAATAGGGGCAAAATTGTGGTACAGAAGCTGTTGCCGACAATGGAAATTATCATGAAAACAGAAGCGCCCTGCTCATGCGATTGCGATTGGACCAGTCAGTTTTATATTTAAGTGCACCGTGAGATAATAAGTCTTGAAAAATTGTGTTGTAACCGATCCCAATAACAGCTACGCAATCTTCAAACTCAGATTTTAAGTTTGCGAATTGAAAACCACAAAGAAAGCGAAATTTAACAGATTAAAATACAACTTTGTCTATGAGGTCGCCACAAGCATTTACCAACCATCACAATAATAGTCGTAAAACCTTCAAAAGTTACTTGTCATTCGTACCCGCTCAACATATCCACTGATATTCGACATTTTGTCCTCCCAAATTCAAAACCAAAAAACAGCATAATTATGACGCCTTGACGACCCAATAACAGTTGCGCGACCTTCAGATCTTATGTACCATACGTCTCCGAGAATTTATCTATTGAAAGCCGATATTTTATCCTCGCAAATTCGAAACCGAAAAATAGCATAGTTGTGATTCCTCGACGTCCCAATAACAGTCGTGCAACCTTCAAAAGTCACATGTCATTCATTTCCACTAAACATTTCCACTGATATCCGATATTTTGTACCCACAAATTAAAAACCGAAAAACAGCATAGTTCTGACGGCTTGACGCCCCAATAACAATCGCTCAACCTGGAGAACTTACATATCACACGTCTCCGACGAATTTACCTATTGACAGGCAACATTTTCTCCTCACAAGTACAAAACCGTAAAACAGCATACTTGTGACTCCTTGTCCTCCCAATAACAGTCGCGCGACCTTCAGAACTTACATATTACACGTCTCCGAGAATTTACCCATTAACAACCCAATATTTTGTCCTCACAAAATCAAAACCGAAAAACAGCGTTTGACTGAATTATGCAAGATAAATAATGTGCATGTATTGGAGATCAAAGAATCGCATCACTATTGACTAACATTTTCTCCTCACATTTATAAAATAAAATTGCATACTCATTGCGAATATTTTGGATCTTCAATAACAGTCGCGCGACCTTCAGAACTTACATATTACACGTCTCCGAGAATTTACCGATTAAAACCCAATATTTTGTCCTCACAAAATCAAAACCGAAAAACAGCATAGTTTTGACTCCTTGATGTCTCAATAATATTCACACGACCTTCAGAACTTACGTATCACACGTCTCCGACGAATTTACCTACTGAAAACCGACGTTGTATTCTTACAAATTGGAAACCGGAAAGCAGAATAGTTGTGACTCCTTGGTGTCCCAATAACAGTCGTGCGACCTTCAGCATTTACGCATCATACGTCTCCAACGAATTTACCTACTGAAACCCGACATTTTGACCTCGCAAATTCAAAACGGTAAAACAGCATAGTTCTGACTCTTTGACGTCCAAATAACAGCCCCGCTACTTTCAGAACTTACGTATCACACGTCTCCGATATATTTACCTATTGAAAGCCGACATGTTGTCCTCACAAATTCCAAAGCGAAAAACCGCATAGCTGTGACTGCTTGTCGTCTCAATAACAGTCGCGCGACCTTCAGTACTTACGCATCATACATCTCCGAGAATTTATCTACTGAAAGCCGACAGTTTATGCTCACAAATTCTACATAAAAAAACAGTATTGTTGTAACTCCTTGGCATCCCAATAACAATCGCGCGACCTTCATCACTTATTTACCACACGTCTTCGACAAATTTACCTACTAAAAGCCGACATTTTATCGTCACAAATTCAAAACAGCATAATTGGGACTCCTTGACGTGCCAATAACATGATCTTCAGACCTTACATATCACACGTCTCCGACTAATATACCAATTAAAGGCCGACATTTTGTCCTCACAAATACAAAACCGTAAAACAGCATAGTTGTGACGCCTTGATGCTCCAATAACAATCGCCCAACCTTGAGAGCTTACATATCACACGTCTCCGACGAACTTACCTATTGAAACCCGACATTTTGTCCATCGCAAATTGAAAACCGAAAGACAGTATAGTTGTGACTCCTTCACGTCTCAATAACAGTCGCACTATTTTCAAAACTTACATACCACACGTCTCCGACGAATTTACCTATTGAAGGCCGACATTTTCTCCTCACAAATTAAAAATCGGAAAACAGCATAGTTGTAACTGCTTGTCGTCCCAATAACAATCGCACGACCTTCAGTACTTACACCCCACTCATCCCCGACGAATTTACCTACTGAAAGCCGACATTTTGTCCTCACAAATTCAAAACAGTATAATTGGGAGTCCTTCGAGTGCTAATAACAGTTGCATGATCTTCAGAACTTACATGTCATACGTCTCCAACTAATACACCTATTGAAAGCCGACATTTTGTTCTCACAAATTCAAAACAGCATAATTGGCACTCCTTGGCATGCTCACGAATTCAAAACCGAAAAACAGCATAGTTGCGACTGCTTGTCATCTTAATAACAGTCGCACGATCTTCAGCACTTACGCTTCATACACTTTCTCCTCAGAAATTCAAAATAGCGTAATTGGGACTCCTTGGCATTCCAATAACAGTCGCGTGACCTTCAAAACTTACATATCACACGTCTCTGACAAATTTGACTATTGAAACACCACATTTTGTCCTCATAAATTAAAAACCGTAAAACAGCATATATGTAACTCCTTGTCGTCCCAATAACAATCGTGCGACCTTCAGTGCTTACACATAACTCATCCCCGACGAATTTACCTACTGAAAGCCGACATTTTGTGTGTTTCATGTGCCACGACAGGGCCCGAATTTGGAACAGAAGCTGCCATCGACAATGGAAAGCATCGTGAGCACAGAGCCGGCCTGCTCGTTAGACTGCGGTCCGGCTGGAAATTGTTACATCGAGCAGTCACACAGCGATGACGATAGCATCGACATCGACGCTGCCGCACTCGAGGGCAACGACGCCGACGTCGATGGTGCGGGCGATGACGGCGACGACGAGAAAAGCGATAGTGACGAGGACGAGAGTTCGATGTCGGCGGATCTCGATAGCAACGGCGTTTCTCCAAAACGAAAGCAAAGCTCCTTCCGGCAGAGGTGCCAATGCCCTCTCGGCAGGGGTGGCGATCGATGTCAGCTCGGTGAGTGATGCCCTCTTAGCGTGTTATTTCAGCACGGCCTGATGGGGACGGTTACACTTCGGCGTGGTTATTTTTAGATCTTTTTTTAATGACGTCGGCGCGACTCTACGGAAGTGATGCGGCCAGAGGGCGACTTTTTATTGAGATGTTAGTGACGGGAGACGAGAATCGGGCTCTTTCATTTCTGACAGATCGGAGACGGGGGAACGAGATAACAATTGAGGTCTTATGTGTGTCAAAGGGTTGTTATACTTGTATTCTGCTTATTGCTGTGCCATAAGAGGCAATACTTTAAAAGTAATGCGATGGGCATAGCGTAATTTTTTATTGAGACAATTATTAACTGATAATTAACACTTGAGGTTTTATGCGTGTCGGAATATTGTTGTACTTTTAGGCTACTGCAATTCTAACGAAGTAGCTTTGTACACCGTCATGGTTTTGTAACACTGGTTGAAATGGTGCTTCAGTGTGGGAGAGATACCGAATAGTAATTAAATAAAATATAATAGGGATATAAACGAGAGAAGATGCAAAAGGTGAGAGATTTCTCATTGGTGCTTCAGTGTGGAAGGGATAGTGAATAGTAATTATATAGAATATAGTCGGGTGTAAACGAGAGAAGATGTAGAATATGCAATATTTTACAATTCTGCTTATTGTTTTGCCATAAGAGGCAATGTTTTAAAAGTGATGCGATGCGGC
Source organism: Cryptocheilus praepositus (assembly GCA_033815515.1). Classification (NCBI taxonomy): domain Eukaryota; kingdom Metazoa; phylum Arthropoda; class Insecta; order Hymenoptera; family Pompilidae; genus Cryptocheilus; species Cryptocheilus praepositus. Next base: position 269,547 of record JAWWQZ010000232.1, read on the forward strand.
CAGAGGGCGACTTTTTATTGAGATGTTAGTGACGGGAGACGAGAATCGGGCTCTTTCATTTCTGACAGATTGGAGATGGGAGACCGGGATAACAATTGAGGTCTTATGTGTGTCAAAGGGTTATTGTACTTGTATTCTGCTTATTGCTTTGCCATAAGAGGCAATATTTTAAAAGTGATGCGATGGGCAGAGGACGACATTTTATTGAGACTATTATTAACTAATAATTAACAATTGAGGTATTATGCGTGTTGGAATGTCATTGTACTTGTATCCTGTTGGAATTTCAACGAAGAAGCTCTGTAGGCCGTTAAGGTTTTGTAACACTAGTCGAAACGTTGCTTCAGTTTAGAGGGATACTGAATAGGGTTCAGAGGGATACTGAATAGTAATTAAATAAAATGCAGTAGGGATATAAATGAGAGAAGATGCAAAAGGTGAGATACTTTCCATTTCTGCTTATTGCTTTGCCATAAGAAGCAATGTTTTAAAAGTGATGCGATGTGGGCAGAGGGCGACTTTTTATTGAGATGTTAGTGACGGGAGACGAGAATCGGGCTCTTTCATTTCTGACAGATTGGAGACGGGGGAACGAGATAACAATTGAGGTCTTATGTGTGTCAAAGGGTTGTTATACTTGTATTCTGCTTATTGCTTTGCCATAAGAGGCAATATTTTAAAAGTGATGCATTGGGCAGATGGCGACTTTTTATGGAGAGTATTATTAATTAATAATTAACAATTGAAGTCTTATGCTCGTCGGAATGTTGTTGTACATGTAGGCTGTTGGAATTCTAACGAAGAGGCTTTGTAGACCGTCAAGGTTTTGTAACACTAGTCAAAACGGTGCTTCAGTGTGGGAGGGATACTGAATAGTAATTAAATAAAATATAGTAGGGATATAAATGAGAGACGATGCAAAAGGTGTGATACCTTTTATTTCTGCTTATTGCTTTGCCATAAGAGGCCATGTTTTAAAAGTAATGCGATGGGCAGAGGGCGACTTTTTATTGATACAATTATTAATTAATAATTAACAATTGGGATCTTATGTGTGTCGGAATGTTATTGTACTTGTAGACTATTGGAATTCTAACGAAGAAGGTTTGTAGACAATCAAGGCGGTTTTGTTACACTGGTCGAAACGGTGCTTTAGGGTGGATAGTAGTTATATAGAATACAGTAGGCATGTAAACGAGAGAAGATGCGGAAGGTGAGATACTTTCAAATTCTCTTTCTTGCTTTGCCATAAGAAGCAATATTTTAGAATTGATGTGAAGCGGCAGAGGGCAACTTTTTATTGAGACGTTAGTGACGGGAGACGAGAATTGGGCTCTTTCATTTCTGATAGATTGAAGACGGGAGACCGAGATAACAATTGAGGTCTTATGCGTGTCAAAGTGTTATTGTACTTGTAGACTATAGGAATTCTAACGAAGAAGCTTTGTAGACCGTTAAGATTTTGTAACACTGGTCGAAACGGTGCTTAAGTGTGGGAGCGATAGTGACTAGTAATTATGTAGAATATAGTCGAGTGTAAACGAGAGAAGATGTGAAACATGAGAAATTTTACAATTCTGCTTATTGCTTTGCCATAAGAGGCAATGTTTTCAAAGTGATCCAACGGGCAGAGGGCGACTTTTTATTGAGACAATTATTAACTAATAATTAACAATTGAGGTCTTATGCGTGTTGAAATGTTCTTGTACTTGTAACCTGTTGAAATTCTAACGAAAAAGCTTTGTAGGCCGTCAACGCGGTTTTGTTACACTGGTCGAAAGGTTGTTGTTGTTGTTACACTGGTACTTCAGGGTGGATAATAGTTATATAGAATACAGTCGGGATGTTAACGAGAGAAGATGCAAAAGGTGAGATATTTTTCATCACTTTTGCGATGCGGCCAGATGGCGACTCTTTATTGAGATGTTAGTGACGGGAGACGAGAATTAGGCTCTTCCATTTCTGACAGATTGAAGACGGGGGATACGAGATAACAATTGAGGTCTTATGTGTGGCAAAGTATTATTGTACTTGTAGCCTGTTGGAATTCTAACGAAGAAGCTTTGTAGGCCACCAAGGCGATTTTGTTACATTGGTCGAAACGGTGCTTCAGGGTGGAAGGGATAATGAACAGTACTTATATAGAATATAGTCGGATGTAAACTTATTGCGTTGCCATAAGAGGCAATGTTTCAAAAGTGATGTCATGCGGGCAGGGGACGACTATTTGTTGAGACAATTATCAACTAATAATTAACAATTGAGGACTTATGCGTGTGAAAGTGTTATTGTAGTTGTAGGCGATTGGAATTCTAACGAAAAATCTTTGTACACCGTCAAGGTTTTGTAACACTGGCCAAAACGGTACTTCGGTATGGGAGGGAGAGTGATTAGTAATTATGTAAAATACTCGTATAATCGGGATGTAAAGGAGAGAAGATGCGAAATGTGAGATATTTTCAAATTCTCCGTCTTACTTTGCCATAAGAGGCAATGTTTTAAAAGTGATGCGATGCGGGCAGAGGGCGACTTTTTATTGAGATGTTAGTGACGGGAGACGAGAATCTCGTTCTTTCATTTCTGACAGATTGAAGATGGAAGACCGAGATAACAATTCAGGTCTTATTGGTGACAAAATGCTATTGTACTTGTAGCCTGTTGGAATTCTATCGAAGAAGCTTTGTAGACCGTCAAGGTTTTGTAGCACTGTTCGAAACGGTGCTTAAATGTGGGAGGGATAGTGACTAGTAATTATCTAGAATATAGTCGGGTGTAAACGAAAGAAGATGTAAAACATCAGATATTTTACAATTCTGCTTATTGCTCTGCCATAAGAGGTAATGTTTTAAAAGTGATGCGATGCGGGCAGAGGCCCACTTTTTAGTGAGACGTTAGCGACGGGAAACAAGAATCGGACTCTTTTATTTCTGACATATTGAAGACAGGCGACGCGAGATGACAATTGAGGTCTTATGTGTGTCAAAGTGTTATTGTACTTGTAGCGTATTGGAATTCTAACGAAGAGACTTTGTAAGCCGTGAAGGTTTTGTAACACTGGTCGAAACGGTACTTCAGGGTGGAAGGGATAGTGAATAGTAATTATGTAAAATATAATCGGGTGTAAACGAGAAAAGATGCGAATGGTGAGATACTTTTCATTTCTGCTTACTGCTTTGCCATAAGAGGCAATGTTTTAATACCACACTAAAAAGGCAGTTAATGTTGGACTAATGTTTCCGATAAGTAAATATAGAGGTGTTAGTGGCATCTATTGGTAATTCGATTTATCAAATAATCGAATCATTCGAATTATTATATTATTACAAATCGATTTATCAAATAATCGGTGGTGCGAGGGTACACTATAATAGACTTCAGTCCTTTCCGAATCGCGTAGCTTGTTGGTCGCGTTTCCAAATAGATCGATCACGTGTTTTCGATATAGTTCAATAACGTTCTTATCGTATGGTAAGAACGAGCGTCTATCTGCTGCACTGTGTTTAATAATTAACTTCATCAATAGTTAGATATTTTACATTGTTTTACATTTTTATTGTTTTGCCATAGGAGGCAATGTTTTCACACAACTGACGGTTGTTGAACAAAATGTCCGTACACTTATTAAATTTGAACAATATTTCGAGAAAAGATCTTTCAGTTTCTCAACAGATTGAAGACGGGAGACAGATAACAATTGAGGTCTTAAGTGTATTTTTTTGGTTATTTGGTTTTATTTAAAAGAAGCTTTGCTCAAGGCGGTTTAAGTCACAATGAAAAACGTACACTTATTAAATTAGTAATTATGTAAAATATAATTGTAAACGAGAAAATTGTATTTCTTTAACTTAGTTTTTGCTACATGTTTTAAAATTTAAGTTGCTTGGCTGGTTATTTTATTTTATTTAACAATTTCTTTACTCTACCAAAGACACATTGAGAATATTCGTACATTTATTAAAGACAATATTTTGTAAAAATTGTAGTTTCTTATGTGTGTAGTTTTTGCTACATATTACGTATTGAAATTTAAGTCCCCTTGTAGACTGTTATTTTATTTTATTTAACAATTTCTTTGCTCTACCTAAGTCACATTGAGAATATTCGTACACTTACTAAATTCGAACAATGTTTCGAAAAATTGTAGTTTAACAACTAGTTTTTGCTACATATTACTTGAAATTTAAGTCCTCTTTGCTTACTATTTGGTTTTATTTAAATATTTCTTTGTAAATCTGTGTTAAGTCATCATTGAGAATATTCGATTTATCAAATAATCGAATCATTCAATATATTATTAAAAATTGTAATTTATTAATAGTTTTTGTTAAACATTACTTGAAATTTAAGTACTTTCGAATTGCTGCTTATTTGGTTTTATTTAAATATTTCGTGTTTTCGATAAGTCAGGTTCTTAGAATATTCAGAACAGCGTTGCTGCTGCACAATGTTTAATAATGTAACATCATCAATAATTTTTGCTACATATTGTTTTACATTTTATAACTTCTTGCTGGTTATTTGGTTTTATTTTAATATTTCTTTGATATTCACACAACTGACGGTTGTTGAACAAAATATCCGTACACTTATTAAATTCGAACAATATTTCAAAAAATGATAGTTTCTCAACTAGTCTTTGCTACATATTACTTGAAATTTAAGTTATCTTTTGTGGTTACTTGGTTTTATTTAAATATTTCTTTGCTCTACTTTAGTCACATTGAAAGTATTCGTACACTTATTAAATTTGAACAATATTTCGAAAAATTGTAGTTTCTCAACTAGTCTTTGCTACATATTACTTGAAATTTAAGTTATCTTTTGTGGTTATTTGGTTTTATTTTAATATTTCTTTGCTTTACCTAAGTCACATTGAGAATATTCGTACATTTATTAAATTCGAACAATATTTCGAAAAACTGTATTTCTTTAACTAGGTTTTGCTACATATTACTTGAAATTTAAGTCCCCTTGGCTGGTTATTTTATTTTATTTAACAATTTCTTTGCTCTACGTAAGTCACATTGACAATATTCGTACACTTACTAAATTCGAACAATATTTCGAAAAATTGTAGTTTCTTAACTAGTTTTTGGTACATATGACTTGAAATTGAAGTCCTCTTTGCTGTTTATTTGGTTCCATTTAAATATTTCTTTACTCTACCTAAGTCACATTGAGAATATTCGAACACTTATTAAATTCGAACGATGTTTGTAAAAATTGTAGTTTCTTAACTAGTTTTTGCTAATCATTACTTGAAATTTGAGTCCCCTTTGCTGGTTATTTGGTTTTATTTTAATATTTCTTTGCTTTACCTAAGTCACATTGAGAATATTCGTACACTTATTAAATTCGAACAATATTTGTAAAAATTGTAGTTTCTTAACTCGTTTTGCTAATCATTACTTAAAATTTGAGTCCCCCTTGCTGGTTATTTGGTTTTATTTAAATATTTCTTTGCTCTACCTAAGTCACATTGAGAATATTCGTACACTTATTAAATTCGAACAATAATTGGAAAAATTGTAATTTATTAACTAGTTTTTGTTAAACATTACTTGAAATTTAAGTACTCCTTGCTGCTTATTTGGTTTTATTTAAATATTTCTTCACTCTACCTAAGTCACATTGAGAATATTCGTACACTTATTAAATTCGCACAATATTTGAATAAATGGTAGTTTCTCAACTAATTTTTGCTACATATTACTTGAAATTTAAGTACTCCTTGCTGGTTATTTGGTTTTATTTAAATATTTCTTTACTCTACCTAAGTCACATTGAGAATATTCGTACACTTATTAAATTCGAACAATATTTTGAAAAATTGTAGTTTCTTAACTAGTTTCTGCTAATCATTACTTGAAATTTGAGTCCCCTTTGCTGGTTATTTGGTTTTATTTAAATATTTCTTCACTCTACCTAAGTCACATTGAGAATATTCGTACACTTATTAAATTCGAACAATATTTATAAAAATTGTAGTTTCTTAACTAGTTTTTGCTAATCATTACTTGAAATTTGAGTCCCCTTTGCTGGTTATTTGGTTTTATTTTAATATTTCTTTGCTCTACCTAAGTCACCTTGAGAATATTCAGACACTTGCTAAATTCGCACAATATTTCAATAAATTGTAGTTTCTCAATTAATTTTTGCTACATATTACTTGAAATTTAAGTACTTCTTGCTGGTTATTTGGTTTTATTTAAATATTTCTTTACTCTACCTAAGTCACATTGAGAATATTCATACACTTATTAAATTCGAACAATATTTGTAAAAATTGTAGTTTCTTAACTCGTTTTGCTAATCATTACTTAAAATTTGAGTCCCCCTTGCTGGTTATTTGGTTTTATTTAAATATTTCTTCACTCTACCTAAGACACATTGAGAATATTCGTACACTTATTAAATTCGAACAATACTTGGAAAAATTGTAATTTATTAACTAGTTTTTGTTAAACATTACTTGAAATTTAAGTACTCCTTGCTGCTTATTTGGTTTTATTTAAATATTTCTTTGCTCTACCTAAGTCACCTTGAGAATATTCAGACACTTGCTAAATTCGCACAATATTTGAATAAATTGTAGTTTCTCAACTAATTTTTGCTACATATTACTTGAAATTTAAGTACTCCTTGCTGGTTATTTGGTTTTATTTAAATATTTCTTTACTCTACCTAAGTCACATTGAGAATATTCGTACACTTATTAAATTCGAACAATATTTGTAAAAATTGTAGTTTCTTAACTCGTTTTTGCTAATCATTACTTGAAATTTGAGTCCCCTTTGCTGGTTATTTGGTTTTATTTAAATATTTCTTCACTCTACCTAAGACACATTGAGAATATTCGTACACTTATTAAATTCGAACAATACTTGGAAAAATTGTAATTTATTAACTAGTTTTTGTTAAACATTACTTGAAATTTAAGTACTCCTTGCTGCTTATTTGGTTTTATTTAAATATTTCTTTGCTCTACCTAAGTCACCTTGAGAATATTCAGACACTTGCTAAATTCGCACAATATTTGAATAAATTGTAGTTTCTCAATTAATTTTTGCTACATATTACTTGAAATTTAAGTACTTCTTGCTGGTTATTTGGTTTTATTTAAATATTTCTTTACTCTACCTAAGTCACATTGAGAATATTCGTACACTTATTAAATTCGAACAATATTTGTAAAAATTGTAGTTTCTTAACTCGTTTTGCTAATCATTACTTAAAATTTGAGTCCCCCTTGCTGGTTATTTGGTTTTATTTTAATATTTCTTCACTCTACCTAAGACACATTGAGAATATTCGTACACTTATTAAATTCGAACAATACTTGGAAAAATTGTAATTTATTAACTAGTTTTTGTTAAACATTACTTGAAATTTAAGTACTCCTTGCTGCTTATTTGGTTTTATTTAAATATTTCTTTGCTCTACCTAAGTCACCTTGAGAATATTCAGACACTTGCTAAATTCGCACAATATTTGAATAAATTGTAGTTTCTCAACTAATTTTTGCTACATATTACTTGAAATTTAAGTACTCCTTGCTGTTTATTTGGTTCCATTTAAATATTTCTTTACTCTACCTAAGTCACATTGAGAATATTCGTACACTTATTAAATGCGAACAATATTTGTAAAAATTGTAGTTTCTTAACTCGTTTTTGCTAATCATTACTTGAAATTTGAGTCCCCCTTGTTGGTTATTTGGTTTTATTTAAATATTTCTTCACTCTACCTAAGACACATTGAGAATATTCGTACACTTATTAAATTCGAACAATACTTCCAAAAATTGTAATTTATTAACTAGTTTTTGTTAAACATTACTTGAAATTTAAGTACTCTTTGCTGCTTATTTGGTTTTATTTAAATATTTCTTTGCTCTACCTAAGTCACCTTGAGAATATTCAGACACTTGCTAAATTCGCACAATATTTGAATAAATTGTAGTTTCTCAACTAATTTTTGCTACATGTTACTTGAAATTTAAGTACTCCTTGCTGGTTATTTTATTTTATTTAACAATTTCTTTGCTCTACCCAAGTCACATTGAGAATATTCGTACACTTACTAAATTCGAACAATGTTTCAAAAAATTGTAGTTTCACAACTAGTTTTTGCTACATATTACTTGAAATTTAAGTTCTTCTTGCTGGTTATTTGGTTTTATTTTAATATTTCTTTGCTTTACCTAAGTCGCATTGAAAATAAGTCCTGTGTATACTCCCAAAGATAGATAAAAGGGAATTACGCTGCTTATCGTAGGATTTTTCTTACCTGCCGATAGCGAAACTATGCTGAAATTTCTTGCGCGGACCGTGATAGTTTGGTGGTGGAAAGGACAAAAAGGAAGGCAAAAGGAGGGGGCGTTACGGTTCGTGGAGAGGCATTCAGGTTTGGGCAGTTGGATCGCGCATTTCGTTAGAGCTTCAGAAAAGCGAGAGTTGAAAGTTTCGGGAAGTGTTTTCGTTTCGCAATTGTTGTATATACACAGGTCTTCTTATATCTAAGTAAAGTTTCTTAGGTATTTTCCAGTTCTACCACTTGATTTTAGCCGCTTGCACACATCTACATGTTTCGGAACCTTAATGGTTTTACTCTTCAAGAGCGGTTTACGAAAATGAAACCTTATAATAATACGTGCTGTCGGTTGTATGCGGTTATAATTAAACTTACGAAGTATTTTTTAATATCGGTATTCTCCCTTCCGAAATGTGGTGGCGGTATTTTTACTAATGAAAATTAGCAGATATTTTATTTCTGTTTATGCTCGGTTTAGAAACCACCGGTTACACGATTTGCATAAAAAGTGTCAATCCTTTTTTAACACGTTGACTGCCGTGTGTATTTTGCTGTATTAAAGGGGTGATCCTATGAAATACTATAGCGTTTGACTAAATTATGTAAAATGTAAATAATGTGTAGGTATTGGAAACCAAAGGATCGTATCACTGTTCTAACAATAACTGCATTTATAAAATAATTATTGCTACCCATTGCGAATATTTTGAATTTTCAGTCAAATCTCTTGCGTCGATCATCGGTGACCATCACAGCAGTCAAGGTGTTAAGAAAACAACTGAGCAACCAGGAGCGGAGGTCTTCAATTTACCTCATATTTGCTCGAAAAGTTGTTTTGAACTAATATATCATTTATGACTCATTAGTTGAGTCAATAACCTCGACAAGATTCAGCACCTTTGGAACTGCTCCTTAAGAGTCTGTATTGAACATTTCGTCGTTAATATTGGGTAATAATGATACAATATTGTTCTTAGTAATAACACTGTATTATTGTAAAGACATTATTGCAATATTATAACCGAAAATTAATTACTAAATTTTGAACGCAAACTCACGATTAGGGGTCCCATAACCGTGAAACTTGTTGAATATATTAACATAATTGATTATTAACACTTTGAATTCCACAATGGTCACTGGTGACCGGCGTAAAAGATTTTATTAAAAATGCAAAAAAATCGCAATGAAGCCTATTTGCAATGTTGTAAAATCAATTGATATTGATACGGTGCTTTAATACTTTGCTTCTAACAACTCTGCATTACCTTCATTTTGCATGATTTAATCATACTCTGCAGTATTTCATCGCATCGCAGTTCTAACGTAGTAAAATACGCTTGGCAGTCAATGTGTTAATGAATAAAGTCAACCAGAAGTCAAGTTACTTTTCTTTTACTTATAATAGATACAGGGCAAATATAATAATTTAAAGAATATGCGGAGCTTGCAATAAAAAGAAACAAAATTCAACAGAAGTATAAGATCAATGAGTATTGGTATAATTCTTATTTCGCAGTATTTACAGGAGTGTTTATGACTTAAACAAATCACATTATTACTTCCTAATTATGATTGGTATTATTACAATATTTGGAAATGATATACATAGGATATATGAAACACTATAACTTTACTGATGGTCGAGAACGTTGTATTATGTTTGGAACGGATGGTCAAAACTCAATACTGTTCCAAATGTTCGTCGAAAGATCAAGCAGAAACATGCAGAAACTACGATGAAAGGAGGAAAAATCATTATCAATTTGTAACTAATATACCATCAAAAATTATGAATCAGAATTTAGTAAAGACCGAAATGGATCGGTATACAAATACTTACTACACTAATTAGAAGGATCTTACATAAAATAATATATTTAAAACTGAAACAAAGTTTCACAGGAATGATACCAATTTTTTTCAATCTGTTCATTAATGTATCCAATAAATTATAAAACATAAATACAATCTTAACATACCAAGTTACGATCTTAAATTTATTATATTCAATGACTCATAATATGCGTCACTAACCACGCAATTTATGTGTCGGATTTATTTCTATACAAATAATTCATGCAATAAATATACACAAAAAAAGAAGGTTACTTTCCGAACTTCAATGTAGATCGGAAAACCAGTTAAGTGTACTTGAGCTACAAATATAAACGCTAAACTGCCAAATGATCTGCCAGAATTAAAAGGAATAATACATAATTGTAAAATCACCAGTAAGGAATACATAATCGATCCACGCGTACGTTTCGCAATGGGTTATTTTGTATTTTGTTCTACGTCCCCTTCTTATGAGTACTGAAAATTTTACCGGTTTTTTCTTAGCTAATAATTAAGATGCAATAATTCATTTTAATTCAACTTAAATTATATAATCTCTGTTATGAACAGTGTGATACCCTATAGTTAGGCTGGTATGACATTTAACGGTTATGACATGCGATTTCATACTGTTATGACATGCTATTCAATCCTTACTTGCACCCATCTCGTAATAGAATAGTTATATGTGAAAAATTTATTATTATGTAGCTTCATAACTACGAGGGCAATCCGATAAGTACTTAGCCTCACCGCCTAATGGCGCCACTATCGTAGAAGAAAAATTACTATCGTGTAATACATTCTCGTAGACGATTACTGTCAAAAAAATGGATTTGTAGTTTTGTTTTTCTTGAAAGCCGGCGTGTCCGCGGTTTATGCAAAAATGGAAAAAAAAATCGGTCGGTGATTCGATTCTTGAAGGGAAATCGCGCAGCGAAATCAAAGAGGGCTTGGATGCTGTGTACGGTGACTCTTCTCCTTCAATGGCGACCGTCAAAAATTGGTTTAACGAGTTTCAACGTGGTCGCACTTCAGTTTTTGATCAGCCACGCCCAGGTACCCCAAAAACAGCTACCACGGAGGATTATATAAAAGTCCACGATCTCGTATTGGCAGACCGCCGACTGAAGGTGCGCGAGATATGAGAAATATTTCAAAAGACCGCGTGAGTTATATCCTGTATGAAATATTGGGCATTTTATATTTTGCTCACTCCGGATGCCAAGCGCATCCCCCTTCAGAGCAGTGATGACACAGTTTAAGCGCAATCCGAAAATTACTACGTCGTTTTTTTCCACTGGTACACACCAGAGACCAAGGGACAGTCGAAACAGTGGAATGCGCCCGGCGAATGTTTTAAGGCTCAACTTACCGGCCGGAAAGGTGATGGCCAATCTCTGTTATGATCTACATAGTGGAGAAGGTGCAAAATACCAGGGCTGTACTATGCCGAATTATTGAGCCGATTCGGCGCCGAATTATGAAAAAACGGCCCCATTTGGCGAAGAAAAAGGTGCCCTTTCACCACGATAACGCACCGATTTCAAATTCGTTGAATTAGGTTACGAGCATGCTGCCCCATCCATCGTAAGGTTTGGCCCCGTGTGACTTCTTTTTGTTCCCAAACTTGAAAAAGTCACTCGCTGGGCAGAAATTTGAGTCGAATGAGGAGGTTATCGCCGCCACGGAGGCCTACTTTGCAGATCTCCAGAAAACGTATTTTTCAGACGGGTTGAAGAAGTTATGGATCAAGTGTATCGAGTTAAAAGGAGACTATGTTGAAAAATAAATCGTCAATTTTCCAAAATTTTCGTTTTTCTTTTGTAGGCTAAGTACTTATCGGACTGCCCTCGTATGTATTAGGTGTGAGGGAAAGTTCTGTCGTTTTTTTCTAAAGAAAAGAACTATTTTTATTTTATTTAAAATTAAAAATTTAATCCAAAATATAAGGTCCTTTGTTAGTTGCAACTGTCAGCCTCCTATTGGAGGTTAACATGGGATTTGTCCTGATCATATTGCGTAACACTTCTTCATCGACATTTGATGGCCTTCCTGACCTGGATTCATCTTTCAAAGAAACATCACCTGAACGAAATTTCACAAACCATCGTTGACATATTCGAGTTTTTACTGCGTCCTTTCCAATGACATCACACAAGTTTTTTTTTGCTTTTATCGCGTTATTCCCTTTGTGTAACGCATACAACGTACAATGTCTTAAGTGCACTTTTTCTTCACTCATGTTGACAGTTTTACAAGTTTAACCCTTTGCGGACGAGTGTCGGATATATCCGCCTAAGCCTTTTTACCGTTGCGGACGAGTGTCGGATATATCATCAATCATATGCGGCTTTACGTCTGTCTCAAAAATGGTGGCGAAAATTATTTTTTGGGGGATTTCAGTAATAAATTCCTATCTATTAGGTACATCAAGAACATCACAGGAAAGATAATATAAAAAAGTTAAATCATTTGCAATTTATACGTCGCTTGACTGATCAATTGATTGGAAATTTTCGCGATGGTGATCCCAAGCCTCCTTCGACTTCTGGAACAGCAGAAAGGCTCAACGGTCTTCTACATATTATTCAGCGAAATGAAACAGGAAGTAGTAAAGATTGTGTCGTATGCTCGAATCGGAAGGTAAAACATGGAAGGAGAGAGTCGATGTACTATTGTGCTACTTGTTCGGATAAACCGACCTTGCACATAGGTGATTGTTTTGAACTATACCATACAAAGGGAGAATATAAAACGTCTCATATGTAAACACAATTCAATTTGTTTGTTTATGATTTTGTTAGATTTTATGAAAAACTTATTTGAATTAAGATTTAGTTTTTATAACGCAAACGCGCGACGTGAATATTTTCTTTACTGCGCGCTCCAATATCTGTCGTCCACAGCGACGCTCGTCCGTCGAGCGGCTCCGACCGCAAAGGGTTAAAAAGACTGACTAAAATACAAAAAAATGTGTATAAATCATCAATCATATAGTAATTTAACTGTTTAAACCGGTTTCAGTCGAATCAGAATTCTTGCTAAGGATCAACAACCTATAGAAGTGCACGTGTTCAAAAACAACAGAACTTTCCCTTGTATCTAATATTAATTGAGAATTCGGTGGCAATGTAGATGTTCAAGATATCTTATTTGGATACAAGTGTTTAATCGCGTTTAAGTGCATTGAGCCGTTTCCTGATAAGCTCTGCGGATCTAAGTAATTGCTTACGTCATCTGGGAATATAGTCTTGGTTTTGATACTTACAGTCTCTTACAGATTTTGCATTCTAAATTCACTCAGTCGCAGATCAAATTCTTTTATATACCAGGTTTTTCTTATAATCTTATTTACTTAACTGTCGTGACAAAAATAAAATCCAATGTAAAATGAAAATGTATTAATGCATTGCAGTGTTTCTCCATTTATGGCCCGAAAAACAAAATCAAGCGATTGTATTTTTTATGAAATGAGTAGTCTTTCACCTTTTTTCCTTAACAATGCGTTGTCTTTTATTGTGTTTACTTTTTCGCGGATTATCTAAACAGCCGTATACTGGAATTATGCGCAGATTGTCGAACCTTTTATGCTTTTGTAACACATCATTTTCAATGGAACTTGTCACACAAATTCAATTAAAGTTAATGGGAAACGTTATCACGTTAGCTATATATTTACTTAGAAATATTAGATTAGTAATAGAAATTTGAATATTTATTTTATGTAATTCTCACGTTATCACGCTTCGAAAAAATACTGAAATACGTTACATGCTTTTAATTTCACGTTTAAATGAGGTCATTTGTCGTTAAACTTAGTGTTTTGCATAAATAACAAAAAATACTTTATCCCGTCATTTAAATTGAACTTCATGTCTTTTCACCAACTGCATCCAACGCAGGATCGTTATTGAATAAAATTCAACCGTTAAAATAATATTTATGCCTTCTCCCCGTCTTTGAAGTATTTAACACTAAACCTACCACTACCGGTCAAATTGACCGTTTTCAAACTTTTGTACAATTTACACATATTTAAACGTTATCATATCGCTATCAAACTTTATGACTTTTCTTAAAATATGCATACAATATATTCTTCAGTATTTATTCCTGTTTTTTTTCTTTTTCTAAGAAATATTTCTGGTATGTCCTACCTATCTTAGTCGGTTTATTTGATCGGTCAAGAAAATATTTTATTTACTGTTTTAAATATGTGGCGATTTATATTCAGTGGGAATGAAATGGATCAGGTGCACTGACAAGCACGTAATAGTAATATAAATATATTTGTGGAAACGAATACAGTAATACATTTGAAAAAACGATTCACGTTCCTTTATCCTGATCATTACGAAAAACTTGTCAAGTAAAATATTGTGAAAGTTACAAAACTACGAAAACCTGTTCGAGATGCGAAAAATATGTGTGTGGCAAATGTTCATTCGAAACTAAAATAACTGGTAAAAAATGCAGTGAAGCCAAATAAGATATACATCTACATAAATAAAACTTTAACTTAATTTTTTTTTCATAAATAATTTGACATGTGCATAATGTTAAGTTTGGTTTATTAATTAGACACATTGAAAACTAATCTTTCAGAAATACGTTATATGAGGAAAAGAAGTTTTGGTTTTTTAAGTTTATAATTATAATTATATAAAAATAAATTTGGGTCGAAATATTATGAAAGTTCTTCATTCTATATACATTCAGTAATAAATTAATCATTATCTACGTTCAATTATAAAAACGATAACTTTTTTAACACTAGAACTACCAAGGGGGTCAAAATGACTTGTTTGACATTTCTTATAATTATAACTCATTTCAGGTACATTTTGTTTCTGAAAATTTTGCACGACTTTTTCTAAGATATACCAATAATTAATTCTGTAAAATAGTTTACTTTTTCGTTTATAATTTTGTTGTAAATTTGTATGCAGTGTACCTACATATACAGGGATACATTTTGACCCCCACGGAACATTGGTTTTCGGTGCTATTCTATTGTATCGTGGAAATTTTTGTGGCACGTAATCTGAAAGATACACAGAGAAACCGTTATTTTGTGTCCTAATGCCTCTATAAAATCGAAGGATTATATTTTTGTTGCGTTACGCGCCCAATAAACCTGGGCACTCATTAGCGTAGCAATTTATTATCTAGTCGTAAAAGAAAATATTTCGAACTCAAAGATCTGTCAACAACCAAAAATACGTTGTTCCCACGGCTTGAACTGTTTGCGCTTGATCATTACTTGCAGTATTTACTTCAATCAAGTTCCCTCAGATTACTTTCAGTCGATCATCAGAAACGCTGCCATGTACAACTCAGTCGTCTATCAGAAACAGTGAAACACAACTCTCAGTACAACTATATTCACTGTAACCTTGTCCTAACTATATCAGAAAATATCTGTAAAGTTTTAGAATTATATGTTTGTGCAAACTATATCGCAAACTGCTGAAATATTGTAATTTAAGAAACAAGTCATTTTGACCCCTCCGGTAGAAGTAGGTATACGTCAATCGTCGGTATTTCTAGTGTTAATCACCGGTCGTTTTGACCGAGTGTGCTAGGAATAGGTAACGAAAAGTTTTGGTAGGTTTAGTGTTAATATCAATCTGCACTACTTGCGGAAAATGCGCGGTAGAAAGACAGTTTGAAGTGACCTGCGCAGTTAGCTAAGTGTTAACGTCGATTGTCCTGAAAATAAAGTGAACATTTAACGAGTCACTATAGTCATCTTTTTGTGTTGTCCTATTGGCTCTGAAGAAAGAAGCGAGGAAACTCTAAAAGGTTCCTCTCGTTTTTCTTGTGGTGTGTACAATTTCAAGAAAGAATTTAGAGAACGCTTCTTTCTGGACCCACTCGGCTGGACTCATCAGTAGGGTTATGCCAAGTGGCTCTTGCCCTAAACGTTGGTGCGACCGAATGGTACAAGTCCTATGGACAGTGGACATGTACAGGGTGTTCCACATAACATGCTCACCTGTTTTATTTCTAAAGTACGCATCGTATGAAAACACCTTTTTTTATATTTGTATGATTACAAGGGCTGCATTATTAGATGCATTATTTGTTTTAATATTTAATTAATTTGTTATTATACAAAAAAATAATGGAACATTATCGCGAATTAATTTTTTGCTAGAATATATTGAGGACACCATTGCATCATATCCAAGAACACGAGAAAAATCGACACAAGCTCGGCCATCTAGGCCTAATGCAACACAATTACTCGAGAATCATGTTCTGGATCATATACCCGAAACTTCCAAAACAAACAATTTTACGCGAAGGTGTGTACGTTGTTATAAACGCAATATCAAAAGAATCATTTTCTTCTGGTATTCACAGTCATAAAGTTCACCGTCTTCTATGTATAACGCCCATTGGTTTTTCAATTTTTGAATATCACGTTTTTACAGCAGAATTTAAATTTTTAAAATTATATATATTTATTTTTTTTTTTCGAAATTTTTCGTCTACTGAATATATGTTATATATAATATACAGGTAAAACATGCTCTTCTCTATTTGATGGTTGTTTTATTTCTGATATAAAGTACGCATCTTATAAAAAAATCTTTTTTTCATATTTGTAAATGGTTCCGTTGGTATAAGTAACCATGTATCATTATTAGATAAATAAAACATTTAAAAAATATATTTTTTTTTTTAGTTATGGCAGTCATTACGGACCATTTCGGAAAAAAATGTCAACATTCATTTGTTTTTTAATGTACTCAAAATATAATTTTTACATAAAGATCTGAAAGAGCGTGATATTTTGAATAAAAAAGTACTGATTCGTATGAGTCGTAAGTCTATTAATTAACGAGTAATTTCACTTTGAAGAATATATTCTCTGCGTAATATTAGGTCGCAGATTTGCACTTATCGCAGATTTCCGCAGGACTCGTGATGTTTATTCTATTAACAAGTTTGTCATTATTATGTAAAGCATTGTATCAACATAAATGTTCGAAACTTGACTAATATATTATAAATGTGTTTCGGAAGGGTGTTCTATGGTAAATGTTGATTTTTTTCGTTTTTTACGGCAATGTAGGCAGATATCTGACGAAAATGCGATGTTTCACATTTTCATGCATTGTTTTTGATTTATAATTCGACGCACACTGAATATATATAAAACGCGCAAAACAAAATTTGAAACATTTCTATAGATGAGAGATTTACGAAAATGAGTTTCCGGATAACATGATTACTCAGTTTGTCGTAACGTTGATCTTTCATAATTTTAACATTTATCGCGATGTCTGTTATAAATCACAATATTTTCTTATTACATCACAATCTTTAGATTTACAACAATAAGAACGAATGATTGTTGATAATTTAATTTTAAGTTCGTTGCCTTCAGTCATACATAGTATGTATACAGGGTGTTCCACATAACATGCTCACCTGTTTTATTTTTAAACTACGCATAGTATGAAAAAACTTTTTTTTTATATTTGTACAGTTCCAAGAGCTGCGTTATCAGATGCATTATTTTTTTAGTGGAGGCGTTTGGGGGCTTTCAAGGTCAACTTCATTTTTTTTAATGGAACCCTATATTTTTTTACATTAAGATCTGGAAGAGCGTGATATTTTGAATAAAAAAGTACTGATTTGTGTAAGTCGTAATTCTATTAATTAACGAGTAATTTCACTTTGTTTGAAGAACATATTCTTTGCGTGATATTAGGTCGCAGATTCGCACTTATCACAGATTTCCGTAGGACAGCGAGATGTTTACATCACAATATTGTGATGTAAACATCGCGCTACAAGTAACCTGCACGATTATCAACACGACAGCGACTATGATTATCCGGAACCTCATTTTTGTAAGTCAGTATTGAAATTACAATCGGTGTTTGCGCGTTTTAAAAGATGTAGTGTGCTTTGAACAACCAAAAACTGCTGAAAATATAAAACATCGCATTCGGGAAGTATGTTGTACACTCAGTGCTTCAGTTAAAAAATCCATTTCCTCATTATTTAGTAGACTGCAGCATTGCATTAATGTCGATGGACATCAGTTCGAACATTTATGTTGATACCAGTGTACTGCGTGTTGACAAACTTAGTCATGTAAACATCACGCTGTCCTGCGGAAAGCTGCGGTTAGTACGAACCTCTAACCTAATATTACGCGGAGAATATGTTCTTGAAACAAGGTGAAATTACTCGTTAGTTAATAGACTTACGACTCGTACAAATCAGTACTTTTTTATTCAAAATATCACGCTCTTTCAGATCTTTATGTAAAAAATATAGAGTACATTAAAAAAAAAAATGAAGTTGACCTTGAAATATCCGAAATGCTGCCACCAAAAAAAATAATGCATCTAATAATGCAACCCTCGGAACCATACAAATATGAAAAAAAAGTTTTTTTTACAAGATGCGTACTTTAGAAATAAAACAGGTGAGCATGTTACCTGTATATTATAATACATATTTAGTAGACGAAAAACGAAAAAAAAATTAAATATATATAATGGTAAAAATTGAAATACCTGCTGTAGCGTGATATTCAGAAAAACGGAGCGTTACACATAAGGGGACTTTACAAATGGAACACCAGCAACAGGATTCTTTCCTGATATTGCGTTTATAACAACGTACACACCTTTGCGTAGGATTTTTTTTTCAAAGTTTCGGGTATATAATCCAGAACATGATTCCCGAGTAATTGTGTTGCATTAGGCCTAGATGGCCGAGTTTGTGTCGATTTTTCTCGTGTTATTGGATATGATGCAATGGTGTCCTCAATATATTCTAGCAAAAAATTATTTCGCGATAATATTCCCTCTTCTTTTTGTATAATAAAAAATTAATTAAATATTAAAAAAAAAAATAATGCATCTAATAATGTAGCCCTTGGAATCATACAAATATAAAAAAAAATTGTTTATACGATGCGTGCTTCAGATATGAAACAGGTAAGCATGATACGCGGGACACCCTGTATATGTAGCGTGCTATCTTCCACTTGCAAGAAAGTTGCAATTCGCTCTAACATTTAGCGACAGTTAGGCAGAGATCTCTACAGCACCAATGATTTAACTTCAACATACAGCGGGAGAACCCGAATGAATAAATTATCGATAACTTTCAGCAGCAAGTGGTACAATTTGTTTCTGATAGGCAGTTTACTCTTGCATGTTGATATCAAGTCTGGCGTCGCGAATGCAACAGTCTGACTCGTTGCGCCGTCCGACAGTCGGGCGTTCGAAAAAATATGGCTACCGGAAACTTAGTGTCAACGCAATGACGGTAGATGGCCAGTTTCAAACCGAACGTGAAGAAAATAAGTAGTGTCATAAAGGATCTTCTATTGAAAGCACATTCAGTTTGGTTTATATTGCGTTCCGCCATCGCGTCAGTATTAAATTAGACAGATAGTAGAGTACTTTTTCTGCAGGTATTCATATATGGCCTGGTGCGAGGTGCGCGAGCTGTATATGTATTTAGTGACTTCGATGTTTTTTTGCTGTTACAATTGAGGCGACCAGTAAAACATGTGTTTTTTCCTGAAAAAATTGGGAAATCGTTTTAATAAGACTAATATGAGATCGATCTATCTTGCAATTTTATGGCGGAGTTCGTTAAGCAGTTAAGGAGAAAAAAGGATCTGAATGCAAGATGAGCCTGCTTTGTACAATAAATGGGACTATAGTATAGTGTCTCGTATCCCAATTGATTTTCGTTTCACAGTGTCCACCTCAATATTTTTTACGTCCATGTTATCTAAAACTATGGTTTATTGAAAAAAAATATGTATAATTTGAAAACTGGGAGTTCCCAGTTGAGAAAAATAATTAACCATTCAATTAAAAACACCAACGTTTCTACACAAAATCGCTTCTAATATAAAACTGAGAAAGAATTGATGTTGAATGAAGTGGCGGAAAACAAAATCAAACCATACCTTTAAAAAATGCTACGAAAAAAATCGATGTATACATATCTTCAAGAACCTGAACAAATTATTCAATTTGTTCAGCCCTAAGACATTAAAAACGGAGTTGTTATAAATATAGCTCAATAAGAGAGTTTTTTTTATGTCTGGCAATTTTATGTGCAAAATAAGAATACAGTTAAGAAATAGATTTACAGACGTTCTTTGCTTTTTAAAATTGTATTTCCTTAAGAAAAATAAGAAATACGCTGAATTCTTTACGGTTTTCTATAAAGTAACGCTATTCTGTTTACTTTGTTTTATGGTTTTATGCGATAATGCAGCATTTATTCGATTTTGTTCTCTGAAGCTTTTGAGCGGTTTTATTTTGTTATGTTTTCGGAATTTGACAAATATGAATGAATTTAAAAGTTTCAAAATAAATTATGAAAATGCTGCTATCTTAATTTTTAGACGAAAATTCGGAAACCAGTTGTTTAAAAAGTCAGTCTTTGTATAAACTTTGTCTAAGTTAGCTAAGTATGTGAAGTATGTAAGATGACAGGCGACGCGGTTCCTTTGATGAAAGTTCATAGCATGACAGGTGATAATATAGTAACTTGAAATAATACCTCTGTTTGTAGTAAACACGTAGAACTATATTTATTATTGCAACGAATAGTAAAACTGTGTTTGTGCGAATGAGGCTCTTTTAAGCGAAAATCGTTGCCACTAAAAAGAAAACAGCAGATACTTCTGAAGAGGGAACCTGCCTGATATCAAAACTTGTAGACATGTTTAAAAAAAGTACTACGTTTCAACCAGAAAAAGGCATACTAATTCAAATACTTTAAAAGGTTGAAGTACACGCTAGAAAAAAAATAATACAATAATATTAATTTTTCATTGCGCTTTATTATCTGAACATTTTCATAACATATCGATGGGATTTCTCCAACTAAAATCAGATTAAATGCGTTAAATTTGTGAAGAAGGAACCTGCCTGGTACCAGAACATATCGACATGTCAAAAAAGTACTACGTTTCAACCACAAAATGGCGTATTAATTCAAATACTTTAAAGCGTTGAAGTACACGCTAGAAGAAGTAATAAAATAATATTCATTTTTCATTGCCTTTTATTATCTGAAGATTTTCGTAACATATCGATAAGATTTCTGTAATTAAAATGAGATCAAATGCATTATAATTTAGACGACATTTACTCGCTTAATAGTTATTATGAAATAACTTAATAAGTGTTCCGGTGTAAATGCAAACCAAACCACTGTTGGTCTATATTTTGATCGGAACGATAACATCAATAGATTATAAACACGTTCACATAGATAAAGTTAAAAACGTTATAGTTTAAACATTATCTTTTCTGTAGTACTGGTATGCTCATTTTTATCGTTTCGGTTGCCTCGTTTCTCATTTCATCGTTATTTCTTTTATCTTTTATCCTCTTTTATCCCGGTGTTATTACCTTGGTTCAGCGAAATTCAAAGACGAACTCCGAATTCAGAGAACAGTGTTTCTTTTCAAAGCTTTACACAGTGAACGATAGTAACCGACTATAGTCATCGTTAGTATCGAAAGGGCTAGATTGGTCACTCTGTCAGATATATTGACATTTACCTTACCTGGAATTTTGACAACTTACAGGAAGAAGCAATTTCCTGTAAACGCTATGTAATCTAAAATGATGGCCCGCCGATCGACACTGATCTGTCACAGTGTATCGATTGGTCTCTTTTTGTCTGCTGGTCAGAACGACTTGCATCATCACGCTTGCAACTTCGAATAAAATCAAGATAAAATAACCTTGTTACTTCAATGTTGAGTTCCTATATAGCGAATTTAATTTGCAAAAAAGTGCATTTTATTCTTGCAAGAATATGAACATTGGTTTCAAGAAGGTCAATTTGAAGTGTAAAACCTGTGTAATGCAGTGCAAACATACAATACTACTGTGATAAAAAAAATATTAAGACTTTAGCATTTAATCACAATAAGAAGTATCACTTCTTATTCTCTCGGCTTAAAAAATCGCTTCGGGATCCCCGTTTTGATTCCATTGAATTGAATCAACGAGAATTGCTGCACGCCTTGAAGACCATTCCGGAAATCGAATTTAAATATTTAATCAAAACAATTCCAATCATAGACATTTAAATGTTTAATCCAAACAATACCAATCATACATCAAAGCAATAAAAAGTTGTTTTGAAGATTGGAAAAAACGTTGACAAAAGTGTATCGTGTCCAATGGAGACTACTTTAATTACTTAAATATAATAACTTAAAATACTTATGTTATTTTAAATACTTGTAATACTTACTTTACATGTTTAATTAAATAAGCCGTTTGTGTTTTATTTGAAGAGTCTTACTCAGTTTTGATCGTAGTAACATAAAGCTATTCTGTGATTGAAGGGAGACAATACATCGCATTGTAGATTATAAAGACAAGTTCGATTCGAAATGTCTGTAATTACCACGTGGTAAGGAAAAATAATTAGTCCACTAATATTTATATAATCCATAGTAATTAACATCAATATTTATTTCGCATAGTACCGTTGATTATGCGAGCATCCCCATTAACTATTTCGGTACTGATTACTGACGACGAGTGGGTCGTGGTTGCATGGGGCAGAACCGCATATTATCCGACCACATTGCCGACTAAGTATTTTCAAGATGACTATACCGAGCGGCTGGCTGCCTTTTTGCGCCAAAACCGCAAACAACGACCAGCACAATAATTTGTGCACTTCAAAGCTTCTTTACATTAATTCCGTCGATGGTCGTTTATTGACCAACTTCACATCCCCAAACTTTATTTATCGTTTAGCATTTCCGAAATCTACAATATTAGTCTAGAAAGCGAATAATAAACTAGTCCGAAAAAATCGGAAAATTGATAGTATTATAGTAATATAATACAATAATATTAGTAATCGGAATGTACCGATACATCGAGCCTATCGTTCTTTAATCTTCGCGAAAATTGTACGCAGCGGAACAAATTGTTCTGGTAAACACTAGATTGACGGAGCGAGACAATTTGACTCATTTGCACTTTTACTGTGATATATATAACAATTTTAAGTCATTTTTTTTTAAATCATTTTTTGGTTTTTCATAGAACAATGAAAGGTATACAAAAAGTAATTCCTATTCCACCCTACTCCCTTACTTCCAATAATTCATATGTACTATACCTATTTTGCCGGATACGAGTCAAATTGACTCACCGTTTTAGACACCCGTAACTTATTTCCTTTTCATAAAAACCTGTTGTAAACGTTCTGGTGGGAGAGTTTTCGTGTTATAATTTGTTCATTCAATGCTGTAAAATTATTTGTTGCAAACTATCCTGTTGAAATCTTTCATTTTGACTTATGGCACCGGAGAAAGTAGTGCATTTGTCGCAAAACAACACCCGATAACTGTAGGTAATTTCTTCACAAGCCTATCACTTGCAAAAAAGTTACGCGCCAACAAAACTTCTTTGGTCGGAACAATACGATCAAATAGAAAAGAATTGCCCCATATTGCAAAAGCGAAAAAGGACAAAATGACACGCTACTCTACAAAACGGAGGCCTGTACACTAACTATGTATAAAAGTAAAGCCAATAAAAAAGTTTTATTATTGAGCTCAAAACATCGCAATGTAGGAATTGCAAAAAAATTAAAAACGTGTCCCGGAAACTATATCTTTTTATAATAATACTAAGTATGGAGTCGATATACTGGATCAAATGGCACGAAAATATAGTACCAAAGCAGGTTCCCGCAGATGGCCCGTTCACGTGTTCTACAACATTTTAGATTTGGCAGCAATCAATGCTGGGGTCATATATAAAGATGTGACTCAAGTACAAATGTCAAGAAAAGAATTTGTTTTGCAACTGGCGGAAGAATTAAGCGGAAATTACGATAATGAAGCCGAAAGTACTTCGACTTTATCTAATATACAAAATATTGAAAACCGTGCAAATTGCCAGGTACAAGTGTCATGCAACAGAAACAGAAGCAAGGCCGTTTGTAGCAAATGTAATAAAAACATATGCGGAAAGTGTATTTTAAAAACTAAATATTTATGCAAAAAGTGTTTGGAATAAAGTTTATTTGTAATAAAATTTTATTATTTTAAAAAACCTGCATTTTTGACGATTGAGTCAAATTGACTCAATCAGGCAAAATAGGTATACAACCAACCTCCGGCAATCTAGTGTTAAACACAGGTTGAATGTATAACGCTTTACAATACACTATCTAGCAAATACTTTCGATACATCAATTCGGTTGGCATTATTCACGTCATGATGCTTAATGTACCGAATTCGGCAGACATCTATATGCACCCACAATGCACCAATTTATCTTTCGCTGGACGTGTTTACGCGGTCATATCATCGAAAGAGTCAATAAACCAACACAGTGGACCCTCAACTTTCGCACAAATGTGGTTCCTGAAAGTGTGTGCGAATGGTAAATGTTCGAAAGTAGAGGGATGTAATGCGATTGAATTGTGCTGAGAAATGGCGGAAGTATTAGATGCGAAACTGTTGAACCACTGGTGGTGGTTTTGGTGGTTTGTGTTGGGATGGATATAGTTCTGATTTTTAACGATTATATATATATATATATATATATTCTTAGTATTCTTAGTATTCTTTTAGTATTTCTTATTTTTGTGTATGTGTGTGTTTTACTAAATTTAAATATATATATATATAAATATATATAATATAATAATATAAATATATATATATATATATAAATATTTAATATATATATATTTAAATTTAGTAAAACACACACATACACAAAAATAAGAAATGCCGCAATAAAACATAAAATACTGAGGAAACTAAATAAAAATACTAAATGATCTAAAGGAACTAATACAGTGGACTCTCGACTTTCGCATTCAATTGGTTCCTGAAAGTGTGTGTGAATCTTCAACGTTCGAAAGTAGAGGGATATAAAAGAATATGCACGAAAAACTGTGTTTAAAGTATTTATTTATTAATATATATACATAATGAAGTTAAAGAGCCGTGTTTAAATGCTTTGAGGTGTTTTCTTTATAAACTTGTGAAGAGTTAGTTGAATACCACCCTTTTTCTTTTTTTCTTGATAAAGATTTCTGTAACATGCTCTGTCTTTCTGAATTGCCGTACGTACTTGAGATATACATTCTCCATTGGAATCACATTCTTCCATGATAGTCAAAAATTTGTCAAAATGCATTAATTAGATATCAAAACTGCAGCTGTGATTTCGAGTTGAAAAGCTTCTGAACGAACAATCACCCGAAGTGACCTTTATTTGTATTGTCTAAAAACAAAAATTAAACATACAATTGCTCAAATTCATTTTCGACAATTATTTTTATATTTAAAAACTTATGTTTTGCCACCCCAATGTCTCTATGAAATAAAGTTAATGAAGAACTCCAAAAGGACTTTAATAATACCAAAATTGTAATGTCAAACCAAAAATACCGACGTTTTATCAAATGTCATATTGAACCATTTATTCCTCATTACATAAAAGTCATGTTTCACATCCAATCAAAAATGTTTCAAGCAATTACCCTTTACAGAACTCTTTTACTAAAAAAATCAATTGAATGACATAAATCCGGTTACAGGTGGCGCCACTCCAATGTCTCAATGAAATAAAGTTAATGAAGAACTCCGAAAGGAGTTTTCTAACACCAAAATTGTAATGTAAAACTGAAATACGTACATTCTGTCAAATATCACATTAAAGCATTCATTTCTCGTTATATAAAAGTCAAATCCATTCCGAATTAACTTAGCACAAAAATAGTAACTCAGAACCCAATGCACACAGTGCTTCAATGACATAATTTATCGATACTAATCAACACAAAGATTAAAAAAAAAGTGAAACTCAAAACAACATTCACGTAGGAGTATTCATGAAATTTCGAAATTAATATATGCCCAGTAACAGCTTTGCCAATCCAATGTCTCAATGAAATAAAGTTAATGAAGAATTCCGACCGAACTTTATTAACACCAAAATTGTAACACAAAACCGAAAATACCTACGTTCTGTCAAATATCATATTGAAGCATTCATTCCGTGTTATATAAAAATCAAATCCACTCCAAATTATCTAAACACAAAAATAGTGACTCAGAACCCAATGCATATGGTATTTCAATGACATAATTTACCGATACTAATCAACAGAAAGATTAAAAAAAAATTGTAAAAGTCGAATCCACTCCGAATTAACTAAGCACAAAAATAGTGACTTAAAACTCAATACATACTGTATTTCAATTACGTAATTTACCGATACTAATCAACAAAAAGGCTGGAAAAAAACAGAAAAACACAATATAACATTCACGTAGCAGTATTCATAAAATTTCGGAATTAATATATGTCCAGTAACCGCTTTGCCACTCCAATGTCTTAATGAAATGAAGTTAATGAAGAACTCCGAAAGGAGTTTACTAACACCAAAATTGTAATGTAAAACCGAAATACGTACATTCTGTCAAATGTCACATTAAAGCATTCATTTCTCGTTATATAAAAGTCTAATCCACTCCGAATTAACTAAGCACAAAAGTAGTGATTTAGAACCCAATGTATACAGTATTTCAATGACATAATTTACCCGTACTAATTAACACAA
The DNA here is from genome assembly GCA_033815515.1 of Cryptocheilus praepositus. Classification (NCBI taxonomy): domain Eukaryota; kingdom Metazoa; phylum Arthropoda; class Insecta; order Hymenoptera; family Pompilidae; genus Cryptocheilus; species Cryptocheilus praepositus. Next base: position 296,329 of record JAWWQZ010000232.1, read on the forward strand.
AGATCTAAAAAAAAATACAAAAGTCGAATCCACTCCGAATTAACTAAACACGAAAATAGTGATGCAGAACTGAATACATGCAGTATTTCAATGACATAATTTACCGATACTAATCAACACAAAGATTTAAAAAAAAAAATACAAAAGTCGAATCCACTCCGAATTAACCAAACAAAACAAAAATAGTGATTCAGAACCCAATGCACACAGTATTTCAATGACATAATTTACCGACGCTAATCAACAGAAAGATTAAAAAAAAATTATAAAAGTCAAATCCACTCCGAATTAACTAAGCACAAAAATAGTGACTTAAAACCCAATACATACTGTATTTCAATTACGTAATTTACCGATACTAATCAACAAAAAGGCTGGAAAAAAAACAGACAAACACAATATAACATTCACGTAGCAGTATTCATAAAATTTCGGAATTAATATATGTCCAGTAACCGCTTTGCCACTCCAACGTCTTAATGAAATGAAGTTAATGAAGAACTCCGAAAGGAGTTTACTAACACCAAAATTGTAATGTAAAACCAAAATACGTACATTCTGTCAAATGTCACATTAAAGCATTCATTTCTCGTTATATAAAAGTCTAATCCACTCCGAATTAACTAAGCACAAAACTAGTGATTTAGAACCCAATGCATACAGTATTTCAATGACATAATTTACCCGTACTAATCAACACAAAGATTTAAAAAAAAAATACAAAAGTCGAATCCACTCCGAATTAACTAAACACGAAAATAGTGATGCAGAACTGAATACATGCAGTATTTCAATGACATAATTTACCGATACTAATCAACACAAAGAAAAAAATACAAAAGTCGAATCCACTCCGAATTAACCAAACAAAACAAAAATAGTGATTCAGAACCCAATGCACACAGTATTTCAATGACATAATTTATCGATACTAATCAACACAAAGATTAAAAAAAAACAACAGAAAAACTCAAAATAACATTCACATAGCAGTATTCATAAAATTTCGAAGCTAATATATGTTCAGTAACAGCTTTTCCACTCCAATGTTTCAATGAAATAAAGTTAATGAAGAACTCCGAACCGAACTTTATTAACAGAAATTGTAACACAAAACCGAAAATGTACGTTTTCTGTCAAATATATATTGTTCACTGTTATATAAAGATTTCATTTCTAATTTATATTTAAATTTAATTAAAGAAGAATTGTTAATGAACATTTTAATTTATTAAAGATTTAAATTAGATTTAAATTAAAATTAGATTTAAATTTGAATCTAAGGCAAAATTAATAGGTGATACACAATGGAATGATTTATTGTGTCGTAGAATTTCGAACGGTGTCCTGACAATGTTGAAATTATTATATTGGTCAATTATGCTTGTTCTATTACCAGCGCATGTAGATGTCGGCTGGATTAGGAACCCTGAAATTTATGGACGTATATACGTGACCAGCGAATTTAGAGAAAGTATTGAAGTAGTGACAAATGTACGGTTTTTCATGAAATAATTGTTAATGAAGGTTTTATTTCTAATTTAGATTTAAATTGCATTAAAGAAGAATTGTTAATGAAGATTTTAATTTATTAAAGATTTGAATTAGATTAAAATGAACAAAGCTGTGTATTTTTCAGAAAATTTAATTAGTTTTCGTCGATTGAGGATTTAGACCTGAGGCAAAATTAATAAGTAATGAAGATTTGAATGAAGAATAACGCTGTGTATTTCTCAGAAAATTTAATTAGCTGTTTTCATCGATTGAGGATTTGAATCTAAGGCCAAATTAATAGGTGATACACAACGGAATGATTTATTGTGTCGTAGAATTCCGAACGATATCCCGAGAATGTTGAGATTATTACGTTTGTTAATTGTGCTTGTATTTCTCAGAAAATTTAATTAGTTTTCGCCGATTGAGGATTTGGACCTAAGGCAAAATTAATAGGTAATACACAATGGAATGATTTATTGTGTCGTAGAATTTCGAACGGTGTCCCGAGAGTGTTGAAATTATTATGTTGGTCAATTATGTTTGTTGCATTACTAGCATATGTAGATGTCGGCTGGATTAGGAACCCTGAAATTTATGGACGTATATACGCGACCAGCAAATTTAGCGAAAGTATTGAAGTAGTGACAAATGTACGGGTTTTCGCGCAGTAATTGTTAATGAAGGTTTAAATGGTGAATGAAGCTGTGTATTCCTCAGAAAATTTAATAAATTTTCGTTGATTAATGATTTAGACCTAAGGCAAAATTAATAGGTAATGAAGATTTAAATGATGAATGAAGCTGTGAATTTCCCTGAAAATTTGATTACTTTTCGCCGATTGAAGATTTGGACCTAAGGCAAAATTAATAGGTAATACACAATGGAACGATTTATTGTGTCGTAGAATTTCGAACGGTGTTCCGAGAATGTTGAAATTATTATGTTGCTCAATTATGCTTGCTGCATTATCAGTTCATGTAGATTTCGGTTGGATTAGGAACCCTGAAATTTATGGACGTATATACGCGACCAGCGAATTTAGCGAAAGTATTGAAGTAGTGACCAATGTACGGCTTTTTTGTGCAATGGTTGTTAATGAAAATTTAAATGGCGAATAAAGCTGTGTATTTTTCAGAAGATTTAATGAGTTTTCGTCGATTAATGATTTGAACCTAAGGCAAAATTAATGGATGATACACAAAGAAATGATTTATTGTGTTGTAGAATTCCGAATGGTGTCTCGGGAATGTTAAAGTTATTATGTTTGTCAATTATACTCGTATTTCTCAGAAAATTTAATTAGTTTTCGTCGATTGAGGATTTGGACCTAAGGCAAAATTAATAGGTAATAAAGGTTTAAATGATGAATAACGCTGTGTATTTCTCAGACAATTTAATTAGTTTTCGTCAATTGAGGATTTGGACCTAAGGCAAGATATTGAAATAGTGACAAATCTGATTTTGTAGAAACCAAAACATCAGTTATTCGGAGGGTCGGATACGAATAATGCAATTTTGTAAGGTAGAATCTATCCAGAATAATGAAGTATTTTGGTAATGTGTTCCGCACAGTCAAGATCCATTCATCACAAATATTCAACAACGAACTGATTAAACAAGATGCAATTTAGTTGTAAATCCATGTTTCGCATACGCATCAAGTCTTAAAGTTGAGAACTTTATAATGTAAAGCAAGAAAATAGGCTGACCTGCTTTAGAGTCCATCTTTAATGACAGATCACAGCATACCTTTAATCAAAGACACTATTCTGTTGTGTTCACATTATTTTCCAATAGAACAATCTTTGGGCGAGATTGTAGTACTTTATGCACATTTAATTATTGTCAACCGTATTTTCCGTAGGCATATTAGTCGTACTGTTCAAAGTTATTTTTGGGTACCCCGTTCTGAGTTAATTACAGTCTGAGAAACGTATTAATTTTATTCAAATGAGACTATTTAAACTCTTTGGATATTAACTATTATCTTGGAATTTTATATTTTCTGTCAACTTTCCTATGATTTTCATTGGTACGATATATTTTAAAGCAACTCCCGATGTGCAACCTCGGTTTTCGTATGCATGTTTCACAAAGTGCATATAAAATTCGACACCACTGCTTCGCACATCTTATATTCACCAGGCGCCCGCCCTGTTTTAGATATTTCAGGGTGTAATGCTTACAACCGTAAGAATAACACGAATGTATATAATGACCATGAAAACAGTAAATATCAGCAATGCTGACCCTGATTTCTGTGCAGAAAGAACGATCGTAATTAATCCAACGATTATTCCTACAAGGAAGGAGTCTGCAGAGTTTATCAAAGTAGGGCATAATCCAAAAATATATGTAACATTACATATATTTTTGGATTATATAACAATATACATATATATTTGGAGTATATAACATTCTATATATTTTTGGGTTATAAAAATATATGTAAAAATACATATAACTCCTTAAATAACCAACCCATAGTGGTACCGGGAGTATCTTCGTATGCGATTGCAACAGTAAAAAAATTTACCGAGAATGTCTCGGGATTTGACAGCAAAGCATTAAATCGTTAGAAAATTCGATTCGATTTTATCAAATGACAAATTTACAAGGTCCGTGTTGTTATATTATCTTGGAACTCTTATACCTTCCTTCTTAAAGATTTTCTATGATTTCGAAATATGTAGACGGAAAAAATATGTATAACGTTATATACCCCAGAAATATATATAGCATTATACATATTTTTGGATTATAAAAATATATAAAAATATATATAACTCCCTAAATAACCATCCTATAGTCGTGCCGGGAATATCCTGGTATGCGACTGCAGCAGTACAAAAAATTTACCGAGAATATCTCGGGATTTGACTGCCAAGTGTTAAATCAACAGAAGAATCGGATCGATCATTGTACATGACCAAATTTACGTAGAAGATTCGTGTTATTATGGGGCTATTTCTACGAAAACGTAAGTTCTCCCTTGAAGATTTTCTATGATTTCGAAATATGTAGACGGAAAAAATATATAATATATATCTTTGGATTATAAAAATATATATAAAAATATATATATAACTCCCTAAATAACCATCCCATAGTCATGCCGGGAATACCTGGTATGCGACTGCAGTAGTAAAAAAAAAATTTACCGAAAATATCTTGGGATTTGACTGCAAAGTGTTAAATCATCAGAAGAATCGGATCGATCATTGTACATGACCAAATTTACCTGAAAGGTTCGTGTTATTATGGGGATTCGATCCGAAAACTTATAACTTCTCCCTTGAAGATTTTCTATGATTTCGAAATATGTAGACGGAAAAAATATATATATATTTTTGGAGTATGTAACATTGTAGCATCAGGAAAACGGCCGTAGATGCGTCGCATAAAACTGTCGCGGGGCCATCGGGCCCTACTGGATTAAGATAAGGCGGTAGAGGTCCGTATAAAAGCCGGCCCGGTTTGGGACGCGGTTTCAGTAATAGATTAGAGTTTTAAGTCGTCGTCCAGTTCTCAGTTATAGTTCAGATTAGTTTCAGTTACAGTTATACTTCAGTTATAGATCAGTTGTCAGTTCAGTTTAAGGTGAGTTTAGATCAGTCAAGTTCAAAGTGTAGTTCAGTCCAGTATAGATACGTTTTCTTGCCGTTTACCGAATCGAAGTCGAATTGCCATAGTGTTACTTTATTTTATATTTATATTTATATATTAGTGTTTTAATTTATCTTTAAATAAGCTTTATTCAACTTAACATAATTCCGCATCCCGCTTCGACGACACCTAACATCTTATATCCCTACAACATTATATATATTTTTCGATTATAAAAATATATGTAAAAGTACATATAACTCCCTAAATAACTATCTCATAGTCGTGCCGGACATATCATGGTATGCGACTGCAGTAGTAAAAAAAAATGTACCGGAAATATCTCGGAATTTGACTACAAAGTGTTAAATCATCAGAAAAACTCGGATCGATCATCGAACATGGCCAAATTTGCGCAAAACGTAGTGTTATGGGGGTTTGATCCGAAATCTTATAACTGCCCTCTTGAAGACTTTCTATGATTTCGAAATATGTAGACGGAGAAAATATATACAATGTTATATACTCCCAAAATTTATATAGCATATAAATATTTTTCGAGTATATAACATTATATATTTTTGAATTATAAAAATATATATAAAAATATATATAACTCCCTAAATAACCATCCCATAGTCGTGCCGGGAATATCCTGGTATGCGACTGCAGCAGTAAAAAAAATTACCGAGAATATCTCGGGATTTGACTACAAAGTATTAAATCATCAGAAGACTCAGATCGATTATCGAACATGGCCAAATTTACGCAAATTGTCTGTATTATTATGGGAGTTCGATCCAAAATCTTATAACTTCCCTCTTGAAGATTTTCTATGATTTCGAAATATGTAGACGGAGAAAATATATACAATGTTATATACTCCAAAAATATATATAGCATGTAAATATTTTTTAAGTATATAACATTGTATATATTTTTGGAGTATATAACATTATATATATTTTTGGATTATAAAAATATATATAAAAATACATATAACTCCTTAAATAACCATCCCATAGTCGTGCCGGGAATATCCTGGAATGCGACTGTAGTAGTAAAAAAAAAATTTACGAAAATATCTTGGTATTTGACTGCAAAGTATTAAATCATCAGAAAACTCGAATCGATTATCGAGCATGACCAAATTTACGCAAAGTGTCTGTATTATTATGGGAGTTCGATCCAAAATCTTATAACTTCCATCTTCAAGTGTTGCTATGATTCTGAAATACGCAGACGGAAAAAATTAAATTGATAAAGTATGTAAAAATATATATAATGTAAATATTTTTAAAAGTATATAAATGTATATAAGATATATAACATTATATATATTTTTTTATTATAAAAATATATATAAAAATACATATAACTCCTTAAAAAATCTATTATTTAGTAACTAGGATTATCCTGGTATAGTCAGAAAATAACGAGAATATCTCGGGATTTGACTGCAAAGTATTACATCATCAAAAGAGTCGGATAAATAATCGAGCATGGCCAAATTTACGCAAAATGTCTGTATTATTATGGGAGTTTGATCCAAAATCTTATAACTTCCATCTTCAAGTGTTCCTCTGATTCTGAAATACGCAGATGGAAAAAATTAAATATATAAAATATATGAAAAATTAAATTAAACTTGAACTAAATTAAAATTAAATTCAAAAAAATTAAATTTATGAAGATGAAATAGAGTCTCACCCAACAAGAAGGGCAATTATCCTTATCAACTAACCGTAAGTAACAGCACACGCGAAGCGATAATTAGAAAATAAGGTATTATTATTTAGCGATAACTAGGATTTTGCACGAGGTATAGTCAGAAAATAATGCGACCAGAGTCCACATTCGCTGAGGCAAGTTATACTAGAGTTTCAGAGCACGAAACTTGTACAGGTGCGACCCACTGGCCTGCATAAAAAGCTGGTCACCCGCCTGCATTCTCAGTTTGCGGTTCGTGAGAGTACATGGTGGAGCTTGTCTGAGCAAACTTGGACTCTGGCCTCTTTAGGGGCAGTGATAAAACAGGACCTACGCAGAACAATTGGTGTCCATACCGCTTGCACACTTTGACATTTCCGCTCTTGAAGAATGAAAGATTCCACGTGAACAAAGTCACTATATATACTGGGTGGACAAACAGAAACATTTTAGACTGTGTGACTTGTCATTAAATGTATTTGCCAGTTGTGCAGATTAAAGTAGAGATGTATCTTACAAGATGACAGGGCATAAGAGAGAAAAGAAGCAAATTCACATTTTTTTGATTGAATGGAGTCGAACAAAATTTCAATAACTTTTAAATGACAATAATGTTTTGAAATTAGTACTGTAATTTTCTTTTGTTATAACCGTTTGCACTCGAAGTACTCTTCGGATACACTGCCAAAGTTTGGCGTTGTATTCGAAATGTACACCAACAATATACTGCACTGAAAATCAATTTCAATCGATATTAATCATTTTCTTTGTATTATAATTATTTCGTCTTCTGTTCGGTAAATTTCTGTCCTTAAGCAATATTTCGCTTTATCATAATCTTTAATATCCAATTTTTCTTTTAGACCACTTTTTGGAACCAGAACCTAAATTATTATTAACTGTTTGCAGTCGAAGCACTCCTCACAAGCACTATCAAAGTTTGGCGCTGTACTCGAAGTATGCCTGTCAAGCATACCAACAATATACTGCACTGAAGATAAAGCAATTGTAATTTTTAGTTAAATTTTGCTCGCACGTGTTTTGTTGATTTCAGTATTTAGTCATTTGTTTGGTAAAATAAAAAGAAAAAAATACTATTCAACATGGCGAAAAATGTGATGAAAGAAGCGTTGTTTCAAGATAGCAGTGATGATGAATTCAGGGTAGATGAATATGAAACTGATTTTGTTGACAGTGAAATTATTCCACCAGTGGAGAAAAAAATAAAATTATTGCAATATAGTGATTCTAGTGAAAGTGGTGAAAACGTGTCAAAAAATATAGATAGTGTTAGCGAAAATCATCCATTTAGTAATTGGCAACAAATGATTGAAGAAGACACTACTCTTGAAGAATTTTATTTTTCAACTGGATACAAAAAACGTGGCCTACAAATAAATAATTTGAATGAACCCTTTGAATACTTTAGTTTCTTTTTTACAAGTGATTTGATAGGCAACATTGTAAAGCAGACAAACTTCTATGCACAACATATTATTAGTAGAAAAACTATTACTGACCGTTCTTTCTGGAAAAATTGGAAAGATATAACAGTAGAGGAAATGAAAGTATTTATTGGTGTCATATTGAATATGGGAACTATGCCGACATCCTGCTAATTGCTTTAAATGATATCTTATCTATACACTTGAAAATTACAATAATTTATAATTAAAATTTTCATTTACAAAATGTTCATATAATAATAATAAAATAACATTAAAAATATCTTGCCTTTTAAATTTTATATGCATATTTTACCTTCAAATAAATAACACATTGCAAGACCAAATACAAAAAAAAAATTCCAAGCTGCTGAAAGCTTTTAGGAGAGAAAAAGTCCGAGTACAAAGGGTTAACGTGTCTCTTTCATTTATAAAATAAATACATGAACCAGACTTGCTACGCTTTAAACCTTGTTCTCTAAATTTTGAATATAACAGTATATTCTAGTCTACTAGCTTGCTTTAACCCATACATACCTTGTTTAGCTTACAAACCCTATTTCTGTCTTGTATTTCCTTGAACATTCAACGGCGTTCTTTTTTAAATTACTTGTGTCCTCTTCTATTATAAATTTAAAAAATCTTTCGTGTGATTTAGGTAGTTCCATGTAAATCTCCTTATCTAAACTCCCATGTAAAAATGCTGATGTAACATCCAACTGATGAATTGTCAGTTCATATTCCACAACTCTCTTTAAATTACTTGTGTCCTCTTCTATTATACATTTTTTAAATCTTTCGTGCAATGAGTTAACACGCAAGAGCAAACTATTCATTTATCTTAATAAAATCTTTACATAATTCACACGTTCCGTGCCGCGTGTACCACCGATGGTACATGTTAAACTTTATCTTCAGGCCACGTGTGCCACCGGTGGTACACTCAGCCATATATTATTTAATGCGCTGAAAATATATGTTTATGATAAACATAATTCTATAAAAAATATTTTTGTTAAAACATTGAAGCATTATACAATATGCAGTATAGAACGGAGCACATAAATTTGTTTAATTATTGTATTTACAATAATTAATAATTACATGTAATTGTTGATTTTGTTAAAGAAAGAGATACATAAAAACAGCTTTATTGAGAAACCGCTACAAAGCTTTATTACTCTTATAGTTTTTAGTCTTCCTACTTACTTTTTGGAAAATATTTTGTTTTCCTCGTTTTTTATTCAAAATAAATTCGAATGCAACATGTTCTTTACTAGGCGATATGTTTCGAAAAGAGTGACTTTTACAACGAATTGACCGCAGCGTCAGGTGTACCACAAGTGGTACACGACGTGATAACTAATTACTCTAAACGACGATATAATGAAATATTGTGTGATAATATATCAATCTTTAGTTGAAATATCAGTTGACCTGAACGACAAGTCAGGCAAAATGCGCTTGGCACGGAACGTGTTAATATTGTAATTATTTGAAGATCACACATCTCCGGTTGAAACGTTGGTCATCTACAACTTTGTCATAATTTCATGTTCTATATTTGACGTTAACCAGCACGCTTGAGCTATTTCCGAAATTTGTGGATTCTGCACCAGCACTTTCTTCTCCTAACACGAAATTCACACAGGTGCGACCCAGTGACCTGTATAAATGGTGGTCACCCGCTTACATTCTTAAGTTTCTTCTTTGTACATTGCCCTTGGAACGCCAGAGACCACCAGAGTGGAGAGGAATTTCGAACGTTACACGCCGAGCTTAGGTGGTATGCTGACCTAGGTTGCCGTGCGAATTCCCTCAAAAATCCCTGATGACGTCACACTACCCTTCCTGCCAACTGTACATCTATGTATGTCACATGACACGAGTTATGTGTAGTTTGTCCTCTTACGGCCAGTTTTTCCAATAGCGTGGATTTAATCAAATCACATGTTTTCCAACAGAAAGATTTAAATGGTATTTTCATATAATGACATAAATGCAAAGTTATCATTTGAATTAGTCAATGTGAATATTTGTTAGTTATATGAATATATGTAGTTATATATATATGTTTGTAGTTATATGAATATTTGAATTAAGTCAATATGAAAAAAAACATGAAAGAAAATTGCAAACATTACTTATCCTTATAATTATTGCACTAAATAAAAATACCATTAAAATTTTGTATTGAAAGACAAAAGTGTATATTATGGCTATGCCAAGGGGTCAGGATTTATCTGCCTCTCACCTATATTTAAACGACATCTCAGAATGGACCGACATTTTAATTTATTAATAAATCGTATTATTTATCATACAAACAAAAAAATTTAATAATGTTTACAATTTAAATAATATATATATATATATATATATATATATATATATATATATATATATATATATATGACATATAATACATAATAAATAAAAATAATTAAAATTTAATAATATCAAAACAACAAAAATTTATTAATATTTATTTTATTAATTTATTTTTTATTTAATTTATTAATAAATCATATTATTTATTACAAAAAAACTGGCGCGTAATTTAAAATATCGGGTCATTTTGAGACACCCTTTAGCTATTCCTCATCGCCAATTTTCTATAGTATGAGGCATAATATTATTAATTCACCACCTATACTACCTACCACCGTTTCATTTTCCGTCCCATAAACACTTTATATGATGCATATATGCACTTTTTTGTGTGTGCGTGTGTGTGTGTGTAGATATTCACGTTTAAAGATTCTTAAATATTACTATATACGCATGTGTTTGGAAAGTTCTTTTATATTTTTTATTTCTAGGTGAGCGTCGATGGTATGATCCGCGATTCAATTGTTTATAGAGAAAAGAGCGACGGGGCAGTCATAAACTAATTCGGGGTCGACACATTATAAATTATCTTGTATTGTTAAAATTCATTAAAATAAACATCTATTTTTTAAAAATATTCCACACATATATACTTTTTTAATTCGCAAACTTTAGTAGTAGATATTAATAAAATATCCTGTATTACTATATAAAACTTTTACATTTTTTATAAGTCATTTTGCTACTATTTTAGAATTAGGGTCTGTGTTATAAAATAATTCATATTATAAATTATCATTAAAAAACTGAAAATATAAATGAGTTTTAAAAAGCTGTTCCCTTACAAAGTAAAACGCGAAATTTTAAATAACAAAATGCTGTACAATAATAAAACACTTATAACACATAAACACTTAAAACACATAATGTATGATAAACGATCGATACAGAGCTGCCAATGTAATGGCTATACTGACCGACTGATTTTTACGCTCTCAGAATGTCGACATTAATTTTTTTTCGCTAACCATTTGTTAGGGGAATATGCGAGACTTCGTTACCCTGGTAACGTAACAAGAAAATCTATTTTTAGTTCCTTGACCCTTTGACTACTATGGACGCATATATGCGTCCGCCGAAAAGTATCGCCACAATTATCAATATACGAGATGAATACAGATGTGTTCCTTAGCAAATAATTTTCTTGCATTATTTAATTTGGCGTAAACGAACAATTACCATTAGAACTTAGTTGCGCCTCACATAATCAATCAATAGACTTCACACTAGCCAGAAGCGTTTTGTCCGGAAGTATTCAGCAGTGAAACGGTTAAATCGTCGATTGAGTCCAAGAAACCTGAGAACGAGATATGTCGTCGCCCGGCCACAACGTTCGGCTTGCTTATGACGAGATATCTCGTTACACGTACGCAATGTGTTAACACTAGTTGTGTTTCATTCGATGATGATGCTAAGATAAGTATAACAAAAACAGCGTCGCACAGTACAATAAAATCTCTCACATTGTCCCTACTAGTCCTTCCTCTACAGTGTCCTTTTCGATATTCTTAGGTTGACGTAAAGTGTATTCATTTATTTTGCGACGAGGTGGAAATATTCTAAATATAAAATTTCCTAAAGACACCCCAGTATTTTTAGAGGGAATGCGGAGGTCATGCCGGATTTTTACCACCTCAATTTTGCCCGAGGTAGTAGCTGCCCAAGAAATAGTTCCCGAGATATTACGAAAGCTACCCAAAAAGATGACTAATTTAAAATTACCCGCGTTTTTCCAATTATATTATCCGGCCGTTGATGACATAAAAATTATTCCTGCGCTTGTGTTCTCGTAAATAGAGTCGACCAAGCATGTGACGTATACATTATTATATAATGCGATATTATTATATAATACGACACGTGACGCGTTTCTTTTGACGAACGTTTACAGTTTAAGAGATCATAATGCAATAACATCATTTTTTGAATTGTATTTCTTCCCCTTTAAAAATTTCCATAAGAAATTGACAAGACTTTTCAAAATGAAACGAGACCGAATACGATATAATTTTAAGGACGTTTATTTGTTCAAGATTAACACGTTGAGTGCCATGTCAGCCATCGGTAGCTGACAGTGTAAGATATGGTATGAAACTGAAAAATTTATATTGTTTTCAATGATTACTGAAAATTTATTTAAAATTCATTTAATTTTATTTATTACAGGATTATATCATTAATGCATTTATATGTTTCTGATCAAAAAGATTAATAGATTTTATTGAAACACGGTAAACATACAAATGGTTGTCCTTCGCATGTATCACAAAATGTGGCAAAATGTTTACTCATTTTTCTGGCCATTGCCTAAACAGAATTCCGGCGGCAAGCCGATTTTGATAAAATCTTATCTAGCGGGCCAAACGATAAATAAGACGAAACAGACTTGGCCCATAATGTGTTGAATAAATGCCCATAAGCATTTCATTCGAAACGTAACATTTTCTATTACGATAAGAAACAATGGCCCTAATATATTTACATACCGGTGTCTAGTAAATTTCAATCTGTTTGTAGTGCGCTTTGCATTGCTATATACCTTATACTTTCAATACACTGCTTCTATATATTTGTTAATAGTGGAATAAGTCTGTTAATAAGTACTCTGAAGTAAATGTGGGCCGGGTTATATCATATTTGAAGTGGTTTTAAGCAGATCAACAATATGTTATACCACTTTCATACAGAAAACATTGAAAAGACGGTAGTTTAAGCATCGTCGTTTTGTGGCATTAGTACGCTGGTTTTTACGTGCTCGAACGTCTAGACTCTCATTTCATCGTTATCTCTTTTTCCGGTGTCCTAATTTCAGCCGAGCGAGCTACGAAAATGAGCTGCAAATCCGGGAAACAGTGTTCCTGCTTCTAAACTCCCGCAATTCCGCTGTATCTGATATATTTCGGAATATATGTAAGATATTTTATTGAACGCGTGGGAATAAAGGTTATATGGAAACGATTACAGATCGGTGTCTAGATGCGAGGGTTAGTTTCCTGATTCCGTTATTCACCCTTCTCCACTTTTTCACCCCATTCACCCTGTGTCATTCAACCCGACCTTTCTTCTGTCGCTTCACACTTTGCTGCTCTTTTGAGATTGCCATCATGTGCCTTCGAGCAATCCATAACCGGCCTCTTCGTGCCTCGAGACGAAAGGTCTTGTCATACATTTGAACACAATCAACTCTGTCGTCACAATTTCAGACGGAACATTTTTCGGGACACTCAGGTCATCCCCTCAGGAGGCTGCAAGTATTTTGTGTCGTTACAATGTGTTAAAATGACACTTTTTTTTCATGTAAAAATATATATATTTATATTTTTACAATATATATATATTTATATTTTTACAATATATATACATATATATAACAGACTTAATAATGCAGATAGACCAGGAGTTTCAAGAATATTTTAAACTGACAATGGTTGAAATAAATGAAACAATTTTCGATTGAGACTTATTCGCGGAAATTTTAAGTTGTAAATATATATACGTGTACCATGTTTATACACTTCCACTTAATAATGCAGATGAAATATGGTGAACAAAGAGGAATCTGCAAGTATTTTGTGTTGTTACAATGTGTTAAAATGACACTTTTTTCATGGTGTAATAAACAGACCAGACGATGAGTTTCAAGAATATTTTAAACTGACAAATGTTGAAATAAATGAAGCAATTTTCTATTAAGACTTATTCACGGTAATCTTAAGTTGTAAATATATATATATATATATATATGCGTACTATGTTTATACACTTTCACTTAATAATGCAGATGAAATACAGTGAACAGAGAGGAGTCTGCAAGTATTTTGTGTTGTTACAATGTGTTATAATGACAATTTTGTAACATTAAAATAAACAAATCAGACGAGGAGTTTCAAGAATATTTTAAACTGGCATAGATTGAAATACAAGAAACAATTTTCGATTGAGACTTAGTTGCGGCAATCTTAAGTTGTAAATATATATGTATGCATACCATATTTATATACTTCCACTTAAAAATGCAGATGAAATACAGTGAACAGAGAGGAATCTGCAAGCATTTTGTGTCGTTACAATGTGTTAAAATGACAACTTTGTAACAGCGAAATAAACAAACCAGATGAGGAATTTCAAGAATATTTTAAACTGATAAAGATTGAAATAAATGAAACAAATTTCGATTGAGACTTATTCGCGGTACTCTTAAGTTGTAAATATACATACGCGTATCATGTTTATATACTTCCACTTAAAATGCAGATGAATTACAGTGAACAGAGAGGAATCTGCAAGTCTTTTGTGTCGTTATAATGTGTTATAATGACAATTTCTTCAATATTATAATAAATAGACCAGATCAAGAGATTCAAGAATATTTTAAATTGACAAAGGTTGAAATAAATGAAATAATTTTCAATTGAGACTTATTCACGGTTATCTTAAATTGTAAAAATGTAT
This sequence comes from Cryptocheilus praepositus, assembly GCA_033815515.1. Lineage (NCBI taxonomy): Eukaryota > Metazoa > Arthropoda > Insecta > Hymenoptera > Pompilidae > Cryptocheilus > Cryptocheilus praepositus. The sequence continues at coordinate 311,430 of JAWWQZ010000232.1, forward strand.
ATATACACCTACTATATCTATACACTTCCACTTAATAATGCAGATGAAATACAGTGTGTAGCTACAATGTGTTATAATGACAATTTTTTTAACATTGTAATAAACAGACGAGGAGTTTCAGGAATATTTTAAACTGACAAATGGTGAAATAAATGAAACAATTTTCGATTGAGACTTATTCGCGGTAATCTTTAGTTGTAAATATATATACGCGTACCATGTTTATATACTTCCACTTAATACTGCAGATGAAATACAGTGAATAGATTCCTCATCTGCAAGTATTTTGTGTCGTTACAATGTGTTATAATGACCATTTTTTTAACATTGTAATAAACAAACCAGATCAGGAGTTTCGAGAATATTTTAAACTGACAAAGGTTGAAATAAATGAAACAATTCTCGATTGAACTTATTCGCGGTATGTTTATATACTTTCACTTAATAATGCAGATGAAATACAGTGAACAGAGAGGAATCTGCAAGTATTGTGTGTCGTTACAATGTGGTATACTGACAATTTTCTCAACATTGTAATAAATAGACGAGAAGTTTCAAGAATATTTTAAACTGACAAAGATTGAAATAAATGAAACAATTTTCGATTGAGACTTATTCGCGGTAAACTTATGTCGTCAATTTATATATACGCGTACTATGTTTATACATTTCCACTTAATGCAGATAAAATACAGTAAACAGAGAGGAGTTTGCGAATATTTTGTGTCGTTTCAATGTGTTATAATGACAATTTCTTTAATATTGTAATAAACAGAACAGACCAGGAGTTTCAAGAATATTTTAAACTGACAAAGGTTGAAATAAATGAAACAATTTTCGATTGAGACTTATTCGCGGTAATCTTAAGTTGTAAATATGTATACATATATATACGCGTACTATGTTTATACACTGCCACTTAATAATGCAGATGAAATACAGCGAACAGAGAGGGCAAGTGGGTGATTCATTATCCCATAAATATCCATAATGCACGGCTTTCCGCATATTCTGTCGAAACAATATATCAACCGCGTATATCGTGAGTATAGCAACATAATTTGTTACGCGTCATTTGGCGACAGCGAGCTCTATGGATTTGCATTGAAATACATCGAACAGCGCAAATGAGCCGAACGAAATGTATCATAGCAAATCTATGATTTATTGTTTTCCGCGAAAGACCCAGTAGAAACACGAAAGTGTGCCTTTTACCCATATTATATAGTTCGTTTAGAAAATATTTGTACCGATCAATTTTGAATAATACTTCGCAAAATTGTAGTTTATTAACACATTTTTACCCCACTTTTTGTTTTTGAGTTTGTGAAATTAATAATATTTTTTCTTTCTTCTATCCTAGTTTTCGCACAATGTCGCGTCATTTTCCAATTTTCAACAGTATGTAGTTTTAAACTCTACTGGTGGTACAGATATATAATATGAGGATTAACATAGGTATAACGTTTCCAAACATACCGGTGATGTTAATCATAACTAGAAAACAATAATGCGATATGCTCACGTCGTCAATTCTTAAAAGTGCTTATAAGAATCGCACAACCATTTAATGCTATCACATTTTCGTCAATTTTTGTGCATTTTCTCGTTAATTTCATAAATTGTTTGAAGAAATATTTGTTTTGATACTATATCTATTGCAGATATTCCTGAGAACGTATTCAAACGCGTTGTTCACAAAAATTAATTAACAAACTATAATTACACGAAATATAGTTCGAAATTGACAGGTGAAAGAATACTTTCTATACTGTTTTTGTACAGTTCTTTCACTCAACAATTTATAACAGAAGTGGCGGCGTAAATAGTACTTCTGTTAAGTACTAGTCTAGTATTCTGGTATGCTGGTATTCTACTGTTCTGGTATTTTGGTATTCTACTATTCTAGTATTCTAGCATTTTAGCATTCTACTATTCTAGTATTCTAGCATTTTAGCATTCTAGCATTCTAGCATTCTAGCATTCTAGCATTCTAGCATTCTAGCATTCTAGCATTCTAGCATTCTAGCATTCTAGCATTCTAGCATTCTAGCATTCTAGCATTCTAGCATTCTAGCATTCTAGCATTCTAGCATTCTAGCATTCTAGCATTCTAGCATTCTAGCATTCTAGCATTCTAGCATTCTAGGATTCTAGCATTCTAGCATTCTAGCATTCTAGCATTCTAGCATTCTAGCATTCTAGCATTCTAGCATTCTAGCATTCTAGTATTCTAGCATTCTAGTATTCTAGCATTCTAGCATTCTAGCATTCTAGCATTCTAGCATTCTAGCATTCTAGCATTCTAGCATTCTAGCATTCTAGCATTCTAGCATTCTAGCATTCTAGCATTCTAGCATTCTAGCATTCTAGCATTCTAGCATTCTAGCATTCTAGCATTCTAGTATTCTAGCATTCTAGCATTCTAGCATTCTAGCATTCTAGCATTCTAGCATTCTAGTATTCTACAATTCTAGCATTCTAGTATTCTAGCATTCTAGTGTTCTAGCATTCTAGTATTCTAGCATTCTAGCATTCTAGCATTCTAGCATTCTAGCATTCTAGCATTCTAGCATTCTAGCATTCTAGAATTCCAGCATTCTAGTATTCTAGTCAGTATTAGTCTACGAGTCTAGTAACTTCTTAATTATAATTAACGTCGTCACCATATTTCGAAACGTTATACCTACATCATACTTAACATTAAAACCCTATCGTCAGTAAAGTTCAAAACTGTACACTTGAAAACATAGTATTGAAAACCATCTCTGAAAGATCGGACGAAAATGTGCGAAAATGACAATAGGAGCAATTATAATTATTACTAATTTGCAATGCATCTATTTTCCGAATGTCAGAGAATGTTTATAAACTCGTTCGCCAGCAAAGTTCCGTAATGACATTATTCGAAATTTATCAGTCTACAAAGACTTTCTATCCTAACTGCAATTCTCGCCACAGGTTTGAATAAAACCGGCACGTGCGCACGATTTTTTTCGATATTCCGAAGTTCGCCAGCGGAGAAACGCGCGGGCAGGTGTAGGAGGGAAACACACAGAGGGACGAAAAGCGGGTTGGGAGAAAAACACGGAGAACAGCGCGTTATGAAATATGGAACGTTTTAGCCAGTAATATATTGTCGAGCATTTTAATATTCCGGAGCGCTGTGTCATAATTTCTGAATAATACTATCATAGGTCATCCGGTTTGGCGAGACAGATTACCGTTTTGTCCTGATATGTGCCACGAGTGAAGTACGCGTGCACGAGTGTGCATTATATCACGAAATTTGTCACGATTGTGTCCGTTTTGTTGCGAATCTATATGCGCGGGACAGGACGCCGGTGTGTTTCCTATTGACTCCTGAACCTTTGATCGATGTGAACGGCATTTTTCGTAGCTGCTTGTTAACACATTACATACCGGCAGACTATTATTAGTCTTTAACTGCCACTGTTTATGGACCGGTAAACTAAAAATTGATGTTTCATTGATTTTGGTGATCGACCGGTGAACTAAAATTATGCTTCTTCTTAAATTCGTTAGGGGCGATAGTGCAAAAGTCGTTAAACGCATACCCATTCGTACTCTCAATAATAATAGTATTTTGTTTGTTTTTTCAAACTTGTAAAAATTTTGACCATCAAAAATGAAAAAAAAAACTTCGTAAATAAGGTGTTTTGGGATCATTTGTCAGAGCAATCTACTTGCTCATTCGACAGCGATAATAGTAGCGAGAGTAATATTACTATTCAAAGACGTTTAGAAACATTACCTCTGCAGTATTCTGATAGGGAAAGCGATAGTGGTACAGATATGACTGACAGTATCCGGAAAACAACCGATTGACCACCTATTTTGGAACCTTTTAAAGGAAGTTCCGGCATAAAAATGATGCCAAAAGATATGAAACGTATGTCTGATATAATAAATTTATATATTGGAGATGACTTTTCGAGCACTTAGACATGGAGTCTAACAGATGCCATTATCAAATTCGACACAAATACAATAAATTAACAAAATCAATGAAGTGGTTTATACTAAACAAATCAATTTCCTAAATGTTATTGTCAAATATTATACAGGCTATAGAAAATGTATATAACGTGAAATCAACAAATATCAACCTCGAAATACATATTAACAATAAATTCAGCAGTTTCAACCATTTTATTGTAACGAATACATTTTGTAACTTTGAAGTTTTACAACCTTTGCACTTGTGTGTATAAGAGCTTAAGTATGGAATTCCATAAAACAGTTGGCGTTTGGCATTAAACATTGATGTACGTTGCATTATTTGATGATTTTTACTACTAAATACTATTGGATGATCTTCGTTAGAATCAGAATCTGATAAAGAATTTTCGGATTTATTACTGCTAACGCTTCTTATTCCCATTCCTCTTTTATTTTTATATGATTTCGTATCCATATTTTGGACCTCTGATCTATAAAACTAAAAAGCAAAGAAAACACAAACGTTATCGCAAATACACCGAACCCTACCCTTATAGCCCATTGTGTTCTGAAAGTCACAAAGCTATATCACATGAAAATAGTAAGAAAATGATTGTTTAAATGTAAACAAACAAGACATTATTGATATACAAACTAAAAGCTATTACGTACGCTTTTTTTGTTTAACAAGCACCGACAGAAGAACAAATAATGTGAATTGCACAAGACGGTTCCTTTGATTTCTATTTGCAGACAACTTGCAAAAGCATTTACTTTGATATTTCAGGTTAGAGCTGATAACCGCATTAAGCATGTTATTGATTGCTAAGGAGACATTGTATAACAAGATGTATATGCCATCTGGTAAAAAAAATTAAACTATTTAATAAAATACCGATTTATCGGTATGTGACTTCAAAGTCACGTGGGCCCATAGAGGGTTAAGAACGCACATATCTGGACCAATATATAAGAACAATCATTCGCGAGCCATTCACTAATGACCAAGGGCTGATGCAACATTAAACAACTTAAAAAAAAAACATCTTAACTAGAATTTTTAGTTTCCAACGGAATTCTTGCTGAACGTTGCAACACTAGAAAAGGTATCTATCTATCTGTCGGTATCGATGAATTTTCATTTTTTTCCATGCTGTTGCTATTTTTTTACGTTTTGAATCGTTTCGTATTCTGTTCACGCGTATACGGCGTACAATACGAACGGATACAAATAATATCAAATAACTAAGACAGTGAAAAGAAATTAACAAATAAAACCCATGCGAAAGTATTAACACTAATTGCATTACGTTGTATTAGATGGAGAATAATACGAAACAACGATAATAATAAGATATCATTGATACGTTTAGTCAAGACACAATTAAATATGGATTTATCCCTAAAACACACTCTCATTTGACACACATTTATTCTTCATGCCTAATTTATTTTGAACATTGAATTGCTTGATTTCTGATTGTACTGCTCTTTACACAGCATCGGGCATAAAACAGCGTAGCCGGCAATAAAAATACTGAAAGTATATATATAATATAATATATGTGTTACTATTTATAATTATTGTTACATATATGTATTACATATATTGTAATATTTGTGTTACATGTGCATAGTCGGCAATGAAAATACTGAAAGTATACATATATATAATATAATATATGTGTTACATATATATGAACAGTTACACTTAAATACCTTTGATATGTTTATATTTGCATTGTATAGTTATAAACATTATAAACATGCTTTCGTTTGAACACATTTATTTAACGTATAACTTCGTATGTGAAGAAGCACTCTTAAAATACACGATAGAAGCACACGTATCATACGCAGCACCAAGTATAAAACAGCATAGTCTGAAATGAAACTACTGAAACTATATATATAATATAATATATGTGTTACATATTTATAATATTTGTTTGATATGTGTTATATATAAGTGCTACTTATTTTATAATATTTGTGTTACATATGTAATACAATGTTGAAAACAGTTAAATACCTTTGATATGTTTATATTTATAATATAATATATGTCGTTTGAACACATTTATTTAACGTATAATTTATACTCTTAAAATATTTGTATAAAACAGCATAGTCTGAAATGAAACTACTGAAACTATATATCTAATATAATATACGTGTTACATATTTATAATATTTGATTCCTAGGTGTTGTTACATATGTGTATTACATATTTCATAATATTTGTGTTACATGTGTAAAATAATATTGAAAGCAGTTAAATGCCTTTGATATGTTCACATTTTCATCGTGTAGTTATAAACATTATAAGCATGTTTCCGTTTGAACACATTTATTTAATGTATAACTTCGTATGTGAAGAAAAATTCTTGAAATATGCGATAAAAGCAGATATATCAAACGTGCTTTATCCTGAAACATACTTTGTGTACAACAATTTCGTTATACGAACCAATGTTTACACAGGTAACATATACTTTAGCCGTGGCACTCTTCGTATATAAAATAAGCTTTTCTAAAAGAAAAAGAAGCAATTTCCTAAAATACATTTTCACAATTATTCTTGTTCAAATTTATAATCTGAACGATAAAATCAATAATATACTGTGCTTAAAGTGTACGAACTATCGTTAGGTATTTATTTTACACGATGGTACACTGTATATGTAGACGACATATGTTAACTTACAAATAAATCACATTGTTTCGGTTAGTTTCGGCTCCAATTAGTTCAGTCTAGTCGTTTCCACGTATGAAATAACGAGAGCGATCCGAACAGTCGGCTATCGCGATTGTTACACACGCCGAGCTATGAATTTTCGTTCGAGCGCTTGTGGCACGAATGGAACAACCTTTAACTTTTTTTACGCCGTATCTGATTTTATTTACAACCTCGTACAGTGTGGCGATGACAAAGTTTTCGGCACTTGCGCGAAAAGTCAATTCGATATGCTCACGGTCTTATATCTATAAATAATGTTTCTAACATAGTTGCAATACAAAATAAATAATATATACATAATCATATAAAATAAATAATATGTAATAATATGAAATGAATTGTTATAATAAAAATAAAACATTTTCTATATAAACGAAAACGTTATATGGTGAAAATTACTTCTTTTTGCCATTCGAATAGTGAGAGGACGATTTCAATATAAAATTCATTTTTTTTAAGTAAAACGGTATATTGTCTTTTTATATACAATCGCATTTGTTGAGACGATTCTGTTGCTGCCGTATAAGATAAAATAAATAATATATAATAATATAAAATAAATAGTTGTAATAAAAATAAAGTGTTTTCTATATAACGAAGGATATCATATGGTAAAAATTATTTTTTTTGTCGTTCGAATAGTGAGAGGACGATTTCAATATCAAATTCATTTTTTTTAAGTGAAATGGTATATTTTCTTTTTATATACGATGGCATTTGTTGAGACGATTTCGGGTGCTGCCGTATAAGATAAAATAAATAATATATAATAATATAAAATAAATAGTTCTAATAAAAATAAAATGTTTTCTATATAACGAAGGACGTCATATGGTAAAACTTATTTTTTTTGTCGTTCGAATAGTGAGAGGACGATTTCAATATCAAATTCAACTTTTTTAAGTGAAATGGTATATTTTCTTTTTATATACGATGGCATTTGTTGAAACGATTTCAGTTAGTGCCGTATAAGATAAAATAAACAGTACATATATATAATAATATAAAATAAATAGTTGTAATAAAAATCAAATATTTTCTATATAAAGGAGGGCGTCGTATGGTGAACATTTTTTTTGCCGTTTGAATAGTGGAAGGACGATTCCAATATCAAATTCATTTTTTAAAGTGAAACGGTATATTTTCTTTTTATATACGATGGCATTAGTTCAGATGATTTCAGTTACTGTCGTATAAGATAAAATAAACAATTATATACACATAATAAATAATATATAATAATATAAGTTAAATATTTGTAATAAAAATAAAATGTTTTCTATATAAAGGACGACGTCATATGGTGAAAATGATTTGTTTTCCCGTTCGAATAGTGGGAGGACAATTTCAATATCAAATTCATTTTTTTAAGTGAAACGGTATATTCTCTTTTTATATACGATGGCATTTGTTGAAACGATGTCAGTTACTGCCGTATAAGATAAAATAAACAGTACATATATATAATAATATAAAATAAATAGTTGTAATAAAAATAAAGTGTTTTCTATATAAAGAAGGACGTCATATGGTGAAAATTATTTGTTTTGCCGTTCGAATAGAGAGAGGACGATTTCAATATCAAATTCATTTTTTTTAAGTGAAATGGTATATTTTCTTTTTATATACGATGGCATTTATTGAGATGATTTCAGTTACTGCCGTATAAGATAAAATAAACAATATATATATATATATATATATATATATATATGTATATATAGTATATAATAATATCAAATAAATATTTGTAATAAAAATAAAATGTTTTTCTGTATAAAGGAGGACGTCATATGATGAAAATTATTTGTTTTGTCGTTCGAATAGTGGGAGGACGATTTCAATATCAAATTCATTTTTTTCAGTGAAACGGTATATTTTCTTTTTATATACGATGGCATTTGTTAAGACGATTTTAGTTACTACCGTGTAAGATTGATTGTTGTTGTTAAAAATCACACAATCAGTGCAGAAACTGTTTGTACAAGCAACTAAAAATTATTTCGTGAAATTGCAGTTTATTGACTAATTCTTGCTAAACAATCAAATTATACATATTTTTATAAATCTGTATAAACTAGGTAAATAGCGTGACTTTGTTGGTTGAATGACAAAAAACTATGTTTAAAAACTAATGTTTTTTTTTAATTTAAAAAATTTAAAAACTATGTTATTACCATGTTTATGTATAATTCGAATATGTTATATATATTTACAACATTTGTCCAGTTTTAACAAATCTGAAAACGAATAAGTCCAAAAAGAATGAGTTGTTGAAACAATTTAAAAAGTTAATAAGAAGAAGCGAAATATCGATAAAAATGTAAAAGTAATAAGCATTCGTGCAATTCATATTTCCAAATACTTACAGAAGAGTATCACGTAAACAAATTATATTATTGTTTCTTTATTATGATTAACATCGTCACTATATTTGCAAACATTATAATTGCTCTCAGTAAAGTTAAAATCTTTGTAGTACTGCAAAGTATCATTCTAAAATAGGACGAAAACGTACGTAAACTACGAGAGGAAATAATATTATTAGGTTGCAACTAATGTGTTTTGCATTATATTCATTATAGCAATTTGGAAAAGTTTGTACGCACTTGTTCTTTAGCAAAATATAGTTAATATTAACGAATTGTTTTTCGAAATTGATCGATGTACGAACACTTTCTATATTGGCTGTAATATACAGGATGACGTAATATGCTTATTTAGTTGCAAAAATGTTATAACAGAAGATTTACTTTTAACGTGTTGTATTTTATGATTAAATTATACTTTGAAAAATTGGAATTCTTCGCGAATCTTGAAGTGTCTGATATTTTTACTGCAATATATATATAATTTTCAAAACCAATCTCTTTGCGTTAAATAATAAATAAGTAAATCTATCGTGAAATTAAAATTTAAGAAGAAAAGAGCAGGTTTTTATAAATCAACCAGCAGCTCAAAGCGCTTTCGATGAATTTGTTAATTCCAACGCTCCAAAATTCTTTTGCTTAGGACTGAAATAATTTGTTCCTGCTTGGAAGAAATGTGTGCAGACTCTGCTTTAATTAACACTTCTATTTTTGAAAGCAGCCTCTGCTTAAATTGACACTTCTATTTTTTAATTGATGCACATCTCTTTATACTCGATACGTAAAAATCGCAATTATGTCCATACCAACGTAATACTCTATTTTCGCATTACGCGTGACAGTTACATATCCGGAAGAGAGAATAAACGAAAGGACAAAAGACAGAAAGAAATGATGTCGGTAATAATGCGTGACAACCGCTGCGAATTCAAAGTGTGCTTTTCAGCAGGTGCATTGTGGGATTCATTCGTTTCGAATCAAAGGGCGTTTCTGTGACAGTATCGCCTGTGTGGAAGGTACACAACACGCACACACTAAATAAAATTCGAGCACTCCGATATTAACACCGAATCGCATCAAACTACTCTTATTCGCTCAAGCTACCAATATTTGCGCAAATATTGACGATTTGTACAGAAAGAAAGAGTTTTCACATTTTTATATGTAATGCGATTTTTAATACAGTATTTCAATTGGAACATGTGGATTGACGGAACAACGTTTGCTTAATTTCACGTTTAATTAATATTGTCACATGGCGACTTAGTTGAGTAATTTATCAAAAATGCACTGACGATAAGTTTAAATGATATAGATGATTATTTTTTGAATATCAAATACAGTACCGCTTGTTTTCTTTGTTATCTGAATATATTGTAGAAAGATGGTTTCGCAATTACTGCAATTCACCTTTCGGTTGAGTGGGCAAAAACTTTACAACTTTATTGGTTTGCATTTTATTAAATAAAATTGCAATTTTATTGCATCTTTGAAATATAGTGAGTTTTACTAATATTCGGACAACTTTCACTCTTTACACCCTGACGTGTTTCTTTATTCTATATTTTGTGATGTAGTGACTAGGGCGCGATTTCGTATAAAATGGCAAATGTTTGGAAATAATTACTCTATTTTACATACATTTCCCATGAAACTTTATTGGTTTGCATTTTATTAAATAAAATTGCAATTTTATTTCATCCTTGAAGTATAGTGAGTTTCACTAATATTCGAACAACTTTCAGTCTTTGCATCCTGACATGTTTCTGCACTCTATATTTTGTAAAGTTTTGAATAGGGTGCGATTTGTTAAAAAACGGTAAATGTTTGGAAATAATTACGCCATTCTAATTACGTTTTCCATGAAACTTTATTGATTTATATTTTATTAAATAAAATTGCAATTTTATTGGTTTATTTGCGCAAATATTGACGATTTGTACCAAAAGAAACAGTTTTCGCAAATTTTTACATATAATGCGATTTTTAACTGAGTATTTCAATTGACAAATGTGGACTGACGGAACAACGTATGCTTAATTTCACGTTTAATTAATATTGTCATATAGCGACTTACTATTCGAGTGTTTGAATAATTGATCAAAAATGCACTGACGATAAGTTTAAATGATACAGATTATTTTTTTTCGAATATCTAATACAGTACCACTTGTTTTCTTTGTTATCTGAATATATTGTAGAAAGATGTTTTCTCAATTACTGCAATTCACCTTTCAATTGAGTGGGCAAAAACTTTACAACTTTATTGGTTTGTATTTTATTAAATAAAATTGCAATTTTATTGCATGCTTAAAGTATAGTGAATTTTATTAATATTCGGACAATTTTCACTCTTTGCATCCTGACATGTTTCTTCACTCTATATTTTGTGAAGTTGTGAATAGGGTGCGATTTGGTAAAAAACGGCAAATGTTTGAAAATAATTACTCTATTCTAATCACATTTCCTATCAAAATTTATTGGTTTGTATTTTATTAAATAAAATTGAAATTTTCTTGCATCTTTGAAATATAGTGAATTTCGCTAATATTCGAACAATTTTCACTCTTTGCACCCTGGCATGTTTCTTCACTGGACAGTTTGTGAAGTAGTGAATAGGCCGCCATTTCGTAAAACGGTAAAGGTTTGGAAGTAATTACGCCATTCTAATTACGTTTCCCATGAAACTTTATTGGTTTATATTTTATTGACAATTTGTACAGAAAGAAAGAGTTTTCACACATTTTTATTATACATCTAATGCGATTTTTAATTGAACATTTAAATTGACAAATGTGGACTGACGGATCAACGTTTGCTTAATTTCACGTTCAATTAATATTGTCATATGGCGACTTACTATGCGAGTGTTTGAATAATTGATCAAAAATGCAGTGACGATAAGTTTAAATGAATAGATTATTCGATAACGTTGCGTGCATTATTGTAGTATTACGGAACTACTTTATATCATATGCATATGCATATGAAAAAATATCCTAACATTTATTATTAAACTTTTAGTTTGGATACTTTTTTGCAGTTGGCTTTCTAAATAAAAAATCCTTCATCACCGAATATTCTAGAGTAATCGGCGAATTTAAAAGAATATATTACGAGTATTAAAAATATGGCACACGTAAATTCTTTCTTCCCAACGCAGTCTAATTTAATTTGCAGCGTTGGGTATTTGTTATTGATTTTCTGTTAACACTGATTGCGAAGGTCTGTTTTATTGCTCCTCGAATACAACGGTTTTCGTTATTAATCCTTTTCACTCGTACTGTAAATATTTGTTTTATGCTTTTCCATTTATTTGCATTTTTTGCTATTCTTTGCAGTTATTTTGTTTTTCCTTATCCGCTCATAAGAACATGCCAACTTTTAACAAATTTAAATTAAGTTTATCATATATAACTATATTCAACCTCTGCATTCTTATGTTGAGTGACACACATTTATAATCCGTCCATATATATATGTATATATTATATTGCACAATACTTTCTTTGTTTAAGTAAGCAACGTTACATGTATGTGACCTTATTTTTATGAGAAATGACTTTTGTACAAGTTAACATTTTACTTTAACTAGTGTCTGTATTCTGTTTTGTGTTCATTGGACTTTCCCTGGTATACGTTAAAACGATTTATTATTTTTATGTTCTCAAATATTCTTATGAATTCCGTAAAAAATTGCGAAGATAATTGTTCACAATCATTCTATTTAATCTAAATATATCTAAATCTATCGAAGTTATCTAATAAAAATGTCAACAATACATTTTGTAAAATTATTTATATTATGTATATGCTGAAAACTAGCGATATTTTCAAGATGTGAATCTTTTTAGGTTTATCACATTTGTAGACCGAAAATCTCGAAAATATAAGATTTTTTTATACTTCATCGTTTCTAACTCATGAGAACGTTAACTGACTTCGATGAAATGTTCAATCTGTTTATGTATTATTAATATAACTCTACAAAACTTTACTATTCTTATCACCATTTCTACAAATGCAACATCTTTAAACATTTTATTTTTCATATTTTCCAAGTGCACCGAACGTGTCAAAAAATTCAAATAATTTTTGCTCAATATATATAAAATTATTTGATATAATCTATTAGACGTGCATTTTGTTACTGAAAAAATCTATTCAGACGCATTTGCTCGAATATTTGTTTCTTTCAGACATTTCCGATTAATTTGAAGCGAAAGCATTGAACAAAAAATGAGAAACTGTCCCACTTCAAATTTGTAAAGTTTTCGGTCAATCAACCGAAAGGTGAATTGCAGTAATTGCGAAAACATCTTTCTACAATATATTCCGATAACGGACTGAACAGAAAATCACATAATATTCGTGTGTGAGGAAACAACCAGCACTGTACTGGATATTCGAAAAAAAACACCAAATACTAAGCCTTTCTTTGAAAAGAGCCCGCAATATTGATGATTATTTCAAACGTCATCGCACCTTAGAAAAGTACAAGCAATAAAATTGCAATTTTATTTAATAAAATACAAACCAATAAAGTTTCATGGAAAACGTAATTACAGTAAAGTAATTAATTCCAAACCTTTTCCGTTTTATACGGAATCGCGCCCTATTCACTACTTCACAAAATATAGAGTGAGAAAACACGCAGGGTGCAAAGAGTGAAAGTCGTTCGAATATTAGTGAAACTCACTATATTTCAAAGATGCAATAAAATTACAATTTAGTTTAATAAAATATAAACCAAAAAATCTTCATGGGGAATGTAATTAGAATAGCGTAATTATTTCCAATTTTTTTCCGTTTTATACGAATTCTCGCTGTATTCACTACTTCACAAAATATAGAGTGAAGAAACATGAGTGAAAGTCATCCGAATATTAGCGAAACTCACTATATTTCAAAGATGCAATTAAATTGCAATTTTATTCAATAAAAGATAAACCAATCAAATTTCATGGGAAATGTAATTACAATACCGTAATAATCTCCAAACTTTTACTGGTTTCTATGAAATCGCGCTCTATTTACTACTTCACAAAATATGTAAATATTTGTTTGAATATTATGGTACTCACTTCCATTTTATAAAATTGGAATTTTATTTAATTAAATGTAAATTAATAAACTTCCATGGGAAACGTAATTAGAATAGGGTAATTATTTCCAAATCTTTTCCGTTTTATTCGAAATCGCGCCCTATTTCTTACTTCACAAATATACTTCACAAATATAAAGCGAAAAAACATTTTAACAAATTTAAGACGTTCGAATATTAGTATCATATATAAATAATATTCAATTCAAATAAAACTAGCCAATCAAATTTCATGGAAGTGACACACATTTATAATCCTTCACAAAATATATAAGAATATATATATAGGTTATATATTAGTGAAATTGCTATATTTCAAAATACTAAAATTCTTTATTTAATAAAGTATAAGCCAATAAAATGTCATGCGGAATGTGAATTGAATAGAGTCACTATTTCCAAATCTACTAACGTTATCAATTTATACGAAATCGTGCACTATTCACTATTTAACAAATTATAGTGTGAAGAAATACGTCAGGGTGCAAAGAGTGAAATTCGTTTGAATATTAGTGAAACTCACTATATTTCAAAGATGCAATAAAATATAAACCAATAAACTTTCATAAGTAATGTAATTAGAATAGAATAATTATTTGCAAACCTTTATCGTTTTACGAAATGACGCCCCTTTCCCTACTTCACGAAATATAGACTGAAGAGACACGACGTAAAAAATGAAAATTGTTCGAATATTAGTAAAACTATTTTTCAAAGATGCAACAAAACTCAATTTTATTTAATAAAATATAAACCAATAAAGTTTCATAAATATATAGAATAGAATAATTATTCCAAACTTACTAACTTTACCAATTTATACGAAATCGTGCACTATTCACTAATTAACAAATTATATGAAGAAAATGTCAAACAGTCACATTTTGAAACTCACTATATTTCAAAGATGCAATAAAATATAAACCAATAAACTTTCATAAGTAATGTAATTAGAATAGAATAATTATTTGCAAACCTTTATCGTTTTCGAAATGACGCCCCTTTTACTTCACGAAATATAGAGTGAAGAGACAGATGCAAAGATTGAAAATTGTTCGAATATTAGTAAAACTCACTATATTTCAAAGATGCAATAAAACTGCAATTTTATTTAATAAAATATAAAGCAATAAAGTTTCATAGGAAATGTAATTAGAATAGAATAATTATTCCAAACGTACTAACTTTACCAATTTATACGAAATCGTGCGCTATTCACTAATTAACAAATTATAGTGTGGAAAAACACGTCAGGGTTCAAAGAGTGAAAGTCATTCGAATATTAGTGAAACTCACTATATTTCAGAGATGCAATAAAATATAAACCAATAAACTTTCATAGGTAATGTAATTAGAATAGAATAATTATTTGCAAACCTTTATCGTTTTCCCCTTTCCTACTTCACGAAATATGTGAAGAGAAATTGCAAAATAGTTCGAATATTGTAAAACTCACTATATATACAAAACTGCAATTTTATTTAATAAAATATAATCCAATAAAGTTTCATAGGAAATGTAATTAGAATAGAATAATTATTCCAAACCTACTAACTTTACATTTATGCTCGTATTCACAAATTAACAAATTATAGTGTGAAGAAACACGTCAGGGTTCAGTGAAAGTCATTCGAACATTAGTGAAACTATATTTCAAAGATGCAATAAAATATAAACCAATAAACTTTCATAGGTAATGTAATTAGAATAGAATAATTATTTGCAAACCTTTATCGTTTTACGAAATGACGCCCCTTTCCCTACTTCACGAAATATAGAGTGAAGAGACACGACAGGGTGCAAAGATTGAAAATTGTTCGAATATTAGTAAAACTCACTATATTTCAAAGATGCAACAAAACTGCAATTTTATTTAATAAAATATAAACCAATAAAGTTTCATAGGAAATGTAATTAGAATAGAATAATTATTCCAAACTTACTAACTTTACCAATTTATACGAAATCGTGCACTATTCACTAATTAACAAATTATAGTGTGAAGAAACACGTCAGGATTCAAAGAGTGAAAGTCAGTCGAATATTAGTGAAACTCA
The DNA here is from genome assembly GCA_033815515.1 of Cryptocheilus praepositus. Classification (NCBI taxonomy): domain Eukaryota; kingdom Metazoa; phylum Arthropoda; class Insecta; order Hymenoptera; family Pompilidae; genus Cryptocheilus; species Cryptocheilus praepositus. The sequence continues at coordinate 327,664 of JAWWQZ010000232.1, forward strand.
CTATATTTCAAAGATGCAATAAAATATAAACCAATAAACTTTTATAGGTAATGTAATTAGAATAGAATAATTATTTGCAAACCTTTATCGTTTTACGAAATGACGCCCCTTTCCCTACTTCACAAAATATAGTGTGAAGAGACACGACAGGGTGCAAAGAGTGAAAATTGTTCGAATATTAGTAAAACTCACTATATTTCAAAGATGCAATAAAACTGCAATTTTATTTAGTAAAATATGAACCAATAAAGTTTCATAGGAAATGTAATTAGAATAGAATAATTATTCCAAACCTAAAACAATTTATACAAGTATTCACTAATTAACAAATTATAGTGTGAAGAAACACGTCAGGGTTCAAAGAGTGAAAGTCATTCGAATATTAGTGAAACTCACTATATTTCAAAGATGCAATAAAATATAAACCAATAAACTTTCATAGGTAATGTAATTAGAATAGAATAATCATTTGCAAACCTTTATCGTTTTACGAAATGACGCCCCTTTCCCTACTTCACAAAATATAGAGTGAAGAGACACGACAGGGTGCAAAGAGTGAAAATTATTCGAATATTAGTAAAACTCACTATATTTCAAAGACGCAACAAAACTGCAATTTTATTTAATAAAATATAAACCAATAAAGTTTCATAGGAAATGTAATTAGAATAGAATAATTATTCCAAACCTACTAACTTTACCAATTTATACGAAATCGTGCAGTATTCACTAATTAACAAATTATAGTGTGAAGAAACACGTCAGGGTTCAAAGAGTGAAAGTCATTAGAATATTAGTGAAACTCACTATATTTCAAAGATACAATAAAATATGAACCAATACACTTTAATGGAAAATGTAATTAGAATAGAATAATTACTTCCGAGCCTCTACCGTTTTATACGAAATCGCCCCCTATTCGCTACTTCACAAAATATAGAGTGAAAAAACATGTCAGGTTTCAAAAAGTGAAAGTCGCTCGAATATTAGTGAAACTCACTGTATTTCAAAGATGTAATAAAATCGCACTTTTATTTATTAAAATATCAACCAATCAAATTTCATGAGAAATGTACTTAGAATACAGTAATTATTTCCAAAACCTTCTAACTTTACAATTTTATACGAATCGCGCACTATTAACAAAATATAGTGTGAAAAACACGCCAGGGCTCAAAGAGTGAAATTCGTTTCAATTTTAGTGAAACTCACTATATTTCAAAGATGCAAAAAAATATAAACCAATAAACTTTCATGGGAAATGTAATTAGAATATAATAATTATCCCCAAACCTTTACCGGTTTATACGAGAACGCGCCCTATTCCCTACTTCACAAAATATAGAGTGAAGAAACACGTCAGAGTGCAAAGAGCGAAAATTGTCCGCCTATTACTGAAACTCGTTATACTTCAAAGATGCAAATAATTGTACATCGCCGCAACCTTCTTCACACATTCGTCCCTAAGTGCAACTAACCGTGAAAAAATTGAGTTAAAAGTACGCTACGGCATTGTAGTCCCAAGGGTTAACGCGTTCAACGATCTGTGAGGCCACACGAGAGAACGTTTCACAAGCGACGAGAAGGCTTTCTTATCTTTCGACACGTGCTGATCATACATTCAAGTTCAAGCCTCAGGGACTTCCCATCTGTCAGCAGCTGCACCATACACTCGTGTTGCTCTTCGGCAAACACCGGCGTGTCGCGCGGTGTGATTTTTATCCGTTATTAAATAATTTCGTAATCGCTGTCGATAGCTTTCATTAGGCTCGATGCCAAAAAATTATGCGCTGGGAACGGTCTGACTCATTTCGACAGTGAAACATCAGCTAATGATGCTGATTATTCGTCACTAAGCACGAAATATTAAACGATTCGGCTGTCCGTTAAGCCCGATCTTTTTAACATTGCGAATTTCCGATAATCCAGATAATTACGTAGCGAGTACGTCTGATATGCGGACAATATAGAATTTTTTCGTGGCAATACGATTTTACAATAATACGGCCTGTTAATGAGAAAAGTAATTTTAGTTATACAATTGGAATAATTGGAAAGTTTATTGAAATCTGTCAATGTTACGACATTGTCACGGCTGGTTAAAGAGCGCAGCGATTTTATTTATATCGTTGGTTTCATCTGTATCATTTAGTGTCCAATATATTTTAAATTGAATCATATGCGATGTGTTCAAGTAATATCGAAACTTTCACGAGCTTTTGTAAGGCAAGATTTAATTTATCGGATGTATTCGTTGGATAATTGCTGTCTTTTCGCGCATTATATTTATATATAAAAGTGAAGATGCGTGGTGATAGAATATTTTATTTTTAACCCCCTGTCCATAAAAAGCAAGTCTGTTCACAATCTTTCCCTATCAGCTTGCACTCTCCTACATACACGTAGGGTAAAGTATACAGTGATTGACCGCTTAAGAATAGTGATTTAACGAAAGGCGTATAACTTAAACGTGTACTCTTGCATTCATTATTTTTTAGCATATTCGGACAGAAAAATGTTTCAAGAATATGTTCAGCCTGAAACGAAACAGAAACAAAATTTTATTTATTAATGACACAAGGATACATTTAATATTACCAATTCATAGTCATTGACCGCAGAAATCACAGTCATTGACCGTGTTATTTACTGTTATTGACCACCTTGTAAACTTCTGAGAAATGAGAAATATTTAAACGGTTAGTTTTACTGTATTACCTTTCAATGTTATCGGATATAATTTTCGACGGTAGCACCATGCTGAAATGTATCAGCATATTGAAATAAAAGCGCAAAAATTAAATACGTATGCGACCAATGCGACACGGTGCGCCTTTTAGTTATGCTCATAAAAAAAGGAACGCTAAAGACAGAAGCCTGTGGAGATTATGACAACCGTAAACGAAACAGTTCCCATGCAGCATAAGGGTATTGAATTACAATGATTTTTACGCGATTAAACTGATTAAATCTATCAGTGGTCAATTACTGGCAAAATCCATTGCCACGAATATGGTGATTGACCACCCTAGTACTATCGGATAATTACGATATTAGGAAACCGGGACGGATACAAAACGTTTAGTGAGGTTACTTTATCACATACAAATCATATATTTTCTTCAGAAATACTATGTAGACTGCAAAATGATTACAAATTCACCAGTCTCTTCTAAAAGATATCGTTAAGCACTTACCTCTTCTTCTTAAGAAATCTTTAACAATTCTTCCACAGCACGTTATTAATCACAGGTAATCTACACAAGAATTCTGTATTGCAAAACGGTCACATACAGAATGTGCTTTAGACTGATATTCAAAACAATGAAAATATACCTATAGCGATCTTCAGATATTCGTTCATGAACGCAGAACGGTCAATCACTGCCTCCTTTACCCTATTTTCATTCATCCTTCTTTAATTCAATACTCTGCAGAACCAATAGTCTTGTAATAACAGATAATCGTTATTATAATATGATATTAATGGTGTATTGTTTGGTGAAAAAACACGTTTTATTCGTATTTTACCGAATTTATATTCTATAAACGCATCTGTAAATCATTAATAATTTTATCGTTCTTATAATCTATCGCATTAATATTTTGTTTACACGGTTATATCTAATATTTGCGCCGAAGGCTATATGCATCATACAAAGGGTATTCTAAAATAAAATTTATAAAAATACATGACAGCTATGATATTACAATAACGTTTAATAAAACTAAATCTTCTTTTTGGTTAGGCTTCTTTTTAAACTGGTGAAAGGATACAGTTTATATCGGAAGCCTACAACTCTGATTAGCTGATACTTTCTATAATTTACTAACTACACTTTATCTATGTAACTATTTCTAAGTAATTCTCTATTCAGTTATTAACCTCTATTTAAATATTACTAAAACTGTATCCATATTTCTTGCTCATTTTATGAGATTTTCTTTTGTCGGCTAATGATCATTTTGTTACAAATCTTTTTAGTTCCTTACACTCTCTTGCCATGTATCTCAAATTTCTATTTCTCTCCTGGTGGAACTCGTAACTTTTTACTTCCCTATCTTCCCAATATATCTTCGACTTTTCTATGAATCCATATGTCACTTGTACCAGTATTTTCAGACTTCTCCTTTTTCCCTGTCAAAGTATGTGAAATCAGTATGGAAAGTATTCATAGATCGAACAATACTTCGTAAAATTTTAGTTTATTAACTTGTGAGAGGTGGAAAATGGGACTGGTTTGTATCGGGATGGATATAGTTCTGATTTTTATGACTAATATGGTATATACTATATGGCATATATACTATACACACAAAAATAGGAAATACGGAAAGAATACTGAGCCGCAACAAAACATAATATACTAAGGGAACTAAATAAAAATACTGTGATCTAAAGGAATTAATACAGTGGGCCCTCGATTTTCGGACACAATTGGTTCCTGAAAGTGTGTATTCATATATTAGGTGTACAAATGAATAATCCAAATTATTTTGAGCGATTATGAAATCAATTTTAAATTGAATAGATTTTCCCACTCTTCTGTGGCTATGCCGTGTTGACATATAGCTATTAAAAATAACAAATTTTTACAAAAAGTCCAACATAACCCTTAATATTATTATTGAGTAGAGTCGAAAATACAGATTGCATATTCGACATTGCATTCTTTACGAATTCCAACAAGGAAAAAATGCTGCAAGAGCATGCGGATCGATTTGTTCCTTCCTCGGCGAAGGTGTTGTATCATACGATGTGTACGCATTTTGGTTTAAGCGGTTTAAAAGCGGTAATTTCAGTCTAATCGACAAACAACGTCCTGGAGGCCCTCGGAAGTACGATAACAATGATTTGGAAAACTGCTCGTTGAGAATTCGGCACAAACGCAAAAGGAGCTTGTTGAACAGTTGGGAGTAACGCAGCAAACGATTTCCAAACGCCTACATGAGATGGGAAAGATCCGGAAAGAAGGAAAATGGGTTCCATGAATCATTATAACTAATAAAAATCAACGCGTACATAATCAAATCTCTCTCAATAAGCAGCGTCGAAAGTCTTTCTTTTGGAAAATCGTTACGGGCGATGAGAAATGGTTATTTTTTGACAATCGAAACGTAGAAAGTCATGGGTAAATCCTGGCAAACCATCAACATCGGTCGCAAAACCAAATCGCTTCGGAAAAAATGTTCTTCTCTGCATTTGGTGGGATATCAAGGGCGTACTTTATTATGAGTTGTTGTCCGGGTGAAACAGTTACTGCGGACTGCTACCAACGCAAATTAATCTGCTTGAGTCAGGAATTGGAACGAAAACGCCCGTATACCGGCAAAGGAGAACGTCCAGTGAAATGATTGCATGACAACGCTAGGCCACACATTGCTTCCAATACAAAAGACATCATAATGAGCCTTGGTTGGGATGTCTTGCAGCACCCGGCGTATTCACCAGACCTTGCCCCAACCGATTACCGCTTGTTTCGGTCTCGGCAAAACGCCTTGTCCGATATGCACTTCCAATCAATCGATGAGATCCGAAAATGGCTTGACGATTTTATCGTATCCAAAGACGTAACATTTTTTCGAAATGGAATTCATCAGCTGCCTGAAAGATGGCTTAAAGTCATAGAAAGCAACGGCGAGTACTTTGATTAAAAAATTTCATTTACTTTGTTTTAAAATAAACCTTGAATTTAACTGAAAAAATTGGATTATTCATTTGTACACCTAATATATCCACGCCACCACACAATAAGTACATTGACACTTTCTCACACATGACACAGATTTCGCACAAACTTCTTATCTGTAATATCGCGATATAGTAATCGAAGATGGTAGGTAATCTTTCGTTCCCATATATTCACATTAACACACCCACGCAATCTCAGAACCACATTCCATAATATTATTCATTTTCTCAACTTTGTTTAACAAAATTGCTCGACCTTAAGCGAAAGTAAGCTTTCAAGCTCATTGGAGCTACGGACTTATATAGTATTTTTTTAGAAGTTTGAGGAATATTTAAGTCAAGATTTCGAATACGTTGAGCGGTATAGGTGGCTGTACTGTTGGTGTAGAAAGTATTTGTGCATCAATTCGTGAAATTATAGAGTATTAACTTTTTTTTTAATAAACAAGGATATACATTTCTCGCATAATTATTCTCTTCGTTATTTTTGATTTTGTCTTTTTAATTTTAATTCCTGTTTGGAACAGTGTTCCCGACATAACTGCAGAAGTGTGTTATGCGAATGGAAATAAGAAAAAAAAGTTATTTGGATATCGGTTAGAAAACGCTTCATTACAAACTTACGAACAAATTAAATTAAAATAGGTAAAAGCGAACGTTACTTCGTATAATATAGTATATATAAAATTTAGGGGTTGACAGTTTTGATATTGGTTCTGTGCGCCAGTTTATCTTTTGCGCAGCATCCTTTCCCCATGTCAAATGCATAATATCGTACATAATTTCGTTCCAATGTACAATTCTTCTGTAAATTGGTGTTATCATATGTAATATATACTTTTATGTGTCCACACATATATTGATCTCTCTAACTGCCGTCCCGATTTCATTATCTCTGACACAAAAAATATAATCAATCGTAATAGTCAATTGGAAAGTTATTTTTCATAAACGACAGAGAAGAAGTAGTACTTAATTTTTATGCAAGAAAGAAGACAACAGAGGAGGTTTCGACTGATGTTTGATATGAATAAAAACAAGATACAGATTTATCCACATTTTTCTTCTTAATCGCCTGTTAAAACCAGCACATAAGCCCGAATACACACAGGTGGTTATCGATAAAAATTAATTGAGCCCGAGTATCGAGAATATTCGAATACCAGGGAGCACTTGAATGAACCGATCTGCCTGAATTATTTATAAAGGGACCTAGTTTATTCACTTCATTCGATATGTCATTTACTGTAGTTGACAGAAACGGATTTCCGTTTTGTAAAAATATTAAAGTATCTGTCCTATAAAATGATTAGAAGGAATACGTGAAAATTGACCGACTTCTCTTCTTTCTTCTATAAACCAATTCATTGAATAAACTTTTATCGTATCAACATTCGTCGCTATTAATCTTCCACTGTCATTTATGCGATCTTAAATAACACAAAGAAAATATGTTCTTTTCTGGGTCATGAACAAAGTTTCAGTGTAATGGAGGAAAAATTGTATAGCGTAATTTATGCAATCTTAAATAACATAAAGAAAATATGTTATTTTCTGGATCATGAACAAAGTTACAGTAGGATAAAGGAAAAATTGCGTAGTGTCATTTATGCAATCTTAAATAACATAAAGAAAATATGTTCTTTTCTGTGTCATGAACAAACTTACAGTAGGGTGAATGAAAAATTGCATAGTGTTATTTATGCAATCTTTATTAACGCAAAGAAAATATGTTCTTTTTTGGGTCATGAACAAAGTTACAGTGGGGTGAATGAAAAATTGCATAGTGTTATTTATGCAATCTTTATTGACGCAAAGAAAATATGTTCTTTTTTGGGTCATGAACAAAGTTACAGTAGAGTGAAGGAGAAATTGCATAGGGTTATTAATGCAATTTTAAATAACAAAAAGAAAATATGTTCTTTTCTGGGTCATGAATAAAACTACAGTAGGATGGAGAAAAAATTGCATAGTTTCATTTATGCAATCCTAAATAACACAAAGAAAATATGTTCTTTTCTGGGTCATGGACAAAGTTACAGTAAGATGATGGAAAAATTGTATAGTGTCATTAGTGTAATCTTAAATAACACAAAGAAAGTATGTTCTTTTCTGGGTCATGAAAAAAGTTACAGTAGGATAAAGAAAAAATTGCATAGTGTCATTTCGCAATATTAAATATCACAAAGAAAATATGTTCTTTTCTGGGTCATGAACAAAGTTACAGTACGATGACGGAAAAATTGTATAGTGTCATTTATGTAATCCTAAATAACACAAAGAAAATATGTTCTTTTCTAGGTCATGAACAAAGTTACAGTAGGATGGAGGAAAAATTGCATAGTGTCATTTATGCAATCTTAAATAACGCAAAGAAAATATTTTCTTTTCTAGGTCATGAACAAAGTTAAAGTAGGATGGAGGAAAAATTGCATAGTCTCATTTATGCAATCTTAAATAAGGCAAAGAAAATATTTTCTTTTGTAGGTCATGAACAAAGTTACAGTAGGATGGAGGAAAAATTGCATAGTGTCATTAATGCAATCTTAAATAACACAAAGAAAATATGTTCTTTTCTGGGTCATGAACAAAGTTACAGTAGGATGAAGGAAATTTGCATAGTGTCATTAATGCTATCTTAAATAACACAAAGAAAATATGTTCTTTTCTGGGTCATGAACAAAGTTACACTAGGATGAAAGAAATTTGCATAGTGTCATTAATGCAATCTTAAATAACGCAAAGAAAATATGTTCTTTTCTAGGTCATGAACAAAGTTACAGTAGGATGAAGGAAAAATTGCATAGTGTCATTTATGCAATCTTAAATAACATAAAGAAAATATTTTCTTTTCTGGGTCATGAACAAAGTTACAGTAGGATGGAGGAAAAATTGCATTGTGTTATTTATGCAATCTTAAATAACATAAAGAAAATATGTTCTTTTCTGGGTCATGAACAAAGTTACAGTAGGATGAAGGAAATTTGAATAGTGTCATTAATACAATCTCAAATAACGCAAAGAAAATATGTTCTTTTCTAGGTCATGAACAAAGTTACAGTAGGATGAAGGAAAAATTGCGTAGTGTCATTTATGCAATCTTAAATAAGGCAAAGAAAATATATTTTTTTGTAGGTCATGAACAAAGTTACAGTAGGATGGAGGAAAAATTGCATAGTATCCAGATATCAAAGTATTCCATGCACTCTCCCAGAAAACTTGAAAGCGTTAGATTTCGAAAGCTACCTCATCGGTGAGAAAAGGTTTCCCGAAGAGCACGTTTTCGTTTTAAAGTCTTCTTGATCCTCGCCCGCACAATCGTATGCGGTTTCGAAAATCTCTTTTGTGTAATTCTTAAGGGTGGGAGGCGTGAACTGTTGAGAATTGCGGCTAGGTCGGTTGTACAATACTACTTTGACTAAAACTGCCTCCACGCTCGGGGTGTCTTGAGGTCTTGTGCCAAATTACAGCGACGTCTGCTAAAATATTTAACCCTTTCCAGATGGATTTCTTTGTTTAAGAAAATAAAAGAGGCAGGTTACATTTCTAATACTTCGAGTGAAGTATTTAATCATTATAATAGGGTAAAAGTAAAAAAAAAAATTTTTACATCAGTGCAAAGTGAAAACCTGGGACATATATAAAGTCGAGTCAAAAGTAACTCCCGACGCCGCTAGGTAGAATGTATTGTTCATATTTACCCACTATATGTCCCGAAACAAACGAGTTTTTGCTTCCACTATATACATAAGGATTCAGTTCGTCTTCTGCATGTGTTTTATGTGGTGTATATTACATTCAACTATTTTTCTTAACCTCTAAAATGGAGAGTCAAAAAGTGCATATTTAACACGTAATGCTTTGGGAATTTAAATAAGGCAATAGCGCTAAGGCGACAGCTGAAGAAATATGTAGCATATACGGTGAAGGACTGATAACTGATCGGGAAGTTAGAAATTTGTGTGTAAAATTTCGTTCTGGAAATCCGACCTTAAAAGACGAACCGAGGAATACCTCATAATCAACTGTTAACCGCCACCTGAAGAAATCAAGAAAAATCGGCAAGTTAGGAGTATGGGTATCTCACAATCTCTTCAATTCTGAAGAGCAAGTCAGTCACGCTGTAGAAAATTTCTTCCAGTCCAAACCAACCATATTTTCCAAGGAAGGAATTGATAAACTGCCAGGAAGATGGGAAAGGCCATACATAATAAATTAATATAATTTTGTTATTCAATGAAGGCGAAATAAATGTCTGGTAAAAAAACGGAAGTTATTTTTGACTCGCCCTAATATGTTGCCAAAACGGCAGTTCGCCATCGAAAACGTAAAGAAACGGGCAAGGAAAAGATCCTTGATATCTGTATTACACAATATTATGTCGTATATATACATAATTTTGATTTCCAGTGTCAATCATTTCTTAACGTATGTATTTATAATATATGAAAATTTTCTTAACCTCTTAGCTATGGATCTGTTCTTAAAAGTGTTTATTCACTTATTGTACACATTAATATACCTAGCATCATCCTATATACATGTACTTATAATATCAATCATTATTAAGTTGAGAACATTCTTGTTTTCTAGGAATATGACGAGCAACATTTTAATTTTGTTGAAATCGCTTGTACGTTTAGTAGCATAAATAGCAAATATAATGTGTGTACCTATGCAAGTATTGTGTATTACTATACATAACCGACCGTACAAGTCATTCGGAATGTTACTTGTAATATTGTCAAAACCAAAAAGTATCTGACACAGTAATGTTATATAAATACGTATATACATGAAATTGTTACTACTAATAACGTCAATGCGTAAAATAATTACATACACATTTATAAAAGGTTAAGAAACTGTTCAAACTTCGGCTAAACAAAAACTCGGACACCGAGTGAGTATTGAGTTGAGTACGTTCTCATTTTTTTTGGAATATGACGTGCAATTTTTTAATTTTGTTAAAATCGCTTGTACCTTTAGCAGCATATATTACAAATGTAATGTGTGTACCTACACAAGTATTGTCTATTACTATACACAACCTACCGCGCAAGTCATTCGGAATGTTACTTGTGATACTCTCAAAAACCGAAAAGTACCTAATACAATAATGTTATGTAAGTACACGTATACATAAAATGATTACTACTAACAACATTAATGCGTAAAATCATTACATACATACTTAAAAAAGTTAAAAAAGTGTTCAAACTTCGGCTAAACAAAAACTCGGGCACTGCGTGAGTATTGACTTGAGTACGTTCTTATTTTTTTGAAATATGACGAGCAACATTTTAATTTTATTAAAATCGCTTGTACCTTTAGCAGCATAAATTGCAAATATAATGTGTGTACCTATACAAGTATTGTCTATTACTATACATTACCGACCGAATAAGTCATTCGGAATGTTACTTGTGATATTGTCAAAAACCGAAAAGTACCTAATACAATAATGTTATATAAGTACATGTATACGTAAAATTGTTACTATTAACAACATTAATGCGTACAATAATTACATACATACTTAAAAAAGTTAAGAAACTGTTCAAATTTCGGCTAAACAGAAACTCGGGCACTGCATTAGTATGCCGCACTAAATTACCAATAAATTCTTTGTTGTCACGTAACACACTTTTCCGTACATAACAATGGCGCGGTTACCTGCTTAACCGAGAAACTGTATCACCAAGTCTTTCATTCAACTGTTTTTATAACCGTGCAAATTAGATAGCGGCTTAATCGCTGTTTCGTTGCAGTTTAATTTTATTATCGCTACCTTTGTCTCAGCGCTCGTTTAACAACCTGCCCGTTATATATTTTTATCGGGCGTAAAGCGCGCTTTATGTATTTTTCTCTGCTAGTTTGCAACGCATGCAGCTTGCAGAAGTATGAATTGCCGTTTAACGCTGACCGTCGAGTTACAGTATTGTTGCTTTGCGATTGGTCGTTAGGAGAGTTTCCGGCGAAAAACCAGAATGACGCCAGTTTAACTCTTTCGAGACGGATTTTTTTTAAGAAAATAAAAGATTACATTCCTAAAAAGGTTACATTTATAATACTTCAGGTGAAGATTTTGTTCATTGTAATAGGGTAAAAGAAAATAAAAATGATTTTTTTTTATGTCAGCGCAAAGTTAAAGTCTGGGACATATATGTTGCCAAAACGGCAGTTCGCCATCGAACGCCTAAAGAAACGGGCAAGGAAAAGTAAACCATAGAAAAAATGCTCGCCATAGTGTTTGCAACTGCAAATTAATACCAATAAAACGGAAGATATTTCTTACAATATGGAAATTTAATCTGATTATCTGTTCCTACAAATACTATTACTAGAAATACTAATTATGTGTTCCTACAAATAAATCACGATACTCCCAAAAAGAATCATAGGTGACCTCCATGGCAGTCAACGTATTAATATTTTCATCATCAAATATTGACAACCGTTTTTAGTTGCTTACCGTTGTTGTTGCAGTTTAACCCTTTTGAAACGGATCTTTTTTTTTGAGAAAATAAAAGATGCCGGTTACATTTCTAATACTTCAGATGTAGAATTTATTCATTGTAACAAAGTAAAAGAAATTATTTTTTTACATCAGAGCAAAGTTAAAAGCTAGGACATATACAGGGCGTCCCAGTTTTGTCCGGCCAAACTTTGCCAGCACATTTTACACGCAAAAGTAAGAAGAAAATGTTAAACAATTAACATATGCCCTTAAATGTTTTGTTAAGGAGTTATTATGTAATATAATGCAAAATTGTAATGAACTGGAATTTAATCAACACAGCGTACGAATGTATTATGAATAACTCTATTTTTTACGTGATTTTAATTTTAATTTTAATTTACAATATTTTACATAAAGTCTTATGTTTACTTGCTAAAGTAGTTGATATCGACATTTTTTATTAACGTTTTATGAACGAGTTAACATTTCAAAATGACCGATTTGGTATTCTTCTTTGAGGGAATCTCCGCTGATATTTCCTTACAGCAACTCCGGTACTTCCATTTCAAAAACCATAAATAAAATGCATATCAGCGTATTTACGATTAGAGATATTCATAATACGTTTGTACGCTGTGTCGACGAAATCCCGGTTTATTATTATTTTGTATTATATTATATTATAACTCCTTAACAAAACATTTAAGAGCATATGTTTATTGCATAACATTTCTTACTTTTGCACGCAGAATACGCTGGCAAAGTTTGGTCGGAAAAAACTGGGACACCTTATATGTCCCATTCGTCTTATAAAGATTATGACAAAATTTATTCTCAATTGATACACATGTAATATATTATATGTAATAGCAAAAAAAGTAATATAAAAAGAGCATTTGGAACCTATGAGATATATATGTCCCACCGCTCTTTATACATAAAGAACTAAGTAATTTATGGTAAATTGGCTACATAAAAATATTCAAAAGAGAGCTAATAAAATACAAACCGAGAAACTTATCAGTTTATTTTATCTGTATACCATAATCGCTTTTCGAATACTACCTACAAATGATGTTACGGCGCTGATATTTTACATTTGACGGACTTTTTGACAGCAAGAAATTGTGGTACTAGATTTTAAGAAATGTAAGAATAGAAACCCATTCACAATGAAGCAATATATAAGAAATTTTTGTAGATTGATAGTTAGAACCTACGATTAAACTTGACTAGGACATATGTGATCCAACAGTCTCGAAAGGGTTAACTACTCATATATGGATGACAGTTATATTTCTACAAAGAGCGTCGCCCATATGTGAATGAAACCTTTTTTTGCTTAACCCTTTGCACTCTGAGGAAATATCGCAAGTCAGGGGACATCGAAATTTATTCATCATTACACAAGATCAACGTACGCCAGCGCAACGTTTTGGAAAGTACATTTTTCCTTGAAGTTTTCTGTTGAAATGGCATGAAAAATTAAAACGAGCATATGAATTGTGTACCAAGGTGTATAAAGACATGTCAACTGGGGTCACGTCGAAAGAGATCGTGTGAAGTGCATTCACGGTAAGGTCTAAACTTTTTTTTTCCCACCTAAAGAAGGCGATAAGGAGCGTTTGTATATTTGAAGTAGATATTCTTATACTCTTTGTAGGGTATTGTGTAGTTCGAGAAGATAGATAAGCAAGTCTAACAATAAGACCGTAGTCTCGAAGAAACAGACCTCCAAGGTTGAATGCAATTCGTGTTGGAGAATAGGACAGTATATATTGAAACCTGCACTCAGTTTTACATTTCTTCGACCAACGTTATTCTGTTATTCTGAAATACGTCATTCTTTACTCATTTATTTCGTGCTCAAAACGATGGCTAGACGAAAAAATACGAGTAAATGCTTGTAAAATTTCTAATCGATTAATTGAGACTTTTGAGAATCACGAACCTATCCGTCTATATTTTCATTAACAACAAACTACACATTTTCATCGTAGTAAGAAGAAAATGGGGTTGCATTGTTTGGTTTAATAAGAAAACACAAAGTACGAGTGGCCAAATTAATTATTATTATGAAATGTGTACAAACGAACCTGCAACGCATATCGGAAACTGTTTTAAACTTTATTATATTGCAGGAAATGATAAGAAATAATGTTTTTATTTCTTTTTATAAATTGGCTACAAAATCAAGTTAATCAAATAAAGGTATAATATATTATTTCGTTCCAAAGCTATACTATGTAAAATCGCGCGATTCCCACATTTTTGTGTAAATAGCTACCGATGTCTGGCAAATCAGCCGCTAGAAGGCTCCGAATGCAATGGAATAAGTATAGAACGGCGATATATCGTACAAAGCAAAAAACGACGATATATAATACAAAGCAAAAAACTTACCGGCTCATACCATCTATATACGGTAATCACTTTTTGAAAACTACCTACAAATAATATTACCGCGCTGATACTTTACACTTAACGGACTTTTGACAGGAATCTACGATTAACCTTGACTGGGACAAGTCTCGAAAGAGTTAATTCATGTACCTTAATTTGCTTATTCCAATCCTATTTTTATGTGCATACTATCTGGAACTGAATCTTCATTCATTGTAAGGCGCGTTGGATGAAAGACAATCGCGCTGCTTATCGCAGGGTCTTACTTACCTACCGATAGCGGTCTTACTCTATAATTCTTGCATGGACAAAGGAAATGCGTCGTCAGGGAGGGGGACTCACGGTTCACAGACATTCATTCGGTTTTGGACAATTGAGTTGAACAGTTTCGGTAGAGTTTGGGAAAGGGCGAGAATTTGGAACTTGGGTGGACTAGGAGTTGCTCGTTTTGTGCCTTGCATTTAGGGCGGTTCTGACAGCTATGCATATTTTCGGTTCTACTTAAACAGTCTTATATATATATATATTCTTACGTCCCTCCCTACTTGGGACATATTTCTTTTGATTTCATTTTAGGACACCGGCCTATACAGTTTACACTTTTACATCCTGTCCAAACATTAACCCGTTCGCTGCTAAGGACGAGTATACTCGTCTTTGGCAGGGTGTCATGCATTGCCAAGACGAGTATACTCTTACCCACTACTACCTACTTTAAATATGTTATAACATGCAGGCTTTTGAATTAGGAAATTTTTTGTGGCCACAAATACAAATATATAAATGTAAAAAATAATACAAATAAAATTTCTTACAAAAATTATACTTTATTTATTCTTTAAAGAGAATGATCAGTCTCGGAATCACTATTATTTAAAAAATATTATTTTTCTGAATCCAAATCTCTGCCAGTTGATATATCGTCATCCATTATAACTAAATTGAATTGTATTACGGATAAAATAAATAACTATAAGCTGTATAACCACTGAGAATTTTCGCTTTGAAAGTATACCTAATATGTACAACAATATGTAATATCACCGGGCAAAATTTGTTCAAATTTTTATTTCACAACTAATAATTTGTTGATCTGAACTTTACAAAACTATTACGATTACTGATAAGAGATGTTGCAGTTACTCAGCTCGAAGCTAAATCAAAATACGCTGTACTGCATTATCCAGTTATTTGCTGAGAAACTGTAACCGACAATAGTGAATATATCTAGCTTGTGCCAATTTACAGAAAGTTGTGTCTCGTTTTATTGCATTTTCATTATTTTATCCATCTGCGCGATTTCCGATTTGTTTTTCTACTAAAACGTACGCAAATACGAAAAAGGATGTCGAGTCCTGTTGCCTTCCCAACGACGAGTATACTTGGCTTTGATTTTATGCTTATAAATGATTATGTATGATAATATATGTGCTCTTACCAATAAATAACAGAACTTTGGTAAACAATGACGCTCAAAATATAAATGGCAATGGGATTGACTTTATATAATTTAGGCTTGGCAGCGAATTAATTAATATTATTGTAAGTATTCAAAAACTTGTCCGTTTTCCGTGTTAAATTGACAAAATCACGATTGGGAGACTGTGACTTTTACTTTAACTTGCATCTGTTGCTAAAACAGTATTAATATTGCAAGGGTTAGTTTCACGCTCTAAAGTGCCGATTTACAATTATTCATATTGAACTTTTTTAACCAGTAAACCGCGTTTGACGTGTATACTCGTCATGTAAAATAAAAAATTACCATTGACTAACAAAACTCGAAATTTTGATAAAATACAATAAGAATATTATTTGGTGGTATGTTTCCTTTATATTATCAATAGAACTGCTGAGTATTTTAAATTGCAAAACCAAATGCATACGTGAGCCGCAACTTTTAACGGCGAACGTTAATTTGCAAGAAAATTGAGTAAACAATTAGCAGGGCCAATACTGGCCCTTTGCTCAACGAGGCAGAGTCCTAGACATTCTTGACTTGAATACAAGAATCCCAAGAATTCGATGCAAAATCTCTCTCTTCCTCGCTTTTGAAGCATCTGAGGTAAACCTGCGTATTTCCACAGTTATTGTCAAAATAAAGCGTAAGGTATGAAAAATAGCTAAATATGTATAATATAATAATAATGATAATACCATAAATTGCTAAACTTAGCCTCTAGATGGTTGATTCAGACAGCAGTAGTAGCGAAATTTATAATAGGACCACTTATCCTACGTTCGACGTGTACAGGGCGCGTCGCCAAAATCCGGACAAATCAAACATTTTCTTGGAACATAATTTTTATTGCAATAATAGAAAAGTAAACAATTTTTTTGTTACTGTATTGTTTGTTGGGTCATAAAGAAAACATTCGTTTTAACGAGCCTCGGTTCATATCGGCGTATGCCACTTCAATAGCGGCTCTTAATAATGAGACGTTGAGATGTCTGGACTTGTTGGTGACACTTTCAATCACGCTGCATACATAATAGCCGAAAGGATTTAAATCTGGGCTGTTGGGAGACAAAAAAAAGGTTACAAAACTGCTTTGTCCTGTCAGCTTCGGAAAGCATCTGTCTCACTTTTATCGCATAAGACGCGCTACTAGGCCATACGTTGCTAGATTCGACGCTAAAAAGTTAACACTCTAAACGTTGTGGATTTTCGGATCGACTGCCCTGGATCCTAAAAATAGCTCCTGTAATCATCTTCGAATGAGGCGTCCTAAAAATCACGATCCTTCGAGTGACTTTTCCTGCCGGTGTTGCAAAATTCATGGACTTCTGAGACTTTTATATCTCGTAAACATCGTTTGACAGTCGATCTTGGCTATCCGAAGAATCGAATCATTTCTGTCACTAATAAAACGCGAAATTTCGATAAAATACTCTTCGATTATATTATGTAGTGGTATGTTTCACTTTATATTATCAATAGAATGTTTATATTTTATATTAAATCAATTACATACATAAGCCGCGACTGGACAACAAGCGTTGGTTTGAACGAGGAAAATTTAAACAATTTGCAGGGTTTTACGGCCCTGTATATGCTCATGACCGAAATTGGAGAAGTCGACATTCTTGAATTGAATGCAAGAATCCCAAGAATTCGGTGTAAAATCTCTCTCTTTCTTGCTTTTGAAGCATCTGAGGTAGACTCTCTCCGTGTGTGTCGACAATTATTTGCAAAATAAAATGTCAACATTTAGAAACAGCTAAATATGTATAATAAAAGAATAATGATAATACAATAAATTGCTAAATTTAGCCTCTAGATGGGTGATCCAGACAACAGTAATAGCGAAATTTATAATAGGACCACTTACCCTGCGTTGAACGTGTATATACGTCATTGCTTCATTTTAATTCCGCTCCCTGTGGAGGTTTTCTAAAATTAAATTCCACGTTTAACTGGTTAAATAATTTCGTTGATTTTAACAAGTAACAAGTTTTC
The DNA here is from genome assembly GCA_033815515.1 of Cryptocheilus praepositus. Classification (NCBI taxonomy): domain Eukaryota; kingdom Metazoa; phylum Arthropoda; class Insecta; order Hymenoptera; family Pompilidae; genus Cryptocheilus; species Cryptocheilus praepositus. The sequence goes on from JAWWQZ010000232.1 coordinate 345,682, forward strand.
GAGTTTAGAAGGCCATCCATTGATGCGCGCTATTCTATTTATAATTTTAGATTGAAAAGGGAAATGCGTGTATATCACGTCGATGGAATAAATAATTAAAGATGCTTCTGTGGTTTATTGAGAATTTGGCGGCAAAGTAACGATTTTCAAGAATTTTGAGAACATTCAGTGAACATTTTTTTTCAAGGATTTTTTCCAATCCAAGAAATAGGAGGCATGCAATTTTCTACAGGAACCTTGTCATTCAAAACTTACAAAGATAAAATATGCTTGGCACTCAAAGGGCTAAGACCACATTCGTCGTTTTCCGTTATTTCTTGTTTCTTTTTTATTAATTTCAATATTTCTAGAGATATGCCAGAAACTTTTGATGCAGGCTTCGAGGCACTGAGTTTGATGATACGTCTTCCGGGAAGGCGAATCTACGGAGAAAACTTTAAACGCGTTTTCTCAAAACGATGTTTCCGAATCTTGTTGACACAATTTTGCCTGATTGGTTCAGTCGACGGACTCGAAGTTTTGCTCAAGTGTACGAAAAAATATGTCACCGCAGCTCCTGCTTCGAATGACTTAGTATATGGAAATCGACCACATTTATGCGATAAAAGTGTACAAACATGTAATAAAGTTCCCATTCAAATACGACAAACAGCAGGAGAAACAGAAGTTTCATATCTCAAAACATGCAGTCGATGCACGAATATTTGTCAAACGTTTATACTCGATTTGTCCTAGAACGAAGTGATCGCGCACGCGATTTTTGCAAAATTTGTTGCTTTTCTCCTACAAGTTCGAGAAAGATGACCAAAAATACGTAATAAATGTAACTTCGTCATTTTCAGAGAGAATAGAATAGAGACACATACTATAAATGCCAATTAATACATTTATATTTTTATCTCATTACTTTGGAAAATAAGTGCAAAAATTCATATTTCTTCTATAACTTTTACAAGTTAGTATAAAGCACTATTATTTTTTTATTACATTATATTTTTTATTCCAGTTATATTTTTCTCCCATTTCTTTGGAAAATACGTGTAAAAGCTCATATTTCTTCCATAACTTTTTTCAAGTTAGTACAAAGTAGTATTATTTTTTTATCCCATTATATTTTTCTCCCATTACTTTGGAAAATAAGTGTAAAAGCTCATATTTCTTCCATAACTTTTACAAGTTAGTACAAAGTACTAACTTAAGTTACTTGTACTTAGTAACGTTAAGTACTAACTTTTGTTACTTGTAATTAACTCGTTCGCTACCAAGCCTTGAGAAGAAATTCTCGCTTCACAGACCATGGTGTTTTTTCTTCTAATAAGACTTCAGTTGGCATTGATTTTGACTATATATATTTATAACATTTCAATTATATAAAAAATAAGCATTTTTTCATACGACGCATATATGCGACGCTGGCCCAGGGATGAGAAACTTATTTTATAGACCACACGCCGCATATATGCAACGTATTTTACAAAAAGGAACTTAACTAGATAGGAAAGGAACATAAAAATAAAAACATTTTTTAAAGCGAAATACAAGTTATTTATTAATTTTTTTCATGAAAAATTTTGAAACATTCATTTACGCACAGCCCAATAGGTAATCCCTTATTCGTCTGACAAATTCCGCAGGTATAGAAAGTTTCTCCGCACACATTCTTCATACTACATACACGACATCTTATTCGTTTATCCATTTTTTTAGGGAAATGTTTTGTATTCGAGGTATTGTTATATGGAAACACAGGTATTTTGCTTATACAAATTAATTTTTTAGCAAGATCATTTCTAAAATCGAAGTAATTCGTTTTAATTGGATGAACTTTGTCGTATATTCAACATGCATTCCAAATCGTAATGTCCATTATATGAAAAAAGAGTTTTATGTGTCAACGTAACGACTTCCTAAGGGAAGAATAATAAGCGATCATTTGATCTGTTCTGTCGATGCCCGACATATTGTTATTATAATTTGCAACTGTAGAAGGTTTATTTACTAAATGTCCATTTTTAGACTTTACTTCTTTGAATAATGCATTATGTTTCGTAGATATTGTCAAGTATTGTCAAGATATTGTCCATACGTAGGCATGGATCTAGAATGCTACTATTTTCACTGAGGATTCACTGCTTCTCACTAGCTTAAAAATGTAACAATGTTCAGACCAACCCTAAATCTATTTTATTGTTCTATAGCCAAATCTATTTCTGTAAAAAATTCATGCAACATGTTATCATAAACTGATAAAATAGACCTGTTGCATATATGCGACGTCGGGCTCAGAAACAAGAACTGAAACGTCGCATATATGCGATGCTGGTAGCGAACAAGTTAATAATATAAAGTACTAACTTCAGTTAATTGTACTTAGTACAAATAACATCACTAAAAGCAAGACTTTCAGTAAACTGATTATTTTGTCGAGAATCAACTGATAGTCCCTGTTGAATATAGTGTAATTATCTAAGGTTAAATGAATATTGAAAAGCTTCAACAGTCCTGCCTAAGACCACCTGTTCATGAATGCACTCGGTTTTTTGTCGTTTCCTACATGTTCCTGAGTCTATTGTCACTGACACTTGACACCCTCTTCCCGTACCGCAAACTACTTCGAGTCCGGTCGCGGTTCCAGCAGTGTCGTGTATTTTTTTCCGCATATATGTTAGCGACAATGCGTGACAGCCGAGTCAGAGACGCTTGAGTCTATTATTAGTTCTCCCGAACATAATTCATACACGTGTCATTTCAAGGAAAATATTACCGTATTACTTAAAAACTGCTACAAGTGAGAGTTGGTATATTGGAATCAATGTAAATCGTTGTTTTTATTAACTACGTTGCAAATAATATTGAAAGATTGCTGAGAAGTGATGATTGTGGGAATATCGAACTATTTTTTACTGGGAAACAAGAAAGTTTTGACAGATAAAGGAAAATTAAACATCGAGAAATTTTTTAATCTATTATTAGTTCTGCCGAACATAATTCATACACGTGTCATTTCAAGGAAAATATTATTGCATGGTGGCAAGAGTATCACTTGAAAACTGCTACAAGTGAGAGTTGGTATATTGAAATCAATGTAAACTATTTCTTTTATTAACTACGTTGCAAATAATATTGAAACACTGCTGAGAAGTGATGATTGTGGGAATATCGAACTATTTCTTTTACTGGAAAACAAGAAAGTTTTGATAGATAAAGGAAAATTAAACATCGAGAATTTGTTGAGTCTATTATTAGTTCTCCCGAATATAATTCATACACGGGTCAATTCAAGGAAAATATTACCGCATGGTGGCAAGTGTATTACTTGAAAACTACTACAACTACGAGTTGGTAGTTTGAAATCAATGTAAACTATTTCTTTTAATAATTATGATGAAAATAATATTGAAACATTGCTGAGAAGTGATGATTGTGAGAATACCGAACTATTTCTTTTACTGGAAAACAAGAAAGTTTTGACAGATAATGGAAATTTAAACATCGAGAATTTTTTGAGTCTATTATTAGTTCTCCTGAACATAATTCATACACGTGTCATTTCAAGGAAAATATTATTGCATGCTAGTAAGTGTATTACTTGAAAACTACTACAAGTGAGAGTTGCTATATTGGAATCAACATAAACTATTTCTTTTATTAACTGCGTTGAAGATAATATTGAATCATTGCTGAGAAGTGATGATTGTGGGAATATCGAACTATTTTTACTGGAAAACAAGAAAGTTTTGACAGATAAAGGAAAATTGAACATCGAGAATTTTTGACGCTACGAGTGGGGAAATAAATTTTCAAATTTTTCTTTGGATACATCGAGAACCACCGGTTGTCTAGTCTGCGGTGGTCAACAGAGATGCTTGAGTCTGTTATTAGTTCTCCCGAACATAATTCATAGATGTGCCATTTCAAGGAAAATATTACCGCATGGTAGCAAGTGCATTACTTGAAAACTGCTACAAGTGAGAGTTGGTAGATTGAAATCAACATAAATTAATTCTTTTATTAACTACGTTGCAAATAATATTGAAACACTACTGCGAAGTGATTGTGAGAATATCAAACTATTTTTTTCTGGAAAACAAGAAAGTTTTGACAGATAAAGGAAAATTAAATATCGAGACATTTTTGAATCTACTATTAGTTCTTCCGAACATAATTCATACACGGGTAATTTCAAGGAAACTATTACTGCATGGTGGCAAGTGTATTACTTGAAATCTACTACAAGTAAGAGTTTGTGTATTGGAATCAATGTAAAGCATTTCTTTTATTAACTACGTTGAAGATAATATTGAAAAATTGCTGAGAAGTGATGATTGGCAGAATATCGAACTATTTTTTTTACTGGAAAACAAGAAAGTTTTGACAGATAAAGGAAAATTAAACATCGAGAATTTTTTGACGCTACGAGTGAGGAAATAAATTTTCAAATTTTTCTTTGGAAACATCGAGAGCCAACGGTTGTCTAGTCTGCGTTGGGCAACATCGTATTGTTTGTTTTGCAACACAAACAACCCTGTATCGAAACATATTGAGAACTTTTTTGTTGCAAAGAGAATCATATATACATAACGTTGTTTATCTTAGTAAAGAAAAAAATATTGCGAAATAAAATCCATATGTTTGGCGTGTATTTTCATATTAATTTTTACAGTCCGATTTTTTAGAATGAAAGCAGTTGATCAGTAATGCGATAGATTTGGTTGGGTATAAATATGTGTGCACAAAAAGGCCCATTCGCATGTAGGGTTGGTTATTTATGTAAGCAGAATATTGCGAAACACAATATGTATGTTTGGTGTGTGATTGCGCAATAAATCCTACAACCTGATTTCTCGGACGGAAGGTAGTTAATGAGTGATGCGGTAGATTTTATCGAGTGTGTACACATTAATCACTATGTACGTTCATTTACTATGGTACACTATGGTTTCGTAAAATTCCTACTAATGCATACGCTTGTTCTAGTAATACATAATATTACTTAATTTTAATATTAATACGTAATAATACATAATAAATTAATATCATTTTCTTATTCAATGAAAGCAAAATAAATGCCTGATAAAAAAACGGAAGTTACTTATGACTCGACCTAATATGTAAAAATAAGTAAATCCGGAACAGGGAGTGATGTGAAAATATAATAGGTACACAACTTTGCTCCCGCCGTTTTTTCCCTTTCGTCCAATGCAAAAAACGGCGGGAGCAAAGTTGTACACCTAATATATATGAGACTTTATTTAAATTGATAGGACACGATATTGTGAGGACGAGTACATGTATGTGTATTGGAATTACCGCATTAGTCCGAATATAACGCGACCCCGAATTTAACGTGACTCCAAAATTTTCATAAAGATATCTAGAAAAAAATAACACTCATAAACGAATTCAAAGAAAGTAAAATTCAATCAGATAAGCATTTATTTAGGTAATTATAGCTAATAACACAGGTTACATTCTTGTCAATAAAATTAAGTAATGTAAAACAAAATTAATATTACGTAAGTAACAACAAGAAACGGAAATGTTTATTCAGAATCTGAACTGTTCTCATAATGAGAACTCATTGATGTCACATTGCTATCATCAGTATTTTCATTCACGCTTTCAGTCTCCCACAAAATGTCATCTTCCGTCTTATTCAAATCATTGGAAATGCACCATTTCTTGAAACCTTTAACCCATTCGAAACCGATTGCACACCGTGCGTGCAATTGATTTCCGAGGCTATAAGACGGCTCGCACACCGTGTGTGCAATAACAGTAATGTGCAATTATCAGTTATTCTGAGTAAACTAGTCGTCGAAATAAGATTTTCCTTCAACTAATGAAATCTGCAAGGTACAGGAAAACAAAATTTGGCATTGGTTTTACTGTGTACCAAAAATCTAAAAATTATTTGAAGCCTTTCTTACATGTAAAATACTATGAATTGCCAACAGTCCTACAAAGAAGGAAAATATAAACGTAATAATTACTCTTGTCCTGCTTGTATCGGTAATCCTGGATTATGTTCAACCAACTAATGCATAATTACTTTACGATCAGTGTACTATTTGCTAAAAGTGTATTTACATATTATATTTTCTTTTTTATTACTGAGTTACATTACTTTGTTATCTGTAGACATTTTTCTAAAAATTTATTTCTCGTTTGTTATTCTTTTCATTATTCAACTTATCTTTTTTTAACTTTTTACTACTTTTTAAACATTTTCTTTGCATTATATTCTGTTCTTTATTATTGAAAACAAAATAACGATTTTATATTATCTAACTATTTTTGAAATAAATGTTCATACATTTTTTAATTATGTATTTTCATTTTACCTTACATTGCACACATGGTGTTCAATCCGTTCCTCGCAATAAAAATTTTCTGAGGAGCGAGCTGCACACCTGGTGTGCAATGATCTTATTTATGTGAATTCACTTACGAATTGGCTGATTTCCATAGTAAACATGTTTTTTTATTAAAAATTAACAATATAAAGAAAAAAAAAATTCGCTCTTGGGGACCGTGTTCGAAAAAAATCGTCGTCTCGAATGGGTTAACTATCGTTTCAACCTCTGTAGGAAAATGTCCTTGTATATATTACATTCCATTACTTAAACCCTGAATTTACCGAGAGTCGATTTTTTAGCGGAAAATAAATGGTCGAAAAACATCGCGTTATACTCGGGCTAATACGGTCATACATGCGACTTGCGGTGCGATGACGTGCATGGGTCTTAAGATAATGAACAAGATAATGAAGGATAAACGTGAGAATAGACGGACAAAAACACAAACGGCAGTTGAAGACGAAACGCCGAGACGTAAAGACGTAAAGACTAAAAGACGAAAGTTTAACCGTTTGAGTGCGGAAGAGTTTTCTTATGTATATGCTAAAAGTGCGGGATGAAATGCGTAGGTATTTTTTTTGGAAAATAATAAAAATGGTTATAACTAACTCTAATTATTATAAAAAAAAAGTAATTTTTACTAACAAAAATGTTTTTTATTCCCACTTATTATATGAGTGTTTTCCTGCATAAATTCCATTAATTCTTTTTTTACATACAGCGCAAATTAAGTTGGATTGTTTAATTCCATTTCCATTTTTTTGACTGCAAACTTCACACTGTCGCAAGTTTCGTCCAGGTAATTTTTCTAAAGAAAACTTTTTACTCATTGGTAGTCTTTCTGTTGCATTTTTGCTTCCTAACCATTCCTTCTCTATAGCATGAATAATGCTTGAAGTAAATTGGAGTCTAGTCAAAAACCACAATTAAACGAAGTTAATAATAAACTGCAATGGATATAAATGTAACTGTTCTCAATTAATTCGAAAATTATACTAACGAATAGCAGCGTGGCCACGCGTCTCCGCATTCCTGGATAAACAAGAGAAGTGCGATCGCGCTTCTCCGCACTTTTGGCATAAGACAAGCGAAGCGCGATACTGCTTCACCGCACTCAACGGTTAATAACTTAGATTGAAGTGTTCTGTATGTGTTACTATTGTTCATAAATAGTATAGTCATAGTCTTGCATCTGATTTCACGTCTCTAAATCCTACGGCATATATACGGTTGTTAACAAATTGCATAAAACGTAAGATACAAAACGAATCATTTCTTACCTACCAAAGTTTCAAATTTTCGCATCGTCGAAGCTCTACCCGCAACTCTTTAATTCAACTATCCAAAACCGAATGCATTTCTCTGAACAGTGAAGCTCTTTCCCTTGCTACGCATTCCCTTTGTTCTTTTCAAACACGCTATCCTCGCCCGCATAAGGATTATAGAATAGACACGCTATCGGCACGTAAGCAAGACTTTGCGATAAGAAGTGCAGTTTTCCTTTTATCCATTCTGATAACGAAGACACGGGGTAACGGGTCTTAGAAATGCAAGATTGAATTTAGCATGACTACCATTTAGAGAGAGACTTAAGTATCACATCTACCCTAATGTAAATGTTTCATTCCTTTTCCCTTTATAGGTCCCTGTAATAATCCGAAAACGCAGATAAACTTATGAATCATAAAATACGTTTGGCAGTTAACATGTACCATAAATGGAACACGTGACCTCAGGATCAAGCTTAACACATTGTTGATCGGCAATTTTCGGCAAAAGCTGTCTCAGGTCACCGGCTATTATTTCGTAATTGAACATGGAACTGAAACGATGTAAATAACCTTCAATAAAGTTTGTTCGTGCATAATGGATTTAAATTGAATTTTGGACATAAATTTTATGTAACTTTTAATATTTTTTTGTATGATTAACTATACAGCAGTCATTAACGCGTAGATGTAGACAAGAGGTTTTGCACATATATCTCCTTTCGTTGCGCTTTTCTTTTAAAGAGCTAGATTATGCCCTTGTTATTTCATTTTCAATAATCATTTTCTAAATTACCATAACTTATTTAAAAATCGCTCGGGCAACTATATAAAGCATTCACGTATAATTTATTGAAAAGTGCTTCACTGTCACGTTCCGTCGTTCTTGACACTTTCTAATACTAAAATTGTAATAAAAGCCTCAGTACCAAAAAAAAGTATACTTTTTTATAATAAAGCAGACGCGATTGAATGCAATGAACAAAATTTTGCTATTTTCTATATTGCCCTGCGTTTCAAAAATTAAAATAGTCAATGCAAGTGCAAACACGAGTTAACTCATGACCGGTCAACAATGTGTTAAATATATCAAATGTACTATAAACGCACATACATCGATTTAATGCGCTGAAAACATAGATTTTATGACGAACTTAATTTTGTAAAATATATTTCCACTAAAAGAATAAGGCATTATAAAAAATCCAGTATAAAACAAAGTACTATAGGATCTCGGGTACAGGATCCTCTAGTTGGCGAGCAAAGATCACCTATGGTCCTCAATTATTATATTGCGTAGTAGCCAGTTCACGAAATGCCAAAACTTAAAGACGAAGAGACGAAAGACGAAACGATAAAACGACGAAAGATTAAGAAACAAGACTAAGGTGTCTTGATTGTGTTATTATTATTTAAAAATAATATAGTTTCTAGTTTCATGTATCTAAATTCTACAATAAACATTATAAATTGGTTTAATTGTTATATATGGAATAATTAATAATTACAGGTAATGGTTGGATTTGTTAAAGCAAGATATGCATAAATATAGCTTGTTTCAGCAACCGTTGCGAAACGTTGCTCTTCTAGTTTTTTCTCTTGCTACTTCAGTAGTGAATTATTTTACATTTTATTTAAAACACGAAACGCAACGTTTTCTTATTGTCACCGCTTTGCCATTTCGCTTTTCAATTTCATGTCATTTTCTAGCGTTTGTCGCAAACAAAAATGCTATCTCCGTATATTTCTCTACTTCCTCTTTTGGCAAATACGAGGGCTATTTGAAAAGTTTGCGGTTTTTTTAAGAAAAACAAATATTTCTTTGCAAAACTTATCTCTCGACGAAGTCTCCCTGCAACTCGATACATTAGGTCCAACGTTTCTCCCATCCTTTTAAACCTTTAAAATTGATCTTCTAACAACTCTGCATTACCATCGCGGCTCTAAAGTAGCAAAATACCACTTAATAAATCGACCATTTCGTCATTTGTGCCCATAATTATGAAAGTGGTCTAAGTCATATATTTCTTGTTTCGAGATATTTAATGAATTGCATTTGAATAAATTAAAAAATATTTTTACATTATGCGACATTTTAATTTATAATTTTATTAGTCTTAATTAATGGAAATTTACTATGAATATGAAATTTTGTGTGAATTTTATACGATAATATTATTTTTAAAGATTGAATTGACTTAGACCATTTTCAAAATTAACTGAATGTCCTATAAATGACTTAAAGCAATAAAGAACTTTGAGTTTTATTTGAAACAATAATTTGATTGAAATAATTCGTGAACATTTATTACATTTATTAATTATTTTTAAACAGTAATCCATTTTTATCATTATTTGTGAGTATTTAAGATTCTTAAAATGTTCCTGAAAAACTGGAGGGATGTACGGTAGTAAACTCATAATATCTTTATGTTTTTCTTCCGATACTGGTCTAATGGTGGTGTATAATGGAAGTAATTTAATATTTCCGTATATTTTTGGTCTTCGTTTTTAGGTGAAAGATCCAAAACGTGAAATTTAGAATCATCTAAAGATGTTTTATAGAACGATTTTCATACGATTTTATAAGGTTCATTTTTCAAGAATCTCATCCATTGAATTTGTAGCCAAGAGACAGATTCACCCGCGGTATTTTTTACTCTTCTTGTTATTGATTCTTCTAGTGATTTCGTTAAAAATGAAGTTGTCGTTATTATTAAAATTTGATTGTCACTTATTTTATTATGTAGTTCAGAAACGCGTCAAAGAAGGCCACGTGCCATTTTCAAGTTGTTTATATAATTTATTTAAATTTTTGACTTAGACCACTTTCATAATTAAAACTAAATGAATTCCATATAATGTTGAAATTACAACCACTATCTAATGGTTCATTTTTGACAATTTCGTAAAAATTACATTGAATAAATTTAGTTAAAAATAATGTGGTATGAAATAACTGATAAACTCATTTTTTTTAAATTTTGACTTAGACCACTTTCATAATTATGGGCACATTTGTCGCGGTTTTCGGGTGCTCGCAAATTTCCTCGTCTAAAATGATCGTACGACTGCGTTTCTATTTGGCCACCCAATGTTTCACCGTTCTAAATGAAGGGGTGGCTTTACCGTATACAGAATCTAACTCATATTTTATTTCTTCAGTCTTTTCCCCTTTCAAATGAAGGAATTTTATCACTGCGCGATAATCAATTTTCTCTATTCTTGATCGACAATGTCAGCTGACAACTTTGGAAGAATACCGTAGACAAAGTAATGATCAGAATTTGAAACTTTTACGGTTTACATATGTCAACGCTATCTATTGAAGGGCGAAAACTTTTTTTGCCACAGTTACTTTATGCGACAAGGCCGGAAACTTTTCAAATGGCCCTTGTATTTGATATCCCTCGTTTTTTATTTAACAAATTCGAATACAGTAGGTCCCTTTTGTTAATCGAAAAGTTTCGGTCTGACTGACTTTTACAATCGAACTGATTGCACTGGCACGTCTACCGTAAATTCAGCTGAGTCTATAAAGTAATAAAATACCATCTTGATCAAAAAGTTTTTTTTTGTTAGGTTGTCACATCTGTCATTAACGTTCCCACCAAATTTCAGCGTCATAGCTCGATATTTGTAAAAGTTATACCGTGTTGAGTACACCTACCTTTGTGCGTGTTTTCGATTTTTCACATATTTGAAAATGGCATCAACTTTGGATCAACGAATTTGCATAAAATTTTGCGTGAAAAACGGATTTAACGATCCGCAGACTTTGGAAATGGAGAAGTGTTTCGGCAACGATACTCTTTCGAGATCAAACGTTTTTTGGTGGCACGACCGCTTCCGAAGAAATCACGTTGTTTTCAGTCGAAAAAGAAGGTGATGCTCACGATTTTCATGCATTACAACGGTGTTGTGCATTATGAATTCTTGCCAGAGCAACAGACAATCAACAGAATGTATTATTGGGGCGTTATGAGACGTTTGCCTGAAGCAATTCGCCAAAAAAGACCGAATTTGTGGGTAAACAACTCGTGGATTTTGCACCACGATAACGCACCGTCGCACAATGCGATCCTTATTCGCGAGTTTTTGACCAAAAATAATACGAATGCTATTCACCAGCCTCCGAATTCACCTGATTTAGTTCCCTGCAACTTTTTTCTGTTTAACCGACTTAAAAAACCTATAACTTAAAAAAACTATAGAAAAATCGAAGACGGATCTGATGGACATACCAAAAATTGAATACCAGCGATGTTTCGATGATTGGATCAAGTGCTGGTATAAGTGCGTTACAGTCGATGAGGAGTACTTTGAAGAGGACGATATCAATTATAATGGATAAACTTGTATTTTCAATTTTATGAATAAAGACCTAAAACTTTTTGATCAAGGTGGTACGTGATAATACACCAGTCTTCAGTCAAAATCACTCTTATCAAACCACCTAAACGACTAATTACGCCAAAACGGCTTGGCGTGAAATGTGTTAATGGAACAACCGGGTATTTTATTAGCATCGCGTGACACAGACGAACCTGTGAATAATTTTGACGTTACATTACACTCGACAAAGACGTGCAACGGGTTGAGTGATCTTAAAGGTTCGTCAGGATGGTTCGAATTACAGCGAGTTACGAGAGGTGGTTTGAGCAGCCTAGTTGGCCAACTGGTCGGCAGGTCGGCTGGCGAATGGCCAAAATGTCGTTCCCCACGCTAGATTAAGCAGATTAACCGCACACCGCGTCGCTCCTGGCGCCTGAGTCCAGGGACTGTCTAATCACTGACTACCGGACAATGGACGACGATGGTGTCGACGAGCTCTATTCGTCACACTTGAAAACTTCGTTACCTTTTCTCTGTTTGTTGACGCGTAAAATCCCTTCCGGCTTTTGGCCACGTCTCAAGGTTCTCCGCAGATGAGCTTATATTGTCCGAGATTTAGTGGTTCATGGCGAATATCAATATTGAAGTGCATTTTCTATGCTACCGCTCATGCAAGGAAAGAAAGCGAATTTTATGTTTTGATGCAAAGAATGAAAGCGAATTCTTTATTTCTATGCAAGGAATAAAAGCGAATTCCTTGTTTCTATGCGAGGAATGAAAACGAATTTTACGCTTCCTTCTAAGGAATAAAAGCGAACTCTATGCTTTTATGCAAGGAATGTAAGAGAATTCTTTGTTTCTATGCAAGGAATGAAAGCGAATTTTATGTTTTGATGCAAGGAATGAAAGCGAATTCTATGCTTTTATGCAAGGAATAAAAGCGAATTCCTTGTTTCTATGCGAGGAATGAAAACGAATTTTACGCTTCTTTCCAAGGAATAAAAGCGAACTCTATGCTTCTATGCAAGGAATGTAAGAGAATTCTTTGTTTCTATGCAAGGAATGTTAGCGAATTCTATGCTTCTCTGCGAGGAATGAAAGCGAATTCTATGCTTCTATGCAAGGAATAAAAGCGAATTCTTTGATTCTATGCAAGGAATGAAAACGAATTTTACGCTTCTTTCGAATTATATGTTTTTATGCAAGGAATGAAAGCGAATTCTATGCTTCTATGCAAGGAATGAAAGCGAATTCTATGCTTCTATGCAAGGAATGAAAGCGAATTTTATGCTTCTATGCGAGGAATGAAAGCGAATTCTATGCTTCTATGCAAGGAATGAAAGCGAATTCTATGCTTCTATGCAAGGAATAAAAGCGAATTCTATGCTTCTATGCAAGGAATGAAAGCGAATTCTATAAGGAGTGAAAACGAATTCTATGTTTTTATGCAAGGAATGAAAGCAAATTCTATGCTTCTATGCAAGGAATGGAAGCGAATTCTACGCTTCTACGCAAGTAATGAAAATTAATTCTATGCTTCTATGAAAGGAATGAAAGCGAATTGTATGATTCTATGCAAGGAATGAAAACGAATTCTATGCTTTTATGCAAGGAATGAAAGCGAATTCTATGCTTCTATGCAAGGAATAAAAGCGATTGTTTATTAGGCAGTGAATTTGTACAATAATGATTTATTCGACGAACTAACTGATTTGCAGGAAATGTTTGTCTGTTGCTTAGTGCGAATGGTTGTGGACAATGTGAAGGGTGATTTTTTACTTTTTGCTTGAATATTGGTTGAGATCTTAAGTCGGTGTGGTTTTTGATCCAAGGAATAGTTGGAGACACACATAGTTTGTCTCGGAAAATGTGGACTCTGGCTGTCTTAGACGAAGTGGCAAAAGACGTTCTCGTTCATAGTAAATGTACATTTTTTAAAAATTTTTATTGAACTTACCAGTTTTTGGAACTTTGGAAAAATTGTAATTTTGGCCTAGTTGCATAATATATCTTCTTTTTATAACCAGTATGTCAGAAATACATATTTGCACTTTCCTATCTTATATGTTGTATTTTTCACCATACAATGATTTTATGAATATTTTCACACGATATAAATTTCTAACTATCTGATCACAATAAGTTGTAATGGAAGAATTCTGTGTATTTGCGATAACGGTGTGTTTTCTTTGCTCTTAATTTCACATGTCAACCACCTAAAGCATGAATATCAGAGATTGTAAATATAAAAGCGCAGTTAGAATTAGAAGAATTAGCTGCAACAGATCCGTGGATTCATCATTATAATCTGTCTCGGACGAAAATCAACTAATAGTATTTCCCCGATGACACACAAATATTATTGACAGCCATGATAAATTTAGCGGGAGTACATTAGGTGGGGCAAATTTCGAGCAGATGAAAAAATGTCTTGGCAACTAGTATTGCACGCAAAAATATTTGTGGTGTTCCTTGGAGAGACTGACCTATTCACGAAAATGAAGTGATCTGAAAACAATTAATATAGTTGACTGTACTAATACAGCTATACTGCAATGTGACATAATAAAACCCATAAGTGCTCCTTCTAATGAAATAGAACAAGCTGTTTTATAGAACTCCATGCTTAAACTTTTATATAAACATGTGCAAGGATTGCATGTTATTACGATTCCAAAGTTACAAAGCATATTCCTTGTACACGAAATCGGATTTATTAGGATTTACGGAATTAACTGGTCATTTGTCTTTAAAGGTTCATATTTAAACATATTCAAAATACTTTTCACCAATACGCTTAAAACTTTTGACTTTGGATTTCAAGATGATCGTTTTCCACTTTTAACCCTTTCGGACCGACGCCTCGTACGGCTTGAGTGAATATTCATATTAATAATACATACCTAACAATAAATTTATAAAGACCACTCCAGATTCTAATCAATAAATAAATGTAAAATGTTTATTTCGACGATTTCTGACTTTGTACAATAAATATTTCAGAAACACTCTTCGCGTTGCTCCTACATTGCTTTACTTTTGCACGTAAAAACGTTCATACGCATTTCAGGATCCAATTAAGTACGAAACTCGAGCAGTGCCTGTATATAACAGCACGTGAGATGCGAAAGAGCGGTAATAAGGGGAAATTGAGAGATGTCTGGATGAAGAGGGCACAACGACTTGTTCCGAGACGTAGTCGGAAAATGGCGCGTTTGTTGAGACGAGCACAACTTTTCTCTGTTTGTGACGTGTCAAATCCTTCCCGGATGTTGGCCATTCCTCAAGGTCCTTCACAGTTGCGCTTATAGCGTGCAGTTTGGGATGTTATACGGGCGAAGATAGAGACACTAAATTTCAAGAACGAGTTAGAACGTTTATTAGGGTTTTATATAATCACTGTCACTGAAAGACCGAACTGCGGAAATTGGGAGATTCACAGGGATTGAATTTCGTCGCCGACTGTTATATATAGATAACTTGTTGATCATTCATGGAAGTAATGAGAAGGTGCCGTTAACAAGAAGATTCTGTCTTAACAGATGTGTGACGACGTGTGCGGATATTTATAACAAGAGTTTGCGTTATATCGATTAACAGGTGAATTTATTACTTAATCCTTTCAAAACTGTTTCGACTTGAGACAGTCAAATTTAGTTGTAAATTCGAATTATCAATCTCCTAAAATTTCTTGCACATTGCTTCATTGTGAATGGGCCTCTATTATTAGATTACTTAAAATTTAGTACCGCAATTTCTTCCTGTCAAAAGCCTGTTAAGTCTAAAATATCAGCGCGGTAATATCATTGGTAGGGAGTTTTCAAAAAGTGATTACGGTATATAGATAAAATGAGACGGTGCCGTTAACAAGAAGATTCTGTCCTAACAGATGTGTGACGACGTGTGGGGATATTTATAACAAGAGTTTGCGTTATATCGATTAACAGGTGAATTTATTACTTAATCCTTCCGAAACTGTTTCGACTCGAGACAGTCAAATTTAATCGCAGATTCTAACTATGAGTCTACTAAAACTTGCACATTGTTCATTGTGAATGCCTACATTTTTTTTAAAATCTTGATTGAACTTCCTCTCGAAACTGTTAAGTGTAAAATAAAACGGTAATATCATTTGTAGGTAGTTTTCAAAATATATCGGTATATAGATTATAACAAGTAAGATTCTGAAATACATATGTGTGACACGTTGGGGATATTTATATGTTGTATTTTTCGATTAACAGGTGATTATTATGAATATGTTTCACTCGAGACGATATAAATTTCTAACTATCTGATCACAAAATTTCTTACACATTACTTCATTGTGAATTCTCTATTTTGCGATAACGGTGTGTTTTCCTCTCAAGAAGTCTGTTAAGTGTAAAATATCACCACCTAACATCATTGAATATCAAAAAGAGATTGTATATATAAATGAGACAGTTAGAATTAACAAGAATTCTGCAACAGATGTGTGACGACGTTCATATTTATAACAAGAGTTTGCGTTATATCGATTAACAGGTGAATTTATTACTTAATCCTTCCGAAACTGTTTCGACTCGAGACAGTCAAATTTAATCGCAGATTCTAACTATGAGTCTACTAAAATTTCTTACACATTACTTCATTGTGAATGGGCCTCTATTGTTAGATTCCTTAAAATCTAGTACTGCAATTCCTTCCTCTCAAGAAGTCTGTTAAGTGTAAAATATCAGCACGGTAACATAATTTGTAGTTAGTTTTCAAAAAGTGATTACGGTATATAGATTAAATGAGACGGTGCCGTTAACAAGAAAATTCAGTCCTAACAGATGTGTGACGACGTGTGGGGATATTTATAACAAGTTTACGTTATATGGATTAACAATACTTAATCCACAATTCGACTCGAGACATAAATTTAATCAGATCTAAATGAAATATTTTATATAAACATGTGCTTCATTGTGAATGTTATTGTTAGATTCCTTAAAATTTAGTACCGCAATTTCTTCCTGTCAAAAGCCTGTTAAGTCTAAAATATCAGCGCGGTAATATCATTTGTAGGTAGTTTTCGAAAATTTAAACGGTATATAGATAAAATGAGACTGCCGTTAACAAGAAAACTCGCTTAAAGATGTTGACGACGTGTACGGATATTTATAACAAGAGTTTGCTATATCGTTTTGGACTTTTAACCGAAACTGTTTCGACTCGAGACAGTCAAATTTAATCGCAGATTCTAACTATGAGTCTACTAAAATTTCTTCACATAATTCATTGTGAACCTAACATTATTAGATTTATAAAATTTAGTACCCAGATTCTTCTGTCAAAAGCCTGTTAAGTTAAAATATCAGCGCGGTAATACCATTTGTAGGAAGTTTTCAAAAAGTGATTGCGGTATATAGATTAAATGAGACGGTGCCGTTAACAAGAAGATTCTGTCCTAACAGATGTCTGACGACGTGTCCGGATATTTATAACAAGAGTTTACGCTATATCGATTGACAGGTGGATTTATTCCTTAACCCTTCCGAAACTGTTTCGACTCGAGACAGTCAAATTTAATCGCAGATTCTAACTATGAGTCTACTAAAATTTCTTACACATTACTTCATTGTGAATGGGCCTCTATTGTTAGATTCCTTAAAATTTAGTACCGCAATTTCTTCCTGTCAAAAGTCTGTTAAGTCTAAAATATCAGCGCGGTAATATCATTGGTAGGGAGTTTTCAAAAAGTGATTGCGGTATATAGATTAAATGAGACGGTACCGTTAACAAGAAAATTCAGTCCTAACAGATGTGTGACGACGTGTCCGGATATTTATAACAAGAGTTTACGCTATATTGTTTGACAGGTGGATTTATTCCTTAACCCTTCCGAAACTGTTTCGACTCAAGAGAGATCGTAGATTCTAACTATGAGTCTACTAAAATTTCTTGCACATTGCTTCATTATGAATGGGCCTCTATTGTTAGATTCATTAAAATCTAGTACCCCAATTTCTTCCTTTCAAAAGTCTGTTAAGTATAAAATATCAGCGCAGTAATATCACTTGTAGGTAGTTTTCGAAAAGTGATTATGCTACATAGATAAAATGAGACGGTGCTGTTAACAAGAAAATTCTGTCTTAACAGATGTCTGACGACGTGTCCGGATATTTATAACAAGAGTTTACGCTATATCGTTTGACAGGTGGATTTATTCCTTAACCCTTCCGAAACTGTTTCGACTCAAGATAGTCAAATTTAATCGTAGATTCTAACTATGAGTCTACTAAAATTTCTTGCACATTGCTTCATTGTGAATGGGTTTCTATTATTAGATTACTTAAAATCTAGTACCCCAATTTCTTCCTTTCAAAAGTCTGTTAAGTATAAAATATCAGCGCGGTAATATTATTTGTAGGTAGTTTTCGAAAAGTCATTACGGTATATAGATAAAATGAACCGGTAAGTTTTTTGCTCTGTATTTTATTAGTTCTCTTTTGCATATTTTTATACAGCTAGTTCAAATGACGTACTTCTTTTCGTGAAAAAAACTGTGGACCATATATATATCCCATAGGTTTCAAACGCTGTTTTTATATTACTTTTTTGCTAATACATACTTAAGAGCCTACGATATAAAATGAGCCGGTAAGTTTTTGCTTTGTATTTTATTAGGTCTCTTTTGAATATTTTTATGCAGCCAGTTAAAATGACGTACTTCTTTTC
This sequence comes from Cryptocheilus praepositus, assembly GCA_033815515.1. Taxonomy (NCBI): domain Eukaryota; kingdom Metazoa; phylum Arthropoda; class Insecta; order Hymenoptera; family Pompilidae; genus Cryptocheilus; species Cryptocheilus praepositus. Next base: position 364,349 of record JAWWQZ010000232.1, read on the forward strand.
GTGAAGAAACTGTGGACCATATATATATCCCATAGGTTTCAAACGCTGTTTTTATATTACTTTTTTTGCTAATACATACTTAAGAGCCTACGATATGAAATGAGCCGGTAAGTTTTTGCTTTGTATTTTATTAGGTCTCTTTTGAATATTTTTATACAGCCAATTCAAATGACTTACTTCTTTTTGTGCAAAGAGCTGTGGACCATATATATATCCCATAGGTTTCAAACGCTGTTTTTATATTACTTTTTTTGCTAATACATACTTAAGAGCTTACGATATAAAATGAGCCGGTAAGTTTTTGCTTTGTATTTTATTAGCTCTGTTTTGAATATTTTTATACAACCAATTCAAATGACTTACTTCTTTTTGTCCGAAAAACTGTGGACCATATATGTCCCATGGGTTCCAAACGCTGTTTTTATAAAAAGTGATCAGTGCGCAAATCGATATCCATAAATAAAATGAGACGGATACAGTAATGTACATTGTTTTTTAAAATTGTCTTTATAATATAAATTCAAATATATACAGATGTGTGACAGATACAGCTTTCATGTACCGATATATAAAATTAATAACAAGAATACAAAAAATAATCAATTAATTCTTATGTGAACGATTTGGCAACTGTAAAAAAGTAATAAAGTTAAATTCAGTGTTTAAATTTTTTAGATTTTTGTTACAGAAAAGTTAGTTGTTATATATTTTTATTACAGATTTTCCATAAAAATGAATGATGATAGTTCCGTTATAATATATTATTTGTGATTACTTCATCAGCAATATAAATAATGTCTCCTTCATCAGTTGTATCAATTGCTTACATTATGAATGGGCCTCTATTGTTAGATTCATTAAAATCTAGTACCCCAATTTCTTCCTTTCAAAAGTCTGTTAAGTATAAAATATCAGCGCGGTAATATTATTTGTAGGTAGTTTTCGAAAAGTGATTACGGTATATAGATAAAATGAGTTGGTAAGTTTTTTGCTTTGTATTTTATTAGGTCTCTTCTGAATATTTTTATACAGGCAGTTCAAATGACATACTTCTTTTCGTGAAAAAAACTGGGGACCATATATATATCCCATAGGTTTCAAACGCTGTTTTTATATTACTTTTTTTCCTAATACATACTTAAGAGCCGTTCAGTGCACAAATCGATTAACTCCATAAAACAAAAGGTTGAGAAGTGCGATACAGTAATGTACATTGTTTTTTAAAATTGTCTTTATAATATAAATTCAAATATATATTGTAGAATCCATAAATACAGATACAGCTTTCATCTATCGGTATATAAAATGAATAAGAAAGAAAAATCAAAAGATAATCGTCAGTGATATTTTTATTACAGATTTTCCATAAAAATGAATGTTGATCAAAATTAATTCATCAGCAATATAAATAATGTCTCCTTCATCAGCTGTATCAATCTACTAAAATTTCTTGTTCATTGATTCATTGTGAATGGGCCTCTACTGTTAGATTCCTTAAAATCTAGTACCGCAATTTCTTCCTGTCAAAAAGTCCGTTAAGTGTAAAATATCAGCGCGGTGATATCACTTGTAGGTAGTTTTCAAAAAGTCATTACGGGATATAGATAAAATTAATTGGTAAGTTTTTTGTTTTCTATCTTATTAGTTCTCTTTTGAACATTTTTATGTAGTCAATTCAAATTACTTAATTCTTTATGTACAAAATATATAATATATACATCTATATCCTAGCCGTTTCACAAACCGGGATAAAGATGTCCCAGCAGTCTTATAGGTTCCAAAAGCTGTTTTTATATTACTTTTTTTGCTATTGCATATAATACACTACATGTGTATCAATTCAGAACAAATTTTGTCATAATGTTTTGATAAGACTAATGGGACATACAGGTATACCAGTACGCAGGTCGAGTGGGACATACATAAATGTCCGAGGATTTAACTTTCCACTGATGTAAAAAAAATGATTTTTTTTTACCTTTAGCCTATCATAACGAATAAATTCTTCGCCTGAAGTATTAAAAATGTAACCAGCTTCTTTCATTTTCTTTAAAAAAAATCCGTCTCGAAAAGGTTAAAGATTATACAACATGATTGAATTGTGTTGAAACTATAACAACGTGGATGTATACTATACCAAAGTGATGAACCACATTCTGCTATTAATTGCACTTACGTAACTTTAGACTTTATTGTTTGCGAGTTTAGCTCATTTTTACGATTATTATATGTGGTGATCACCGTTGACTACAAGGGTATTTATAGTCTTAAAGAACCGGCATGAGCAAATTAACTATATATTATACATCAGACGAACAAATCCAATTATTTCAATCTTTTACTGTTCAGTTTGACTACTAAAAAAGTGCATCTTCTGCCGAAACCTTGGAAACTTATAATTTTATATTATGTTTTTGTCCGTAAATAGCGCAAACATTCGCACGCTCAGCTCAATGTAACCTACCTCTTTTATTTTCTAAAAAAAAAATCCGTCTTGAAAAGGTTAATGCTTCTACATGTTTCTTGATTCGGGAACGTCTCGTCACACATATTAAGAACGCTGTATAGCAGCGATTATCCTTGCGATTGGACCTTTAATGATTCAATAAAAATGAAAAGGTTCCAGTAAAAGATTGAGTAGGGGCTAATCGCTGCCACATGACATCCTTAATTCTTCTGAAGTGGCGCTCGTCGGGTGTGAAACACGTAGAGACGTTAAGGAATAAATCAATCTGTCAACCGAATTAAGACACTCCTGTTGTATAAGGTGTCTCCTGTTTTTTTGACGGCCCTGCTCCAGCACATTCTACAAATAGAAAGAGGAGAAAAAATGTTATTTGAAGCTGGATTAAAAACAAAATAACAATATTTGAACGTGTTTATCTTATAATTCCAAAAGATCATCCTTGTAGATGAGTGCAAGCTTGAATTCAGTGCTTTATGAAACTTATTATCGCACAAATTTTCTGATTATTCTCGTACATTTCTAGTAATTGTGGTATTCATTTGTTGTACTAATTCTTTTGTAAAATAACATTTGTACAATAAACCTTATCCTTCAAATTAACCCGAATTTTAAAAGCAAGAGGCGTGAATCGGATGGTTTCAAAGGCTATTACTTAGTTCAATGTCAATTCATTAGACATGGCGGTCTGTTTTGTCTCAGTTTATGTTTCTTCAGAAAATACTACCAGTAAAACGGCTTTTAATTCGAAGTGAGTATTTCACCTCTAGGAGATTAACACATTTCGTGCCAAATCGTTTTCGCCTAACTTGTCGTTCAGGCCATTTGATGTTTTCACTAAAGGTTGATATATTATTACACAATATTTTGTTACTTTATCGGTCTATAAGTAATTAGCTTGTTTAGAGTAGTTATGGTAGACGTGGCGCTGCAATCAGTTCGATTGTAAAAATCCATCAGTACGGAACTTTTCTATTAGTAAAAAGGACGTACTGCATTCGATTTTGTTGAGTAAAAACAGGGGAAAAAATATATATCAAAGGATAATGTAGTTAAATATACAGAGATAGCATTTCTTGCGACAAACTGTAGAAAATGACATGAAATTGAAAAGCGGAATGGCAAATTGGTGATAGTAAGGAAACGTTGCGTTTCATGCTATAAATAAAATGTAAAAAAATTCGCTACTGAAGTAGCAAGACAAAAAACTAGAAGAGTTTTGCAGCGGTTGCCCAAACAATCTATATTTATGCATATCTTGCTTTAACAAATTCAACCATTACCTCTAATTATTAATTATTGTACATAAAACAATTAAACAATTTTATGTATTTTATTTGTTATATATTGCATTTTTTATAATGCCTCATTCTTTTAGTGGAAATATATTTCAAAGAATTAAATTTGTCGTAAAATGTATGCTTGCAGCGCAATAAATAAATATGTCTACGTGTTCAATTTATGTTACACGTGGCCTGAGGATCAAGCTTAACGTGTACCATACATGATACACGTGGCACAGAACGTGTCAATGGACGAGAAGATTATTGAATAATCTACATCTTTGTGCTTGGGGCGATCGGAAACTGGTTCGGGCTCATTTTGATCACAACAATATAAAGAATATTGTTTAGATTCTTGTAATGTCATCAGACATCAACTACCTCCTCCCTTGCTTACTACATGTACTATATATACTACTGTGATCAAAGAAAAGTAAGACTCTCCAAATAAAACCCAAACGGCTTATTTAATTTATAAATTTATTTCATCCTCTTTAAAGTAGTCACTATTGAGGACGATACACTTTGCCAATGTTTTTTCCAATCTTCAAAACAACGGTTAACTCTTTGCGCTCGACGCGCTTTTCTCTCGGGCTGACCAGCAACTCGACAGTCATCCGCCTATTTCATGAGTTCGTTTCTGTTAACTGAAAATAATTTTAAGCACAATGGGACACTTTAAACTGGTACATTTTAACATTACATACATTTATTTAACTTAATGAAGGATATTTATTAAGGATTACGTTCTATAACTTTTCTTCTTGTGGTATTTTGTAAAACAATCTCCAATGTGCATTCTTGGCTTGTCGGGGCATGTGTCACAATAGTACAAAGTTTGTCGTCTTTGGCCGGACTTTCGTTGGGAACAAACTTTGCAATCCTTTTTTTGTCCCATCAAAATAACATGCAGCTTCCCATTGAGTCGGATCATTTCAGAAGTGCTCTGTGAAGTAGAAGCTGTGCTACGTTGGCTTTTGGCTTTTGGCCACTTTGGCTTTCAGATTCACTATCGATTATTCGGATTTTTCGTCTTCTTACACCTATAACGTCGTCACTATCTTCATCACTTCCGTCTTCATTCTCATGGGCAAGCTGTCTATGTAGTGATGTCATTTCGTTCGTTATTGCCAAAAAATTGAACTCATCTTCACTAGAAGTCATTTCTTCGTCGTGTTCCATGCTTATTGGGCTCACTAACTTTGAAAGAAATATTGCGATTGCCAAGAAGGTTGAATTGGAACTAATGTCGAAGACAGAGTCCAACCCGCGTTTGCAAGTATTTTTGAGATAAGACATTTTATCTCAAAAGTGGGAAGACGGTGATTGGTTCTTTTTGTACCTTTTTTTGAAAGAAGCGAATTGAAAGAAGCGTTGCGACGTCTATCAGCGTTCTATTATTCTCAAGGCATAATGCACGCATTGAAATTCGTTTGTGTTTTTGAGATAAGACATCTTTATAGCTATGTAGAAACCTCATACAATGATCTACAAAAGGCCAGGTAGACTTGTCAAGCGATATTCGTTAGGCCAAAGACAAATAAACACCGTTACCAGTCAATTTACCGCATCGATGCGAGTGGTGCCTGAGAGGCACCGGTCGAGCTGGCGCAGCACATGCCGTGGTGCCTGAGAGGCACCGGTCGAGCGCAAAGAGTTAATTTATAAATTTATTTCATCCTCTTTAAAGTAGTCACTATTGAGGACGATACACTTTGCCAATGTTTTTTCCAATCTTCAAAACAACGGTTAAATTAGATTTCCGGAATGGTCTCCAAGGCGTGCACCGATTCTCGTTGAATCTCTTCAATGGAATCAAAACGATGACCCCGAAGCGGTTTTCTAAGACGAGCGAATAGGAAGAAGTCACACGGATCTAAATCCGACGAACACGGTGGTTGTGGAACGATATGGGTCGAATTTTTGGCCAGATAATCACGAATAATCAATGCAGTGTGCAACGGTGCATTATTGTGGTGTAAAAAGGCTGAGTTGTTTCGCTACAATTCCGGCCTCTTTTTGCGAATAGCTTCACGCAGACGACGCATAACATTCAAATATTATTTCTTGTTAACAGTTTCCATCGGTTGACGTCGAAGGGCGCCCAGGGCGTTCGTCACCTTCAACACGTTCTCTACCTTTTTTGAATAATTTGTACTAATCAAAAACACTTGCTCTGAATAGTGTATTGTCTCCAAAACCCTTTTCTAACATTTCTAACGTGTCGGAAGCCGAAATTACATTTTTGTAGCAAAATTCGATACAAATTCTTTGCTGAATTTTTTCATTCATACTGAAAACCACCGAAAGCACTTTTTTAGGTTGTAATAAACAAGCGTATCTCAACAACTACTAAAGATTTTGACATGAAATTTTTTATAGATGTCTTCTAGAGTGCTGCCAGCCTAACAAAAAAAAAATAACTTGTTTAGAGAAGCCTGCGCGATTTAAATGGGAAAGTCATACTATTTTTTTATCACAGTAGTATATTATTTACTATATATTCTATAAAAATCACGATACGACGCTGACACACTTTTTATTATTTCCGCAGACAGCTAAAATCGTACCGTAGTCGTATTTTGTTCATCCTGGTGCCGCATTACAAAGTGTGCAAAGTAACTTACATGTATATTAATCCAAGGATCGACTAACTTTTTCAATCAACCAATCTGATGGATACTCTTTAATCAGCGTATCACGATTAATGTCAACAACACCCAAAATTAATATGTTATAAAACATAAAAACACTTTTATTTCATATCTATCTTTTTTCCAGTCTCCGTATCACAGTTTGGCCCAAAATATTCCAATCCTAACTTAACTTGTTCCCAAACTGTCACAATTCAATTTAATCTAGAATGACAATATGAGAGAGCTTACTGTATTTTTGTTTAAATTCATCTTTAAATACACAATCCATGAATTCATCAATTTGCGTTCCATTCGACACTATCACGCTCCATAATTGTCATTAAATGCAATTTTTGAGTGATGTTGAACACTACATTCACAGGAATGTTTTCCGCAGTGTCCTCTTTTTAATTTCAACGTAATTCATTAAAACAGCGTAATTTAAATGATATACTGCTAAATACCATTTAAATCTAATATACACACTAATACCAAATAATACATGACAAATGTGTATCAAGAAAAGTAACTCACTGTGCGTGAATATTTTTTTCGCGTATAAATGTTCTAAAGACCTTAATTTCATATTCAAATTCACATAATTAATAGCACGCAACGCTTATCACAATCGCCGGTCCAACGCTTTTAAGTACTAAAGTTGTGGCACGCAAAATGTAATTAGACCCCAATTGATGCATTCGCTAATATCTGCATACTTCCGCATACTGGATAAATCTGTTCTAATAATAAACTTCCGCTGAAGCGCTTTTCTCTAATCGCTGATTGCTGTTCAGTGAACAGTAATGGTGTCGTCGAGCACTACATGTTGCAGTTCGAAACTTTGTTACCCCTTATCTGTGTAGCAACGTGTTAAATCCTTACTGTACTTTGACTACTTGTGAAACTTTTTACTGATTCGACTGATACTGACTGGTGTTTCACACTGTATACTGGATTACTGGTATTTTGTACGACATTGTTTATCGATTGTTGAAATAAGTAACCTTTTTTCCTTTTTTAGCATTTACAAAATAGATTCATGACGCAAATTGCCTTTTGACACACGTTTATTTAAGTTGAAAATAGTTTTCTGGTTCCTTTTTTCCTAAATATTTGCTATCAGAGCCTCAACGAAAAATTAACTGGCACAACCCGGAAATGTTATTCTTATAATACGACATTAAGTGTCACCAACTTTTGTAGAATGTATTTGTAACGTTTTAGATAAGTGAAATAAGTGGCCTTTTTGCCGTTTTTAACATTTACGAAGCTTCGGGAAATAGATTCATGACGCAAATTGCCTTTTAACACACGTTTATTTAAGTTGAAAATAGTTTTCTGGTTTCTTTTTTCCTAAATATTTTATCCTCAACAAAAGAAATATATTGACATTAAGTGTACGTTTGTAGAATGTATTTCAACGAAAAATGAAATAAGTGATCTTTTTGCCTTTCTTAGCATTTACGAAGCTTCGGGAAATTGATTCATGACGCAAATTGCCTTTTGGCACACGTTTATTTACATTGAAAATAATTTTCTGGTTCTTTTTTTCCTAAATATTTGCTATCAGAGCCTCAACAAAAAATTAACTAGAACAACCCGAAAGTTTTATTTTTATAATATGACATTAAGTGTCACTAACTTTTGTAGAATGTATTTGTAACGTTTTAGATAAGTGAAATAAGTGGTCTTTTTGCCTTTGTTTAGCATTTACGAAGCTTCGGGAAATAAATTTATAACGCAAATTGCCTTTTGACAATGTTTAGATTTATAAAGCAAATTGCCGAATTATTTGTTTAACACTTTTGTAGAATGTATTTGTAACGTTTTATTGAAATAAGTTGAAAACAGCAAATTGCCTTTTCCTGGAAAATAGTTTTCTTTTTTCCTAAATATTTGCTATCAGAGCCTCAACAAAAAATTAACTAGCACAACCCGGAAGTTTTATTTTTATAATACGACATTAAGTGTCACCAACTTTTGTAGAATGTATTTGTAACGTTTTAGATAAGTGAAATAAGTGGCCTTTTTGCCTTTTTTAACATTTACGAAGCTTCGGGAAATAGATTCATGACGCAAATTGCCTTTTGACATACGTTTATTTACGTTGAAAATAGTTTTCTGGTTCCAATTTTCCTAAATATTTGCTATCGAAGCCTCAACGAAAAATTAACTGGAACAACTCGGAAGTTTTATTCTTATAATACGAGATTAAGATTTACTAACTTTTGTAGAATGTATTTGTAATGTTTTACATAAGAGAAATAAGCAGATTTACAAACTGTCACACACCTATATCGCTGTACTATAGGTGACAAATGTATTTTATGACCTGCGTGTCGCATACGCGTGACATATTTAATTAAGAGGAAATTAATTAAATTGGAAGGCGAAACAAAGTAAAAGCAGTTTTCATAGTGAAATACGAGTTATTTATTTACATACTGATTATTAAATATTGTTCTTATGTATATACATGCATCTTACACTTACTTTTTAGTTTTAACATTTAACAAATTGTTTGTGACACGATTTGAAGAAGTCAGTAACCATAAATTGATAGAAAACACATATCACGTGTTTGTAAAAAAATCTACGCGTTACGAAGCATATTCTACAAACGGACGAAAGAAAAAAAAATGTTACTTGTGTGTGAAGCTCGATTAGAACAGCTTTACCGTAAAATGATAAATAAATTAAACTGAATTAGGTAACAGCTTCTGAAATCGCCCGGTTTTATATCTCATAATTTTTATCACATGAAGCATTATTAGCAGAATAAATTAATAGTACAATTACTGAAATGCTACAAACTTATCAGGAAATTTGTGCTGTAATCAATTCCACAAAGCATCAATATCAATCTTGTATTCATATACAAGAACAGTATTTTGAAATTATAAGATGAACTCACCAGATCATTCATATTTTGCAAAGTAAAATCCGCTATCAGTTGCTTTTTTTCATTTGTTTGTAAATTTATAATGAAGCGTTGCCAATCTGCGTTCAAAGAACATTTTTTTCTTGCTTTCCACTTGTAGAATATGATCCCCCAATTTGTACGGAAAACCTGGGTCATTCTGTATATATGGAGCGAGCGGATTAATGAAATCAACAAATCAATTAATTTCTCCTGATATTCAGATGGTCTAAGGATTGTATTATTTTTTGTACAAATGGAAACATACATATTTGAGCCGTTTATTTTGAAAGTGGCCTAACTCCGTTTTTCAATATTCTCCGATTACCATGGTTACATGTACAAATTCAAAACGAAATGTTATTTATCAGTAAATGTTATTTATCTCGATTTGAAGATAAATGGAGTTAGGCCACTTTCAAAATAAACGGCTCATTTATTTGTTTTCGAAAATATGTAACCTAACGAAGTTCATAAATCACGTATAATCTAAACAGTTTCCTGAATTGGCCTGCCGTGGTCCTTTTCAGATGTTCTAGAATAGAATATTACGTATATATAATATATACGTTATATAATACGTATATATGTAACCTAACGAAGTTCATGAATCACGTATAATCTAAACAGTTTGCTAAATTCGCCTACCGTGGCCCTTTTCAGACGTTCTATAATATTTTCAAAGCATTTCACACCACGTTTATGTTGATATCTATGTATACATATGAATAATCCGACTACTGAAATATGTCCATGGGCGTAAAACTTAAAACTCATACATCGTACATAATAGAGGTACAGCAAAGTGTTAATTCTTTCAATACAACGCTTTTTCATTGAAGATGTTTATTGTTATGATAGTATAAAGTACTGTGCAAGTTAATAAACTTCGAAACCAAACTCTTTAAAGGAGGATCCAAGAATCCTCATACATAAAAGTTTTTTTAGAACATAATGAGACTAGACGTCTTCAACAAAAAAAGGACTTTAAAAAATCTTTAAAACTTCCAAAGGTTAAAATACATTAAACTTCCTTACGTGCTATTTACTCTCTGAAAGTTTATCGTGTATTATAGTTTTCGCACAATGTCCTGAGCGAAAAATATCTTTCATGAATACTCGACACCTTCGCAACGCAACAAAAGATTATTTGTCATTGAAACGCACTCTCAGACATTCCTTCTTCCTTTTCAAACAATTTCGAATTTTCCGCCGCGTCAATCCTGACGCACAAAATTGCACGCAGTCTGCCTCCGAAGAAAGAGCGAACAATGACCGGCGGGAAGGAAACTAAATGTCAGATGTCTGAGACGTGGATAGGGAAAGAAGGAAGAAAGGGCAAAGCAAAGCAGATGCTTTGCATTTTATAATTAGTGTCTTCCGACGATGACACAAATACAATTACTGTAGAAAGTATTTATGCACCGACCAACTTCGAAGAAGAAGTGTGAAATTGTAGTTTATTAACAAACGCTTGGCACACAAACAAGGTTATATGCGTCAATTTTTCCTGTGCACAGTACATTTTTGTGTTTTTAGTGTCATTGATGCTATATGTTAGAAAAATGTACTCGCACATTACACAAGTATGCGTGATTGCTAATTTGCAACTTACAAGGTGAAAGTATTGTAATTAAAAAGTTTTTTTTTATCCTTCCGACTAATGTCGTGGATGTACATATTTAAATTTTTGCAATATTTTAAATTATTGCAATTGTTACAATTTACAAGGTGAAAGTGTTGTAATCAAAACGTATTTTTTTATCTTTCCGACAGGTGTCGCGAAGGTATCTATTTATATTTTCTATTCCGACGGTATATATTCTGGAAAATTTATATAATAGACGTAGTATAACAACATTGCTTGCAATTGTTACAACTTACAAGATGAAAGTGTTGTAATTAAAAAGTTTTTTTTTATCTTTCCGACAGGTGTCGTGGAGGTACTACATATTTAAATTTTCTATTTCGACGGTACATGTTCTGGAAAATGTCTACAATAGACGTAGTGTAACAACATTGCTTGCAATTGTTACAATTTAGAAGGTGAAAGTGTTGAAATCAAAACATATGTTCTTGTCTTTTCGAAAAGTGTCGTGTAGGCAGCTACTTATATTTTTCTACTCCGACGGTATATGTTGTAGAAAATCTCTGCAATAGACGTAGTGTAACAACATTGCTTGCAATTGTTGCAACTTACAAGGTGAAAGTATTGTAATTAAAAAGTTTTTTTTTATCTTTTCGACAGGTGTCGTGGAGGTACATATTTATATTTTCTATTCGGACGGTACATGTTCTGGAAAATCGCTACAACAAACGTAGTGTAACAACATTGCTTGCAATTGTTACAACTTACAAGGCAAAAGTGTTGTAATCAAAACAGATGTTTTTATTTTTCCGACAGGTGTCGTGGAAGTATCTATTTATATTTTTTATTCCATCGATATAGATTTTGAAAAATGTCTACAATACACGTAATCTAACAACATTGCTTGCAATTGTTACAACTTATAAGGTGAAAGTGTTGTAATTAAAACGTTTTTTTTATCTTTCCGACAAGTGTCGTGGAAGTACCTATTTATATTTTCTATTCCGACGGTATATGTTTTGAAAAAACTCTACAATAGACGTAGTGTAACAACATTGCTTGGAATTGTTGCAACTTACAAGGTGAAAGTATTGTAATTAAAAAGTTTTTTTTTAACTTTTCGACAGGTGTCGTGGAAGTACATATTTATATTTTCTATTCGGACGGTACATGTTCTGGAAAATCGCTACAACAAACGTAGTGTAACAACATTGCTTGCAATTGTTACAACTTACAAGGCAAAAGTGTTGTAATCAAAACAGATGTTTTTATCTTTTCGACAGGTGTCGTGGAAGTATCTATTTATATTTTTTATTCCATCGAAATAGGTTTTGAAAAATGTCTACAATACACGTAATCTAACAACATTGCTTGAAATTGTTACAACTTACAAGGTGAAAGTGTTGTAATTAAAACGTTTTTTCTATCTTTCCGGCAAGTGTCGTGGAAGTACTTATTTATATTTTCTATTCCGACGGTATATGTTTTGGAAAATCTCTACAATAGACGTAGTGTAACAACATTGCTTGCAATTCTTACAATTTAAAAGGTGAAACTGTTGTAACTAAAACATTTATTTTATCTTTACGACAGGTGTCGTGGAGATATCTTCATATATTTTTTATTCGGACGGTATATGTTCTGGAAAATGACTACAATAGACGTGGAGTAACAACATTTCTTGTAATTGTTGCAATTTACAAGTCGAAAGTATTGTAATTAAAAAGTTTTTTTTTATCTTTCCGACAAGTATCGTGGATGTACATATTTAAATTTTCTGTTCCGACGGTATATGTTCTGGAAAATCTCTACAACAAACGTAGTGTAACAACATTGCTTGCAATTGTTACAACTTACAAGGCAAAAGTGTTGTAATCAAAACAGATGTTTTTATCTTTCCGACAGGTGTCGTGGAAGTATCTATTTATATTTTTTATTCCATCGAAATAGGTTTTGAAAAATGTCTACAATACACGTAATCTAACAACATTGCTTGAAATTGTTACAACTTACAAGGTGAAAGTGTTGTAATTAAAAAGTTTTTTTTATCTTTCCGACAAGTGTCGTGGAAGTACATATTTAAATTTTCTGTTCCGACGGTATATGTTCTGGAAAATTTATACAATAGACGTAGTGTAACAATAGTGCTTGCAATTGTTACAAGTTAAAAGGTGAAACTGTTGTAATTAAAACATTTATTTTATCTTTACGACAGGTGTCGTGGAGATATCTTCATATATTTTTTATTCGGACGGTATATGTTCTAGAAAATGACTACAATAGACGTAGAGTAACAACATTTCTTGTAATTGTTGCAACTTACAAGGTGAAAGTATTGTAATTAAAAAGTTTTTTTTTATCTTTTCGACAGGTGTCGTGGAGGTACATATTTATATTTTCTATTCGGACGGTACATGTTCTGGAAAATCGCTACAACAAACGTAGTGTAACAACATTGCTTGCAATTGTTACAACTTACAAGACAAAAGTGTTGTAATCAAAACATATGTTTTTATCTTTCCGACAGGTGTCGTGGAAGTATCTATTTATATTTTTTATTCCATCGATATAGGTTTTGAAAAATGTCTACAATACACGTAATCTAACAACATTGCTTGCAATTGATACAACTTACAAGGTGAAAGTGTTGTAATTAAAACGTTTTTTTTTATCTTTCCAAGTGTCGTGGAAGTACATATTTAAATTTTCTGTTCCGACGGTATATGTTCTGGAAAATTTATACAATAGACGTAGTGTAACAACAGTGCTTGCAATTGTTACAATTTAAAAGGTGAAACTGTTGTAATTAAAACATTTATTTTATCTTTACGACAGGTGTCGTGGAGATATCTTCATATATTTTTTATTCGGACGGTATATGTTCTGGAAAATGACTACAATAGACGTGGAGTAACAACATTTCTTGTAATTGTTGCAATTTACAAGTCGAAAGTATTGTAATTAAAAAGTTTTTTTTTATCTTTCCGACAAGTATCGTGGAAGTACCTATTTATATTTTCTATTCCGACGGTATATGTTCTGGAAACTGTCTACAATAGACGTAGTGTAACAACATTGCTTGCAATTGCTACAATTTACAATGTGAAAGTGTTGTAATCAAGACATTTTTTTTTATCTTTCCGACAGGTGTCAAGAAAGTACATATTTAAATGTTCTATTCCGACGGTATATGTTCTGGAAATTTTCTACAATAGACATAGTATAACAACATTGCTTGCAATTTACTAATATTTGTCTTGCTTCTACTGTGGTTTTCGCACGATTTTGGACCAATTTTAAGCAATAGTTTTCCGTGATAAAGAGTTCCGAACTCTAGTGATAGTTATAACGTTGGAATTAAAGTGGATATAATGTTTTCCAAACCTCTGACGACGCCAGTTAAAATGACAAAGGATTAATATGATCTATTTAAGTTTTATATAAATGTTTGGAATTAAGCTCTGTCCGAGTAGTTATTGCTTTTATATTTCTGTTACGTTTTTGTATACACTTGCTAACCCCACCAATTGTTTGAATAACTATATTTTCTGGCACTGTGTCTATTACAGAGATCGTCGAAAATACGCATAAACTTGTTCTCTAGAAAAAAGTTAGTTGATAACTACATTTATAGAAATATAATAAATATTATATTAATAATAAACTACAATTTCAAGAAGTATTGTTTGAAATCGATCGCTGTACGTATATTTTCTGCATCAACTGTATGCCATTAGGAAGGATACTGCATATAATCGAAATTACAGAATGTTAAAAATTATATGCGTATTTACTGCATTTAACAAAGAAATAGAATATATTGCGTTCCAAGGGAACAATTAATTTGGTTAATACAATTAATTTGGTTTTAATATATTTCAAACATTATTTGAATTTCAAGAATTTTGGAAGTGTTTACCAGTACTTAGGATATTAACTTCTCGCCAGGAAAGCCATGCGTCGAATGTCGCATGTTATTTATCGCCATTATGGAACGCACGTGCTGTGTATGTCATTTGTTAACTGTCTCTTGACATATCCGAGGACGTTATGCACGTCCAGAGCTACTACGAAGAAACATGATTCTTGTGTTCGTTATAAAATCTCGTTTATTTTATAAAAATAAATGGAATTTTGTATAATAAATGAACTTAGTGTGTTTTACATTTACACATTAAATATTTATTAATTAAATTTAGATGGCAAAATGGAGAGTGATAATGAAGGTAGTGATACTGTTCGTTTACGCTCAAAAAGAAAAAAGTGAACAATAATAATTGAACATGACGAAAGTACTAGCATCTGTAACGGTATCTTTGTATCATTTCTCAAAAGGTGTATAGTATTAGACAGGCAATATGATGATTTTATACAAGAAATGCAAAGATCTGTTTCAGCTTCATCACATGGGCATGTCATTTTTAGAGAGTAATAACTGTTACATTGGAAAAAGATTTTTCGAGAATTTTAGTTTAGAACTAATTGTTACGTGTAGCAAGAAATAAATGAAGGCCGTTGATTGAAAAATTTAAAGAAAAAATAAAGAGAGATTAATGTAAATCGAATGAAACCATACTTGTACCTTGCATTTCACATTCCGCATTATCTCGGAACATATCATGCCATGCAAAAGTGCTGACTAACTATTTGCAATACATAGTTAATTTTATCTATACTTATTTAAATACTGTGACTGTAAGTATCGTCCACGTATAATAATGTACTATGTCCCGCCGCTTTTTCTTTCGTCCAAAAAAAACCGGGAAATAATAAGTACACCTATTATATTCAAAATTTCCATAAAAACAATTTAAAATAGTAAGTTACAACTACAGATCGTTTGAAACGTACCGGTACTTTAGACTTATCTGTTCATACCATGACGGGTCATTTGACCCCTTATCAAATAAACGTTGATTTTCAGAAAGAAATTCCCAATTTATCAAAGCGAGAAATTGAATAATGAAATGATATAAGAATTTACAGAAAGTCAAATACGCGATAGAAATAACAATGAATGTACGATTTTGAAATAAATTTTGCAAGGGGTCATTTGACCCCGCTTGGTACGTTTAAAGCTAAAATTGCGGCTTAATAATCGACAGTGCCTAAACGTATGAAAATACATTCACAAAAATACAAAATTTACGTTTAAAAATTGACACTATTATTTTGATAATATTTGTATCGAGGAATTTTCAGAAAGAGATTCCGCATTTATTAAAGCAAGAAACTGAATAATCAGATGACATAAGAATTTACAGAAAGTCAAATGAGCGATAGAAATAGCAATGAATGTACGATTTTAAAGTAAATATTCAAAGGGGTCATTTGACCCCGCTTGGTACGTTTAGTGTTAAAATTGCGGTTTGATAATCGATAATGCCCAAAGGTATGAAAATACATTCGCAAAAATACAAAATTCTCATTTAAAAATTGACAATGTTTAAATTTATCGGATTTAATCGTGCTGCTTGAAAATTATCAATATTTAAGTGAAGATCATTTAAAACTGCAACTTGATAATCGACAATGCCTAAATTTATGAAAACACATTCACAAAAATACAAAATCCTCGTTTAAAAATTGACAATATTATTTTGGTAATATTTATATCGAGGAATTTTTAGAAAGAAATTCCTAATTTATTAAAGCGAGAAATTGGATAATCAGATGAGAAAAGAATTTACAGAAAGTCAAACGAGCGATAGAAATAACAATGAATGTACGATTTCAAAGTAAATTTTGCAAGGGGTCATTTGACCCCGCTTGGTACGTTTAGTGTTAAAATTGCGGTTTGATAATCGATAATGCCCAAATGTATGAAAATACATTCACAAAAATACAAAATTCTCGTTTAAAAATTGACAATATTACTTTGATAATATTTATATTGAAGAATTTTCAGAAAGGAATTCCTAATTGATTAAAGCGAAAAATTGAATAATCAGATGAGAAAAGAATTTACAGAAAGTCAAACGAACGATAAAAAAAAATGAATGTATCATTTTAAAGTAAATGTTGCAAGAGGTCATTTGTCCCCGCTTGGTACGTTTAGTGTTAAAATTGCGGTTTGATAATCGATAATGCCCAACGGTATGAAAATACATTCACAAAAATACAAAATTCTCGTTTAAACATTTACAATATTATTTTGATAATATTTATATTAAGGAATTTTCAGAAAGAAATTCCTAATTGATTAAAACGAAATATTGAATAATCAGATGAGAAAAGAATTTACAGAAAGTCTAATGAACGATAAAAAAAAATGAATGTATAATTTTAAAGTAAATGTTGCAAGAGATAATTTGTCCCCGCTTGGTACGTTTAGTGTTAAAATTGGGGCTTGATAATCGACAACGCCTAAAGGTATGAAAATACATTCGCAAAAATACAAAATTCTCGTTTAAAAATTGACAATATTATTTTGGCAATATTTATATCGAGGAATTTTCAGAAAGAAATTCCTAATTGATTAAAGTGAAAAATTGAATAATCCGATGAGAAAAGAATTTACAGAAAAACAAATGAGCGATAGAAATAACAATGAATGTACGATGTTAAAGTAAACGTTGCAGAGTCATTTGACCCTTGGTGCGTTTAGTATTAAGCATTCTGCCGGCTAATAGAAAATCTCAATTGCTCCGAATTATAAAAGTGACAGCCAATCTTGTGTTTGTCGAGAGCGAACAATCAGCAAATTGGTGTTAAAATTGCGGCTTGACAAAAAGAAAAGAAAAAAGATTACAAAAGAAATTCTTAATTTATTGAAGCGAGAAAATTGAATAATCAGATGACACGAGAATTTACAGAATGTCAAACGAGCGATAGAAATAACGATGACTGTGCGATTTTAAAGTAAATTTTGCAAGGGGTCATTTAACCCCGCTTAGTACAATTAGTGTTAAAATTGCGGCTTGATAATCAACAATGCCTAGAGGTATAAAAATACATTAACAAAAATAAAAATTCTCGTTTAAAAATTGACAATATTACTTTGATTTTATTTACATTGAGGAATTTTTAGAAAGAAATTCCTAATTGATTAAAGCGACAAATTGAACAACCAGATTAAAAAAGAATTTACAGAAAGTCAAACGAGCGATAGAAATAACAATGAATGTGCGATTTTAAAGTAAATTTTGCAATGGGTCATTTGATCCCACTTAGTACGTTTGGTGTTAAAATTGCGGCTTGATAATCGACAATGCCCAAAGATATCAAAATACATTCACAAAAATACAAAACTCTCGTTTAAAAATTGACATTATTATTTTGGTAATATTTATATTGAGAAATTTTCAGAAAAAAATATTCCTAATTTATTGAAGCGAGAAATTGAATAATCAGATGACATAGAAATTTACAGAAAGTCAAACGAGCGATAGAAATAACAATAAATCTATGACGTTAAAGTAAATGTTGCAGAGTCATTTGACCCTTGGTACGTTTAGTATTAAGCATTCTGCCGGCTAATAGAAAATCTCAATTGCTCCGAATTATAAAAGTGACAGCCAATCTCGCGTTCGTCGACAGCGAAGAATCGGGAACACGCCCGTGACCCGGAAACACCGACGAATCGGCGTTGCACAACGGCACATAATTTGTCCAGTGACAGGACTCGCAGAAGAAGTAAAAGCGCGAAGCAACAATGGCCGAACAAAGCAGCGGGACATAATGACGTACGACGTGTACTAAACTGCGAGGCAGCTCGTCCCGGATAAGCTGGCAAAGAAATAGACGCGCATTGGAAATCGCAAGAGTCGGGGCTGCGACGTTTGGATTCAGCCAGAGTGGCAAGAACTGACGAGCTTCGGGAGAATGCACTGGCGCCTTCCTCGTCCCGCTTTGCTCAGACAATGCGTGTGAAAGCGAAGAATCTCGAGGCGCGAGGAACAATAGCGGGTGTCAATGTGCACCAAGCGCCGTGCAAGTCAACAATGGCCCGAACCAAGAATGCATACCCCGGATGTCCTTTCTATTTACTCAAGACAATGTACAGTCGGGGTAGAAAGTATACCTGCGCCGAACAATTTCCAACGAGACTCCGCGAAAATGTACTTCGTTAACACTAGATTGCCCAAGGCAGTCATTTTGACTGTTTTTTAATTTCAATTAGAAAAACAATTATGAAATTGATGACAAAATTTCTTAGAATTTGGTGACTTTTTCTATAACATATAAATGGGTTTATGAATAATTGTAGTTACTTCCGCCCTCCTTTATTTCCGTAAATATATATATGTTATACCTATATTCGCTTTAATCAGAAGCAGTCATTTTGACTGCTTGGTAAATTTAAATAATCAAAAGATTTTTATTTATTGAATTGAGTAAATTTCTTATATTGTCCGGCTTTGTATTGAAATATGATGCATGATAAATTGTCGATTTAGGCGTATACTTGATAAGTGTCAGTTGCTCAATAAGCTAAAGTAGTACTAGTTATTCGAATCTTTATACAGTGTTGTTCTAACAAGTTGTTTATTTTATTTCTTTTGCGCCCTAACTTTATGAAAAAAATGTCGAACAGAAATGAGTTATTGGAAAAGCTAACGAACATAAGTGAAGAGTGCTCCGATATAGAATCAAATGCAACAAATTCTGAACTATCATCTGAAGATGAAGCGGATTATATTCAAAGTGAAACATCTGACGCCGAAGATAGTGATGAAGAGTCGATCACCAATGATGAAAATGAAAGTGTCATCAATATGCCCAGGAAAAGGTGTAGGGTGCTAACTAGTTCAGATTCTGATGAAGAAACTGAAAATACGTTTCAGGAGGTCGAAACAGCTGCTGATGGTACTGTGTGGACAAAAATTGACGAAGGTGGTATTCCTGGAAGGATACCATCTGCTTGTATTTTCAAGAGTGTAAAAGGGCCAACAGGCTACGCAAAAAGGAACATTGTGGCAGATAATCTTATCAGTGCATTATCGTCGATAATAGATAACTATATTATCAAACATATAAGAAAGTGCACAGAAGAATGTCGCCGAATTTTGCGGAACGGTTGGACAATATCATTACCGGAAATAGGTGCATTTATTGGGATTCTATATGCTCGTGGAGCTTACGAGGCAACAAATTTTAAATTGAGTTATTTATGGTCAGCGAAGTGGGGTCCCGAATCTTTTAGAAAAACTATGGCCAGAGAAAAGTTCAAGCAAATCCTACGATTTATTCATTTTGACAAAAGAACCGAATGCAGTAGGCGCCTACAATCAAATAAATTTCCCTTTTGCTTTCGGAAATATGGGTTAAGTTCATTGAAAACAGTCAATTTGTACAGTTAATATTTACTAATAACCTGTTATATAACTGTAAATAACATAAAAAATATTAAAAATTAATTTTAAACAAATTTTTACATATTTGTTATTTTTTTTAATTTATCATTTTGACTGTTTTTGGGCAATATAGGTATACGAGAAATCTCGGGCAATCTAGTGTTAAGTAATTTCTGGCAAACGACGACAAAGGTTTCTGGGTGATTGCGGAATTTCTATGGGACAAAATGCAAAAGAAGTGGATTGTTTGACAAGTTTAGTTTGACAAGTTATTTTAATCTTCGAATTATGGGATGGATGGGTGAGCAACTTAGAAAGACAAGTCCAGTATTGCGAAGAATGATAAATAAAGAATTTTATTTGCGTATAGATAATCAGAAATGTAACAATATGACTAGTTTGTTAATCTCTTGCGCTGGAAATTAATACTAAACGTACCAAGCGTTTAAAATCGTACTTTTGTTCTTATTTGTTTGGCTCATTTGGCTTTCTGTGAATTCTTATATCGTTTGATTATTCAATTTCTCGCTTTAATAAATTCGGAATTTCTTTCTGAAAATCAACGTTTATTTACCAAAATCATAACGTCCCTTCATGACGAGGAATAGGTAGATGTAATGTATTTTGATATCGTTGAGTGGTAATTGTCGATTATAAATATTGCTAATTTAACAGTACGATTAAATCCGATCAATTTAAATATTGTCAATTTTTAAAACGAGATTTTTGTATTTTTCGCTCGAAAGTTGACTTTCTATAAATTTAGGCATTATCAATTTTAATCTGGTTATTCTAAATGATCTTCACTTAAATATTGCTAATTTGCAAGCAGTACGATTAAATCCGATAAATTTAAATATTGTCAATTTTTAAACGAGATTTTTGTATTTTTGTGAAAGTATTTCCATAAATTTAGGCATTATCAATTTTAATATGGCAATTTTAAATGATTCTCACTTAAATATTGCTAATTTGCAAGCAGTATAATTAAATCCGATCAATTTAAATAGTGCAAATTTTTAAACGAGAATTTTGTATTTTTGTGAATGAATTTTTGTAATCTTTTTTCATTGTCTTTTTATCAAGCTGCAATTTTAACACTAAACGTACCAAGATTGGGGTCAAATCGACGAACACAAGATTGGCTGTCACTTTTAAAATCGCATAATCATTGTTATTTCTAATGTTCATGTGACTTTCTGTAAATTCTTATATCATCTGATTACAAAATTTTCGTTTTAATAAATTCGTTGTTATTTCTATCGAAAATCAACGATTGTTCCGTAAATTCTTATTGCCGTCTGATTATTAAATTTCGTCGCTGGTAAGAAATGTGTAAAGTACCGGTTCGTTTAGTGTTAATCAACGTTTATTTCATAATGTGGAAAATGACCCGTTATCGATAGAATAGGTGATCTTTAAAGTACCGGTGAGGACTCGGAGTCCAAGGTTTTGCGGGAAATTTAATAGTTTAATACTAGGATGAATTCGATTGATTGATTATGCCAAGCGCACATAAGTTGTAATTGTAATTCTTCAGTTTCTTTGGGATGCGTGGTAGGAATATGGAATGTGGAGATGATGATTTTTTTTTTTTATACTGTTGCTGGGTGGTAAATGTAAATACATAAGAGTGAACAAATGGTCGAATGCTGTCGAGATGGATTTTCCGTCATCAATGCAAGTCTACGTTACATTTACTTGAATAATAGTATTATCGAATTAGTGAATTTACAATATTACGAAACTTTCGTAGAAAATCTGTGTAACTAAAAGTTGTACTTTTATTGACGTTTTGGTATATATATAATATTTAAAACGATTACACGTTGGAAGGACTACAGTTTAAAAAATAATATCGATGAATAAGAGACATAATCAGAACTCATAATAATATTATGTATGTGTGACGTCGTTTTATGCCGATCATTTAATTTTTATTACGAAATTATATCAGTGTAGCCGTAATTAATACATTTAACATTTATATGTCGCTTTATATTATATAGCGATGAAAAGACAAATCCTGACTTTTCACCACTTGGTTCAATATAATAATTACTATTTGTAAAGTTGCGCGATTCCTATTTAATGAATCTAAATTAGATTTTTGAAATCCGGAATTTCTGTAATATTGCTCCGCTATAATACGATTTTTTTCATTCTTCCAAGTCCATTCAGTTAAACCTGCATTTTCCTACAAAAACTGACATCACTGCACTATCATCATGTTTTTTACCTAAAACTTGACACCCTTTATGAAATGGCACAGCGATATTACTGCAGGCATTATTAGTTTCCTCACCTCCGATAATTGTTATCCTGCTGTTCTTTTGTTGAGCAAGGACGAACAATGCCGCTATCTTCGTCCTCGTTTTGCATTTTAGGATCTTAATTTAAATTAATTTAAATTTCCTTTATATAAATTTAAAATATACTGAGTTTACTTTACCATGTCCAATCCAACTCACCTTTATAATGCAAATAAAATGTTATCGGAGACACAACAATCGTACTTTTTCATAGCAGCACTTTTTGATCTACTCCGACACAGTAAAAAAACATTGATTACACCAAACATTGATTCCGTAATTGCGATAAATTACAGGCGACGTAATACGCACATCTTCCCAGTTTCGGAGGTTAAGTTGCCTATAGTGAAGTAATTCGAAACTTTCCCCTGCACCATAGCCTCCACATCTTTGGCAACTTGTGCTCCTGTGTTTAAGGAAAAAATCCTTAGGAAACTGTTGTGTCCCAAGGCGGCTCCAAATATTTAAAGCCATGGAATAAAGAATTAATTAAGAATTAAAGAAAAATGGTGGTATACAGTAGTATGATTAAAGTGAGTGACGAAAACGAGAATGAATAAAAGATTTTTTATATTATTGCACTGTTTATATTACTTTCGACTAGCTCAGATACATCGGTGGATGCAAGGTGTCGCAAAAATAATGGAACGGTCTTATAAAATAGAAAATAGGTCGCCAGTTTTAGAGATTTGAAGTGAGGAATTTATAATTATGTGAATCCTTTCCTGACGAGCTGGTGGTTCAAATTAAATCTGCAACAAATTGTAAGTTGGCCTAGAATAAAGTTGAAAATATGCAACACAAAAATCACAAGAGATAGGCGCAACTATTAGTATTACAATTTATAACTATTTGAATTCTTTTCTGACAGGCTTATGCCGGAAATTAAATTTGTTACAGATTGTAAGTTGGACTAGAATAAAGTTGAAAGTTTGCAATACAAAAATCACTTGAGAAGCGCAACTATTAGTATTAGAATTTGTAACTATGGCAATTCTTTACTGACAGGCTTATGACGGAAATTATATTTGTTACAGATTGTAAGTTGGACTAGAATAAAATTGAAAGTTTGAAATACAAAAATTACTAGAGATAAACGCAACTATTAGTATTAGAATTTATAACTATGTGAATTATTTTCTGACAGGCTTGTGATTCAAATTAAATTTGCAACAGATTGTAACTTGGACTAGAATGAAATTGAAAGTATGTAATACAAAAATCATTAAAGATAAGCGTAAATATTAGAATTAGAATTTACAACAATGTAAATTCTTTTCTGACAGGCTGGTGGTTCAAACTAAATTTGGAACAGATTGTAAGTTCGACTAGAATGAAATTGAAAGTACGCAATACAAAAAGCATTAGAGAAAAACGCAATTATTAGTGTTAGAGTTTATAACTATGTGAATTCTTTTCTGACAGACTTGTGATTCTAATTAAATTTGCAACTTATTATAAATTGGACTAGAATGAAATTGAAAGTATGCACTTAAAAATTCACTAGAGATAAGCGCAACTATTATAATTAGAATTTATGACTGCGTGATTTATTTTCTGACAAACTTGTGATTCATATTAAATTTGCAACAGATTATAAGTTCGACTAGTATAAAATTGAAAGTATGCAATATAAAAATCACTAGAGATAAGAGCAACTGCGAGTATTAGAATTTATAATTACGTGTATTCTTTTCTGATAGGCTTGTGATTCAAATTAAATTTGCAACAGATTGTAAGTTGGACCAGAATAAAATTGAAAGTTTGCAATACAAAAATCATTAGACATAAACGCAAGAAATAGAATTAGAATTGATAACAATGTGAATTATTTTCTGACAGGCTGGTGGTTCGAATTAAATTTGCAACAGATTCTAAGCCAGACTAGAATAAAATTGAAAGTATGCAGTACAAAAATCACTAGAGATAATCGCAATTATTACTATTAGAATTTATAACTATGTGAATTCTTCTCTAACAGGCTTGTGATACAAATTAAATTTGCAACAGATTGTAAATTGGACTAGAATAAAATTGAAAGTACGCAATACAAAAATAGTTAGAAAAAAACGCAATTATTAGTGTTAGAGTTTATAACTATGTGAATTCTTTTCTGACAGACTTGTGATTCAAATTAAATTTGCAACTTATTATAAATTGGACTAGAATGAAATTGAAAGTATGCACTTAAAAATTCACTAGAGATAAGCGCAACTATTATAATTAGAATTTATGACTGCGTGATTTATTTTCTGACAAACTTGTGATTCATATTAAATTTGCAACAGATTATAAGTTCGACTAGTATAAAATTGAAAGTATGCAATATAAAAATCACTAGAGATAAGAGCAACTGCGAGTATTAGAATTTATAATTACGTGTATTCTTTCCTGATAGGCTTGTGATTCAAATTAAATTTGCAATAGATTATAAGTTGGACTACAATGAAATTTAAAGTTTGCAACACATAAATCACTAGAGAAGCGCAACTTTTACTATTAGAATTTATAACTATGGGAATTCTTTTCTGACAGGCTTGTGATTCAAATTAAATTTGCAACCAATTGTAATCTGGACTTCAATAAAATTGAAAGTACGCAATACAAAAATCGTGACAGATAAGCGCAACTATTAGAATTAGAATTTATTTCTATGTGAATTCTTTTCTGACAGGCTTGTGATTCAAATTGAATTTGCAACAGATTGTAAATTGGACCAGAATAAAATTGAAAGTATGCAATACAAAAATCACTAGAGATAAGCGCAACTATTAGTATTAGAATTTATTACTATGTGAATTATTTTCTGACAGGCTTGAGATTAAAATTAAATTTGCAACAGATTGTAAGTTGGACTGCAATGAAATTGAAAGTATGCAATACAAAATTCACTACAGATAAGCGCAACTATTAGACAATTAAAATGGACATATGTTCAAAGATAAAGACTGTGGAGATAAACCGCCGCCCGGTGAAAATCCTCATGTTTTAAGTATTCCTTTGATAACCTTACCGCAAGGGTTGAAGAAAGAAAGCGAAAAAAATGTTGGATCTAGGTGGGTGATTTTCGTTCGTAGAAATGTGCAGTGTGACGTAACTTCATCGTCGAACCACTGTGTGGGACGCATAAATAAGTGAAACTACTCTCAATGTTAATCTGACTGAGATTTTTTTCGTTAATTTTCCGGCCGGACAAAGATTCTCATCCAAAAAAAAAACATGTTGAAATATATGTAGGACATGACGTGCAACGTAGCAAAACATTGCTAAAGGTATAAAAAAACATTCGCAAAACTACAAAATTCTCGTTTAAAAATTTACAATGTTTAAATTTATCAGATTTAATCGTACTGCTTGACAATTAGCAATATTTAAACGAAGATCATTTAACACTAAACGTACCGGTACTTTACCCTTACCTATTCTTATCATGAGAGGTCATTTGACGCTTTATGAAATAAACTTTGATTTTTAGGAAGAAATTCCTAATTTATTAAAGCGAGAAATTGAATAATCAGACGATATAAGAATTTACAGAAAATCAAATGAGCGAAAGAAATAACAATGAATGTACGATTTTAAAGTACATTTTAAAAGGGTCATTTGATCCCGCTTCGTACGTTTAGTGTTAAAATATTGAGTGCCAAGCGAATTTTGCCTTGTCTGTTGCGGGACCAAATAAAACGAAACAAATTTTTCGATTATACTGAAGACCTTCTTAGTTTACAGAAATTCTGGCTGTTGGCTGTATTCGATTACAATATATGAAAGAGCAGCATGCATTTTTCTGATCAAGTAGTTCTTTATCCATCACTGAGAAAGGGTATAAAATGGCACCGAAAACTTTCTGCATTCTTTATCCTAGGACAATCATCTGTAAATGACTCCATATTTTATAAAACTGTATCCACGCATAAATTACAATCACTCCTTTTAGTGAATTGTTAGCTTTTGAACTAATTATTTCAATACCCTATTCAACATACAGAATAGGAATTACAAAAATTGTTTCTTTGGAAGTAATTAAAATCGTATCTTATTTCTGAAATACGTCGCACCTAAAGTTAGCGTAGTTGTCAATTTTAGCACGTTGATGGCCACGCAAGTTGATAAGAAAATCTCTATGAAGCCAGACGTGCTGCTATACCAAACAAAAATTGTTTCTTATCGTAGTAGAAGATTATAACATTTTGAACAAAATGCCTAGGGAGCTCCATCGAGCTGAAAATCTATATTAGAAAATCGCACTGGACCTATTGTTTCTTATCGTAGTTGAAGATAAGCACGTTCTAATCGAAACGTGTCAGAATATGTATTTAGTCGAAAATCTTTTCTCAAGAACGAAGTGTCTAAAAAAGCATCTAAAAAGTGTGCGCCGAAAATGATTTCGTGTTTTTCAAATGTGTTTTCTCTGGTGACGCATGATTAAATTTACTTTTATGACAATTTAAAACATTCGCGGACGTTAAAAGTTTCAGCGAGGTGTAAAAATTGACAGTTCTTTTATTTTGCATTTGGTTGTGAAATCCGAAATTTGATTAAAGACATTTTATACGGGTAGTCAGATTATCATATTTTAGTTCAGTTAGTCATTATCTTGACAGGTATAATAATTACAAAAACTTAAGGTTATATAAAATTAAATTCAAAATAATTTACTTTAAGATTTGAATGCTATAGCATTAATGTCATTCTGCATCATCATGAAAATCAATGCTATAGCATTCACGTCCGCGAACGTGTTAATAGTGTTATATCCTGTGAAATATTTTTCGAAATACCTACTAACTTACCTCGTAAGTATTCAAACGCGTGTCACCCGAATCCGAGTGACGTGGCAGTCAACGTATTAAGCGTATTTACTATTTAGGAAAATATGACGATTACAGACCAACCACGTTCCAAAAACAAACGCAGGCACTGTGTTAATCGAGCCCCATAAGAGTGATGCAACAAATTATGGCAGTAATTGGACAAATATACATTCGTTCGTCGATTTACGCAGCACTCTTTTACACCATTTCTTTTTACTCGGCAAATTATACCTCTGTTTACGCGGTATTCATTTAGGTGATCTCATTTAATGCGGTCAGATAAATTTCGTTGTTTACAAATATTCATACAATTTATTATACACCAGAGTAACGCAAATTCTTACTTGAACATATTTTGCATAACTGTGACCTTTCTGTTTGTTTTTTTTGTCGCGATAGTTTTTAAAATTGATCGCACTAGCGTTAAAAATGTTTGCTTTCTCTCCTTTTACCTTAAAAATGTTACAAATACCAGCTTTAGCAATTTATGGTGCCCATTTAAGGGTTTCCGAGTTTCTAGTTATGATAGGTACGAAAGATATCAATACCAACAAAAGTAATTATTTTCAGAATAGAGGCAAGTTAGAATACTCTCCACTGTCTTAAAAAAAATAGTTTTTCTCAGATTAGAAATCATTGATATCGAAATCGGTTCAGTCGTCAGATATTAGGATTCACAAATTTGTCGAATTTCTCTCTTTTGAATGGTTATGCAAAAAACAAATTCATTCCAGCAGAAAATATTTATAATCCCTTTGAATTAGCAAAAAACTTGGAAAGTGCCATTACTGACAATAATCCAAACATTCAACGAACCACAAAATGTCCACAATATTGAATAAAATGTTACAGCGAATATTAGTATATATCTGAAAACTAAGTAAAATAAAAGACTAATAACAAATCTTCAAATGAAAGCATTAACGTTAATAACCAAAATGGTGTCGAACTTACAAATGTTTCAAGCGACGCAATGATAAGTTTGTGGCAATTAAGAGGAAAAGATTGATTATCTTCAATTACATCAGTGATAGTGACGTCGAATCCTATTTACTTTCGTTTTCTGAAACATCATTATTTTTTATACAATATAATAAATACATGTGTCTTTCTAAAACTTACAGTACCTTTTATTTCCAATATTTCTTCTTTCGTACTGACAGACTCTATTTACGCGAGTTTCATTCTCGTAAGACGAACCCACGTGGTACAGATACTCCGCATAAATTGAGGATCGAAAGTATCTCTTGCTACGAAAAATAGGTAAATATGTATAACATAATAATAATATTAACACTTTAAGGATCGCTCATGAGTTTTCTCGTGTTTTCTACACGCTGTCTTTAGATGTCACTTACTTTGATACATTGTATCTATTTTGTCTATTTAAGTATTTACATCAATATTTAATATTTTATTAAACTCGATTTCCTTCATGTTTTGTTTTGCTTATTTTGTATGGTTTCTCTTCATAGAGAAAAATGCTTCACCCAATACCATACTTTAAAAAGCTACTAGAAACTCTGATAAAATTGACTTTTAAATAAAATTTTATGATAATTTCTTCACATAATTTGTTAAACAATTTTACAGTTTCTATTAATTTCATGCAAATGTATTTTTTAAATAAAATAGCTATGATAATTACTAAAAAACATAATTTTTTAATAACACCTGAAGTACTTCCAATTATACAACCTCTGAAAGTTTCACAAAACATGCTTCATAAATAACAAAGTTATGATTTTTTCTAACGTACAAGTTTCTCAAAAACGTGCGGTGCCAGGCGTATTTCTTACAGATTTCTTAGCGGTCCTTAAAGTGTTAATCATTACAGCGCAATATCCGAAATGTATTTGAAAGTTTACGCGTCACCCCAGACAACATACGCAAGTCAGTCCATAAATACTGCTTTACGACGCTTTGCATGGGCGGCGGTTGCGTGAAACGTTATTTCCCAAGGTTCCGTAAAATGTTTCACTTCCCGTGTCCTTTACTTCGCCTTCCTCCGGTGCGTCTCTTTCCTCCCATTCTTCTCTTTCCTTCCCTTCTCCGCCGTTCGCCTCGTCCGTCTCGTTTTTGTCTCTTTGTGTATCTCTTACACGCGATCTTTCCCTCGTTTTATGTCCCTTAACCTCTGCACTTCGGTCTATCTCTCGTCCGGAGCTTTTCTTCGGCGTTGTAACAATGTAACTTTGTCACGATGCGCGCACGTGCCTAACGAGCGGGAAAAGTTTCGAAGGAGGGACCGTCTAGTACGTAGCGCGCGTTCATTTTATTGTATAAAGTCGTGCGTCTCCTGTGAATGGCGACGTTCAGTCTGAAGGTCTCCTGTACGCGACTACGAAAGTCATTTGGCAGAATACGTTGGCGAGACTCGCAGAACTAATAGTGCGGAACACAGAATTTTATATTCTAACAGAAACGCCACATATTTGGCTGCCATCGGTGTACACCGGAGAAAGTATGTATAAAGTTTGCTGGAGTAACTTTCAGGAAGTAAAATGTGTTTGGGAAGTCGTTTAATAGGTAATTGGTAAAGGGGGAATAAATTGCAAGATGAATAAAAGAAAATGTTTACGTATTTATTGAAAGTTTAACACGTTGATTGCCAAGCGTATTTTGCTATGTTAGAACTGCGTTGCGATTAACCAGTTAACTGTGATTGACGAGTGGTACACTCAGGCACATTTATTTAATGCGCTGGAAATATATGTTTGTGACAAATTTGATTCTATAAAAAAATACTTCTAATAAAAGATTGAAACATTATACAAAATGCAGTATAAAATGGAGCACATAAGTTTTTTTAATTTTCATATTTACAATAATTCATAATTACGTGTAATGGTTGATTTTATTAAAGCAAGAGATACGTAAAAACGGCTTTATTGGGAAACCGCAACAAAACGTCATTACTCTTATAGTTTATAGTCTTCCTACGTACTTTTAGGAAAATGTTTTGTTTTTCTCGTTTTTGATTTAAAACAAATTCGAATGCAGCATGTTCTTTACTACGCGATATGTTTCGAATAGACTGACTTTTACAATGGAACTGATCGCAGCGCCACGTGTACCAGAAGTGGTACACGACGTGAGAACTACTCTAAACAATGTAACTGCTTATCCATTGACGACATAATGAAATATTGTGTGATAATATATTAATCTTTAGTCGAAATATCAAATGGCCTGGACGACAAGTCAGGCAAAATGGGCTTAGCACGGAACGTGTTAACCAGTTAATCAGTTAAATGTGATTGACGAGTATATTCGTCATGGAGAAGCGACACGATTTTGTGTATTGACGAGTATACTCGTCATGCGTATAAAGCAGTGACCATTTGCTATTTAAATTGCAATTTTTGAGAAAAACAAAACATATTCTCAAATTTCAAGATGTTTAGAATATTTTGAGGCTATGCCGGAATAAAACAAACAAATAAAAAACATAAACAGTTTGAGATGAACTCATGCGTCCCCGTATGCACCAGTTGAAACAGTTTACCAGTTCGCATAATGAATTTATTTATGTGCGATGATAATGTTTTTTAGATGTTAACCTAAAAGGAGCAAAGGCAAAAGTCAAAAAGTTGATTTATAATAGGATTCCTTCAGGTATGGTCAGTCATGGGAGAAATACGTGATGCCGACCAGGCGCTGGGCCTATTGATAGTTGCTGGCCCGAAGTTTATTATATTGCGTTTTTAGTTTAATATGTATCTAATAGATGCTTATATTAACCAAATAAGTAAATATTAGTAATAAAATTTTCAATTTTATAAAATAGACCCATCTTTCTCATCCAATTTCTTACTAGCGCAACTTACTCTGTGATTGACGAATATACTCATCATGGCTCAATTCTGGCGACACAAAACGGTGCGCACTCTTAAACGAGGGCGCCACAGTTAACTGGTTAAATACTGCAGAGTATGATTAAATCGTACAAAATGAAGGTAACGCAGAGTTGTTAGAAGCCAAAGTATTGAAGCACTGTTTCAATATCAACTGCTTTTACAAGATTGCAAATAGGCTTCATTGTGAATTTTTTGCATTTCTAGTAAAATATTTTGCGCTGGTCACCGCGTATTTTGCTAGGTTAGAACCGCGGTGTGATTAAGTACTGCAGAGTATAATTAAATCGTGCAAAATGAAGGTAACGCAGAGTTGTTAGAAGTCAAAGTATTGAAGCACTGTTTCAATATCAATTGCTTTTACAAGATTACAAATAGGCTTCATTGTGAATTTTTTGCATTTCTAGTAAAATATTTTGCGCTGGTTAATGAATTGTATTTGAATAAATTCAAAAATATCTACATTATACCTTTTAATTTAGAATTTCATTCATTTTGATTAATGGAAATTTATTATGAATATGAAATTTTGTGTGCATTTCATACAAAAATGTTCTTTTTAATGTTTTAATTGACTTAGACCGTTTTCACAATTAAGTGAATGCCCTATAAATTACTTAAAGCAATAAAAAAACTACTGAAAGTAATCCGTTTTTCCATTTTAGTCTTTTATCATTACGATTTTTGAGATTCTTAAAATGTTCCTGATGATGGTGTATAATGAAAATCGTTGATGAAGTCAACTTGTTAATCTGTTGTAAACGCGTATGAGAATGTTGGTAGGTGTAATATGGTGATTACGGTGTTAGTTTGGGTGCGTTGCCCAGATAAGGACACTAGAATTGGCAGCTTTGAACGTGTTCTTCTCGAAAGTCCGTGGTAGGCGACTACGAGAGTCATTTGGCATAACAGGCTGGCAAGAGTTGCAGAAATAATAGTCTGCAGAGGTCTTTTATATTCCAGCAGAAACGCGTCATATTTGACTACGTACGACGAGGAAAAGTATTTGTACGGATTTCAAGAATAACTCTGTTTGCAAAAATAATATGTTTTTGCAAAATCCCTTAATCGGTAATTAGCGAAATAAAGAGTGTGGTGTAATGTGAATACGGGGGCTATTTGAAAAGTTCGCGGCCTTTTTGAGAAAAACACATATTTCGATGCAAAACGAAATTTATTTCTCGACGAAGTCTTCCTGCAACTCGATAGACTTGGTGCAATGTTACTTCCATTCTTTTAAACCGTCAGAAAAAAACTGATCGTCTAAACTTGAAAAATACTGGCTTACAGCGTTTTCCACCTCTGTATTTGACTTATATTTCATTCCCCCAAGAAATTTTTGCAAATTAGGAACCAGGAAAAGTCGCTGGGAGCTAAATCTAGCAAGTAGAGTGGGTGCGGAAGCAATTGAAACTTTAATTCGGTCAATTTTGACATCACAAACATGCACGTGTGAGCCCGAGCGTTATCTTGGTGAAAGAGGATTTTTTTCTTGGCCAAATCCGTAGGTTTTTTCTTAATTGTGGCCTTTAATTTATCCAGCAATGCAGCGTAGTACTATCCGTTGATTGTTTCACCCTTTGTAGGGTAATCGATAAGAAGTATTACTCGGCTATCCCAGAAAATTATCGCCATCACTTTTCCTGTAGAGAGAACGACCTTCATATACGCGGTGACCAACGCAAAATATTTTACTAGAAATGCAAAAAATTCGCAATGAGGCCTATTTGCAATCTTGTAAAAGCAATTGATATTGGAACGGTGCTTCAATGCTTTGGCTTCTAACAACTCTGCATTACCTTTATTTTGCACGATTTAATCATACTCTGCAGTATTTCATCGCATGGCGGTTCTAACATAGCAAAATACGTGGTGACCAGCGCAAAAAATTTAGCAAATGGGGTGAGTGCGGAAGCAATTGAAACTTAAATTCGTTCAATTTTAACATTGCGACCATGCACGTGTGAGCCTGAACATTATCTTGGTGAAAGAGGATTGTTTTCTTGGCCAAATCCGTAGGTTTTTTCTTAATTGTGGCCTTTAATTTATCCAGCAATACAGCGTAGTACTGTCTGTTGATTGTTTCATCCTTTGCAAGGTAATCGATAAGAATTATTCTACGGCTATTCCAGAAAATTATTTCCATCACATTTCCTGCAGATAGAAGGACTTTTGCCTTCATCGGAGTTGGTTGTTTGGTCTCAGGCGTATGGTGGTGTACAAAGGTTTCATCGATAGTTATCACTCGCCGCAAAATATCCGCTGGATTTTTTTGATACAGGCTTGCGACACTCGCGCCTAATGTCCACCCTACTGTGATTTTGGTCGATCATATCCAATTCTTGATGTAAAATCTTGTGCACCCGTTCAGATGATATCCCACAAGCCTTAGCAATATCATTCACAGTTAATCGACGATCTTCCATTACAGTTTGATGCACTAAATCGACCATTTTGTCAGTTGTCGCGGTTTTCGGGCGCATGGAACGTTCCTCGTCTAAAATTCTCGTGCGAACACGTTTCTACTCAGCCACCCAATGTTTGACCGTTGTAAGTGAAGGGGAGGCTTACCGTATACAGAGTCTAACTCATCTTTTATGTCTTTAGTCTTTTTCCCTTTCAAATGAAGGAATTTTATCATTCGGAATACTCAATTTTCTCCATTCTTGATAGACAATGTCAGCTGACAACTTTGGAAGAGTGCCGTAGACAAGATAATGATCAGAATGACTTGACATTTTTATGGTTTACATATGTCAACGCTACCTATTGGACAGCGAAAACTTTTTTTCTACGGTTAGTTTATGTCGATAAGGCCGGAAACTTTTCAAATGGCCCTCGTAAAACCATACCTTCTCTACATTTTCTGAAAGATGCAGCTGTGCTAAAGAAACACGTGATCACAGAAATTATATAATTACGTATTTATCTCGCGCGTTGTAAAAGTAGGAACATTAAGATTTAAAAAATTGAATATTTTCTTTCTGAAACAGTATTTTTTAACTGCGCTGACGTGATTTCTTGAAATCTATTACTATTGCGTGAAATACCAACCATATATCAAACACTTGTTCATCGATTACCCGGGCCACCTTAAAAATTTACTTGTACCGTAGTTTAACTTATTAACACTCACGAGTTTTCTCTTGTTTTCTACACGCTGTCTTTAACTTTGCAGTACTAACTAACAAGCTGTCACTTACTTTGCTACATTGTATCTATTTTATCTATTTAAGTATTTATGTCAATATTCAATGGAAAACGAAGCGAATCACAATAAATATGTATATTTTGTATGGTTCCTCTTCATAGAGAAAAATGCTTCACTGTAATATCATACATTAAAAAGCTACTAGAAACTCTGCTAAAATTGACTTTTGAATACAATTTTATTATAATTTTTCTAAATAATGTTTTAAACCATTTTGTTTTAAATAATACCTAAAATGCATCCTATTTTACAATTTCTATAAATTTCATACAAAGTTATTTTTTAAGTAAAAAAAGTTATGATACTTTTTAAAAAACATAATTTTTTCAATAATACCTAAAATGCTTCCAATTATACCATTTTTGGCAGTTTCACAAAAATTGCTTCATAAATAACGAACTTATGAATTTTTGTAACCTATAAGTTTCCCAAAAACGTGTGGTACCAGGCGTATTTCTTACAGATTTCTTAGCGGTGCTTAACCCTTTGTGAGAAGCTACAATGTTTATGTTAGATTTCGTTACTTTTAACTGATAGAAAGACGGTACTATACCAGTTACTTTTTAGTCAATAAATTACATAAATTGAAATGCCATTTGACTGGGACAATACTAACTAATAGAAAAGAATTGCCACATGCAATAAAAAAACGACGTCTTCCAAAAGGAAAATCAATGGTAGTTTATCACAGGAATAATAATGTGATTTTGGAGTGGAAAGATAAGAAGATCGTCACGCTGTTGACAAATGATTACAATGCAGAAGTGTGTAGTGTTGAACGAGTACTCCGGCATGGTGTTCAAACTATGATTAGAAAACCCAATGCTATCACGAATTATATCAAATTCATGGGCGGCGGTAATTTTTGCAAGGTTATATTTTTGAAAGGTGGAAAATAGAGAAACTATCAAAATGTAACATTTTTGTAAGAAAATTTGTATATAAGATCATTTTATTGTACTCTGTGAGACACTTGACACATCTGCGAAAATTGCCTCGGCCTGCTACCTTACCCAACCGAAAAAGTCGTCGTCCGCAAAGGGTTAAAGTGTTAAGGACGTAGAAGCAGATTTTTTAACGAAACTAGAAAATTCCACGTCGGCCCTTTTTTATTGTTAGATGCTTTTGTTTCTATATTCTAGCCGTAGCATCGATATTCACGCGAAATAGAACAATCTGCGTATATTTTGTTTCTGGGTTCAGTAAAAGGAAGAATGCAGCCAACCGTCCATCCGCAGATGGTGACATGCACCTATCGTATTCAACGTATAGCTGGGTAACAGAAAGAACAGACGCAGTAAACTTTGATTTCGATAACACAGAAACAACGCTTTATTACTGCAGAATAATGTAGCACGCGTAGCGCTCGTAATTTTTGGGTAACAGTGAGATACTGAACGACGTATTATACCAGAAATCCGAATCCAGAAGGCTTTTCCTGCACACATATTGTAACAAGATAAGCTTCCTTGATATCCCTGTAACACGTTTACTGCCATGTCATCCGTATTCGGTTGACGGCAAAAAATCTGATGAGGCCGCGTCATCCGTATTAGGGTGACACTTGTTTGAGTGTTTAGGAAGTTAGTTATATATATATATTTTATATTAAAAAAGAATTCTTCTATTTCAAATATTTTTTATACAGTGACGTATAGTTAAAGCTAATTTCATAATAATTTAATAGCTTTATCATATCCTATTAAGTTGTTATGAAATTAGTTTTAACTATACGTCACTGTACAAAAAATATTTGAAATAGAAGAATTCTTTTTTTAATCTTACACGCTGCCTTAGATACTTTATTCTTGAGGAAAGTTTTCCGACTGAATGCATATTCCGAAACGTTTCGTTCTAAACGTGCTTATCTTTTGCTACAATAAGAAACAATAGGCCCACTACGATTCTCCAATATAGATTTTCAACTCAAGGGAAATTTCTAGGCATTTCGTTCTAACCGTAATCATTTCCTTCTACGCTAAGAAACAACTGATGCATGGTGTAGCAGTACGTTGTCGGAGATTTTCTTATAAACTCGCGCGGCAGTCAACGTGTTAAAAATCCCCGAAAATCATTGAAGTATTTAATCACCATTTATAAATTTATAATAAAAATATAAATAATAATAATAAATATTAATTTATAATTAATATCTATATAAATCATCATTAATAAATCAAAATTTATTAATTGCACAAAAGAATTCAATTTTTTATTAGGCCAGTTATATTGGTCCAACTACACATATCGACTTTTAATTTTTCTGGAATTTTGACAGTTTACGAGAAAAATGAAGGACCCTATGGAAAATCTGTCAAAACCTTCCAAAACTGATTTATGTCAATTTTTGCATACTCGTAGATATACAAAAGAGCCATCGATTCCCGATGTTCGTTTGTCATGAAAGCTTCTAGGAATGGAGGGAGTGGGCGTCAAAGTTGCAACTTTGTGAAATCTTCTAAAGGTTACAACTATTGAACAAATAACGATATTGAAACGCGGTTTACGTCAGAAAATCATAAAAGATACAGTTTTCCTTCAATATATACTTTTGTATACTTTTTATTTATCAAACGGAAGTTTTGCGTGTTTCTTTGATGTTTTGATGTGCGAAGAAGATGCAAATTTTGTAATACTAAAAAATAGTTTTGCCTGATTTTAATCTAAACTTTCTAATTAGGGTCCAGTTTCATGAACTTGTAGACGGTATACGTTTTAACCGTTGGAGAAACTTTTCGTTTTTGGGTTATATTAATAAGTTTGGGCGGTGGTGTGGGTGAGCGGTTGAATATTTTGAACATAGAGAGATTTGAGGTAGAGAGTAATGCATACTCTGCGAGCTAAAGACGATCTTTCACAATGTATCGATCGGATCAATGTAGCCATCAATTATTCATCAGTACTGTCGTGCCTGCCTATTGATATTAACGTTTAACTTAAAAATAACGGAACAACGTGGGATACAAAAATGATTGGGAGCTCTGAACAACAAGCGCTACAAATTTTAGTTATTCTGATAAACGCAGCTTGTGCTTATAATTCGAAGTTGTTGCAGGGTGCATAAGATATACAGGATGTTAAAAAAAACATAATTCAATACTTTTATGGTACGTAGGATATATTGCACTGATTCAAAGAGCCATACTAAATATAGGCTGAAAATAGATATAATCGGTGAGACTTTATAGATTATTTTATATAATATTTTATATATGATATATTTTAATATCATATGTATATCTATTATTTATATATTATCATATATATTTATAATATATTTTTTAATTTAAATTATAATTTAGAATATAATGTGTGTATGTATGTATGTATATATATACATATATACTTTTATATACTATTTTATCGTACATATTGGTGATATTTTATCGTATATACCGAGATTTTTCGGTGATATTTCTCAGATACAAACATTCTTACATATTAGTGTTATGATAGCAATCTATCGACGCATGCGGTATTTATAAACCGCGTTTTTCTCGACCCGGTTCACTTTTCATCCGAAAGATTTCATTGGCATTCAATCAGTTGTCATCAACAATCGATTACATTACACACAAATTGTATTCTAATTCTAATATTATGTAACGGAATCTACTATGCTTGTCGAATAATTCGACAGATATGTCAAAAGCTCAACAGGGATCATGACTTGTTACGACGCACAAACCACCGGACCTTGCAAATTTTAATCTCCGTAACCCATAAAACCGACACCACATTCAATACAACGCATGCATTGTTTTATACACAATTTTATACACTGTCAACGTAGCGTCGTTGATTATTTCAAAAAATATCAAAATGGATGTGTAAAAAATAAAGAATCTATTTCAATAACAATACATATACAATGTGAAGCTAAATTAGGTGAAGATATAGGTTTAGGGTGTTGTAGTCTCTTTAAATTAAGTTTAATTATTGAACAAAACGAAGTTTAAAATACAGTTAATACGAACAAAGTTTCAAGAATTATAACGGTTTAAAATATTCGTAACTAATTCACTATTTTCTCGCTCTCTCTCTCTCTCCCCCCCCTCTCCCTTTGCTATACATATATATATATATATATATATATATATATCACAGAAAGGGTTGACTTTTACACCTATGTTTACTAAGAGTCTTTCACTCAATTTAACCCTTTGCACTTCTATGTCGAGTGTAACTCAACATCAATTTTATCTCAGGAGCTCCTTTGTTGAGTCCCACTCGACATTTTTTCATGTCCAAATAAATAGATGTCGCGCACACGTAATCGATGCTCTCACAATGTCATTAGAAGGGCTAATCAGGTAATCGAAGAGAAATAAAAGAACCGGATGTGATCACTAATTATAATAAAAATATGGGTGGTGTCGTTGTGACAAACCAAGACGCGACATCTTATTGTTTGTTACGTCGAGCACTGAAGTGGTGGAGGAAATATTTATTTTGGTGATTAGAAATCTCCATAGTAAGTGCATATATTCTATAAAAAGAAAAAACAAAAATAAGGAAAAAATACTAGAACCCACAAAAAATTCCACGAAAAGATTTTGTCGATGCTTACTCGTCATTGTCGTGCTCGAGATATAAAATTGGGGAGGCCTGGAACACATGATAAACACGATCGCTTTGATGGAAAGCCTCATTTCATCTTCGTACATTCCGAAGGAAAACACAAAGACTGTCCAGTTTGGTCAAATAGAAAAATATCTGGAGGAAGGCGAGAAACCACCTGTTTTTGTGAAACGTGCGAAAGAAAACCAGGGTTGCATTTTGGAAGTGGTTTCAAAAGATATCATACGCTTGAAAATTTCAAAATACGACAATAGTGTAAATAAAACTGGTATTTCAGTGAATTTGTTTTTTCCTTTATTTATTTAAATTTCCTTATTTTTTAGTTAAAGTAAATTGCAAATTAAATGCTTAACAGCGTTGGGAACTACTGGTAACGAAATTGAAATAAAATTCGGAGTGCAAAGGGTTAATGTATCCGACGTACCATACAGATATTGAATGGTTTCTTTTAACACCCCATATATGCGGTTGCCTTTTGGTACGTAAAAGCAGGGATTTTTGAAGAGGACCTGCGAAACCGCGCAAACATAGTTTCGCTCAGGACTTGAGTAGGTTGTATTTTTCAGCAGGAACCCACGGTCGCCTAATTTTATGAGTTTCGTTTGATGAAGTACTAATATTAAAAGTAAACACATGTTGGCTGCAACTACCTTCTTGACATGAACATGGAGAGACGAGTAATTAAATGTCGGACGACGCAACGCTACACTATTTTGAAATTTTTTGACTGTGTTCGTCAAGCAGGGCAAAAAACCGGTCAGATTGCAAGAGGACGTAGTTTTTGGGGATGGTCAGACGAAATGTTTGGGCGACCGAGTCGAGAGAAAACTATGAATATTGATGAGCGCACAACAGTCTGCAATTGTCTGTATCGGCCACTTAAATCCCAAAGGCCGGCCTTATTCGCTTGTTTCTGATAAATGAATAGCCAAAAAAAATATTCAAAACATTATATATTTTCGTAAAATAGTACATTTTATTTGCATATTCGTCATATACAATTTAACGGTAATTAAAAATAGAAACAAAATCGAAATTTTTAATTTATAATTATAGAAAAAAATACAGTTTCCCATTTCATGGTGGATTATTGCATATATATTACGTAAACAGAAAACGAAAGTGTTAACATTTAAGGCAAGTGTGGTATTTCTCGAAACATGGTTCCTCATTTCATGGTGGATTATTACATATATATAACGTAAACAGAAAACAAAAGTTTTAATATTTAAGGCAGGTGTGGTATTTCTCGAAACATGGTTCCTCATTTCATGATGGATTATTGCATATATATAACGTAAACAGAAAACAGAAGTTTTAAAATTTAAGGCAAATGTGGTATTTCTCAAAACATGGTTCCTCATTTCATGGTGGATTATTGCATATATATAACGTAAACAGAAAACAAAAGTTTTAATATTTAAGGCGTACGGTATTTCTCGAAGCATTGGTTCCTTATTTCATGGTGGATTATTGCATGTATATAAAGTAGACAAACACAAAAGTTTTAATATTTAAGGCAAGTGTGGTATTTCTCGAAACACAGTTCCTCATTTCATAGTGGATTATTGCATATATATAACGTAAAGAGAAAACAAAAGTTTTTATATTTAAGGCAAGTGTGGTATTTCTCGAAACATGGCTTCTCATTTCATGGTGGCTATTGCATATAGATAACGTAAACAGAAAACAAAAGTTTTAATATTTAAGGCAAGTGTGGTATTTCTCGAAACATGGTTTCTCATTTCACGGTGGATTATTGCATATATATAACGTAAACAGAAAACAAAAGTTTTAATATTTAAAGCAAGTGTGGTGTTTCTCAAAACATGGTTTCTCATTTCCTGGTGGATTATTGCATATATATGACGTAAATAGAAAACAAAAGTTTTAATATTTAAGGCAAGTATGATATTTCTCAAAACATGATTCTTCATTTCATGGTGGATTATTGCATATATATAACGTAAAGAAAAAACAAAAGTTTTAATATTTAAGGCAAATGTGGTGTTTCTCGAAACATAGTTCCTTATTTCATGGTGGATTATTGCGTATATATAACGTAAACAGAAAACAAAGGTTTTAATGTTTAAGGCAAGTATGGTATTTCTCGAAACAGGATTCCGCATTTCATGGTGGATTATTGCATATATATAACGTAAAGAAAAAACAAAAGTTTTAATATTTAAGGCAAGTGTGGTATTTCTCGAAACATGGTTCCTCATTTCATGGTGGATTATTGCTTATACATATATAAAGTAAACAGAAAACAAAAGTTTAAACATTTAAGACAAATGTGGCATTTCTTGATACATTGTTCCTCATTTCATGGTGGATTGTTACATATATATTACGTAAACAGAAAACAAAAGTTTTAATATTTAAGGCAAGTGTGGTATTTCTTGAAACATTGTTCCTTATTTCATGGTGGATTATTGCATATATATATAACGTAAACAGAAACCAAAAGTTTTAATATTTGAGGCAAGTGTGGTATTTCTCGAAACATAGTTCCTCATTTCATGGTGGATTATTGCATATATATATAACGTAAACAAAACACAAAAGTTTTAATATTTAAAGCAAGTGTGGTGTTTCTCAAAACATGGTTTCTCATTTCATGGTGGATTGTTGCATATATATAACGTAAACAGAAAACAAAAGTTTTAATATTTAAGGCAAATGTGGTATTTCTCGAAACATGGTTCTTCATTTCATGGTGGATTATTGCATATATATAACGTAAACAGAAAACAAAAGTTTTAATATTTAAGGCAAGTGTGGTATTTCTCAAAACGTGGCAAGT
Organism: Cryptocheilus praepositus; assembly: GCA_033815515.1. Lineage (NCBI taxonomy): Eukaryota > Metazoa > Arthropoda > Insecta > Hymenoptera > Pompilidae > Cryptocheilus > Cryptocheilus praepositus. The sequence continues at coordinate 406,117 of JAWWQZ010000232.1, forward strand.
AAATATAAATCGATCTGTAAGACACTCATACCAGCAAAAAAAATGTCACATCACCATAAGGCTGCCACTCAAGCGACAAACTCAGAAACCCTCGTTTTCGCGGGGCCGGCTGTCAATGTGTTAAGGGAAAAATGCGATGGTAGTGAGAGAAAATATTTCAGTCAGACAGGTCACGAACTTAATTCAGTACTGAAGGTCGTTCGTAAACCGAAACGTTAGTAAACCAACATTATTTCCCCGATAGGATTGAAGGTAAAATAAGTGTATCTGTTCCTGGATCCCAAATGATTGCTTATTTGACCCTTTACAACAGTATTTTGTGGACAAGTTCTAAACAGAATATCACTGGAAATGATTAACTCTTTCGCTACGGTGGAGTTTGGCGCCTATGCACAGTTATATTACGGAAGATTTAAAATATAAATTGACTCTTCGTCGCAAATAAAGGGTAACACTTGATAGTTTTTCGCAGTTTTACTAATTCTCTTATTATCAATATGGGCATTTATTGAAACAATCGAACAGAATAATGTCGGTTATTCTGGTGATAATGTGACATTTTTATCGGTGACTATAGTCACCGGTAGTAGCGAAAGAGTTAAATATATCTCAAAAACAATATACACAATGCTAACCAGATCAAATATAGGCGGAACTTAATTTAGTTTTACCGTATCTGTACGAAAGAGAGTTGACGCCGTAAGCGGAAGCCGGTGATGAAATGAAATGCTATTGTCAGAAGGATCCTTTCTTTTTTTTATGTCTCTTGACATCATTCGATTCTCTTTCAGACACTGACGCTCGGTTGTATTAAAAGATTGGCCAGTGATTTACTCTTTTCTATGTTTCAAAATGTTTCTAAACTGATACACGGCATTATCATTGAGAATGCTTACATTACGACTTGTTATTGTTTTGTCGGAGTGATATTGTTCCATAAAACTTTGCATCCCACTTTATTTTGCACAAATTGAATGGATCATACAACTAGCAACGTATTCGAAACGCACTACGTTTTGCGAGACATTTTGTGTTCGTAAAATTTGTTCGTAAGCCAATTTAATAAATTAATGGCGTCGTGATGCGTATGAAAGCAAAGATGAGAGTAGCACTAGTAGACGAATCCCCATATGACGCAATATATGTCACCATGCATCTTGCATCATTGGTTGTGGCAGATTCATCAAAATCGAAGTACTTTTACATTTAATCAAGACTTAAATTGTCTGTCAAATTTAATTAAGCCGTCAAATTTATATTTATGTCGTTAAATGGAAATTCCACTCATATATGTAGTACCTGAAAATCGTCGAAAGACAAATCGGGAGTTCGGTGGGAGACGAATTCATCACAATCAAACTGTTTTGTATATTTAATCAAGACTTAAATTGTCTTTTAAATTTAATTAAGGTGTCAAATTTATATTTATGTTGTTAAATGAAAATACCACCCATATACGTAGTATCTGAGAAGCGTCGAAAGACAAATCGGGTGTTTGGTGGGAGAGGAATTCATCAGAATCAAACTGTTTTTACACTTAAGACTTAAATTGTCTTTTAAATTTAATTAAGACGTCAAATTCATATTTATGTTATTAAATGGAAATATCAACCATATACGTAGTACCTGAAAAGCGTCGAAAGACAAATTGGGGGTTTGGTGGGAGAGGAGTTCATCACACTCAAACTGTTTTTATATTTAATCAACACTTAAATTGTTTTTTAAATTTAATTAAGATGTCAAATTTACATTTATATCGTTAAATGCAAATACCACCCATATACTTAGTATCTGAGAAGCGTCGAAAGACAAATCGGAGCTTTTGTGGGAGAGGAATTTATCAGAATCAAATTGTTCTTACATTTAATCAAGACCTAAATTGGCTCTTAAATTTAATTAAGGTGTCAAATATATATTTATATTGTAAAATGGGAATACTGCCCACATACATACTACCTGAAAAGCGTCGAAAGACAAATCGGTGGTTTGGTAGGAGAATAATTCATCAGAATCAAACTATTTTTACATTTAATCAAGCCTTAAAAACTGTCTTTCAAATTTAATTAAGCCGTCAAATTTATATTTATATCGTTAAATGGAAATTCCACTCATATATGTAGTACCTGAAAATCGTCGAAAGACAAATCGGGAGTTCGGTAAGTCAGGAATTCATCAGAATCAAAGTGGTTTTACACTTAATCAAGACTTAAATTGTCTTTTAAATTTAATTAAGACGTCAAATTCATATTTATGTTATTAAATGGAAACATCACCCATATACATAGTATCGGAAAAGCGTCGAAAGACAAATTCGCTGGGAGACCATAAATCACACTCAAACTGTTTTTATATTTAAAAACTTAAATTGTTTTTTAAATTTAATTAAGATGTCAAATTTACATTTATATCGTTAAATGCAAATTTCCGGTAATATACTTAGTTCCGAAAATTCGTCGACAGACAAATCTGGCACTTTTTATATGTTTATCAATATCAAATTGTTCTTACATTTAATCAAGACCTAAATTGGCTCTTAAATTTAATCAAGGTGTCAAATATATATTTATGTTGCAAAATGGGAATACTACCCACATACATACTACCTGAAAAGCGTCGAAAGATAAATCGGAGGTTTGGTAGGAGAAGAATTCATCAGAATCAAACTGTTTTTACATTTAATCAAGCCTTAAAAATTGTCTTTTAAATTGAATTAAGGTGTCAAATTTATATTTATGTTGTTAAATGGGAATACCACCTATATATGTTGTACCTAAAAAGCGCAGAAAGATAAATCGGGGGTTTGGTTCATCAGAATCAAATATTTTTCATCTTCAGATGATAGTTTAGAATTTAATTCATTTGATTCTATATTTTCATTTATGTTCGTTGCTTTTGGAAAACTCATTTCATATACATTTTTTTCATAAAGTTAGGGCGCAAAAGAAATAACATAAACAACTTGTTAGAACAACACTTTATAAAGATTCGAATAACTAGTACTTTTAGCTTATTGAGCAACTGACAAATCAAGTATACGCCCAAATCGACAATTTATCATGCATCATATTTCAATACAAAGCCGGACAGGTCATATAAGAAATTTACTCAATTCAATAAATAAAAATCTTTTGATTAGAAACACCAAGCAGTCAAAATGACTGCTTCTGGGCAATATAGGTATAACACATATATATATACGGAAATAAAGGAGGGCGGAAGTAACTACAATTATTCATAAACACATTTATATGTTATAGAAAAAGTCACCAAAATCTAAGAAATTGTGTCATCAATTTCATAATTGTTTTTCTAATTGAAATTAAAAAACAGTCAAAATGACTGCCTTGGGCAATCTAGTGTTAAAGAAACAGTGTGAAAAAATTGTACACTGCGTCATATTGCGTAGAAAAAGATTGAAACACGTGGTATGATTGAATACTAAAGAATTTTATTTAAAAAAATACATTATTGTTTCAATCTCTCAATACCATCGATTTATGCATATATACAATATCAAAAAGATTCATTCTCCGTTGATATTGGAATTTAGGTTGCATTACAATAATTTAACCGAATCAAATCAACTGTCTACATTTCCTTCTCAAAATTGATCAGAATTCTCAGATCAGAACTGATTCATGTAATATGTACGATGTCGACGACATTATTCACACCACTGATGTTGGGATTCAAGTGTTGTTATAGTAATTTAATTCGGTAAAATTAAGAGGTCACACTTTCTTCTACGCTTAATCATACGACAAATTGGCTTTCGTCAAAATTGTAGATTTTCCATCATATTTGGGTGAATTGTATTTGGTTGAATTGAATCGTATCAGAGTAAAGAGCTTCCGTCCAACTTGTAAACGTCGATATGGATGCTGTTTACGTATAACAGACGGACGTAACGACCGGCATAGTCACTTTGTGAGTACAATGGGCCAGGAAATTTTTAACGACGTATGCGCACTTCATTATTCGAACTGGGAGAATGTTCACAATAAAACATACTTGTTTTATGTTGTTTCAGCAGATACGCTGTTTTCCTTGCTTCATGTTTCTTTCGGGACGTGCCTCCTTAATGACGCTCCTCTCTTTTCCATTTCCTTCCGCCTTCCCTATTTTATTCGTCCTCGACTTTTCCATTCTTCGCGTCTTTACCGGCTTTCCGTTCGTCGCTTTCATATTTCATTAGGACATCAAATGTTTGCCGTGCATTTCCTTCGTCGTTTTACTTAATTTACCTTACACATCGTCGGAGGTCTTTCATGCCATTTTGTCATAAACGTTCAAGTGCCTCGTATAAAGCCATGCGACTGCCAGACATAGTTTGCATGTTATTATTCCCGCGAGCGTGTAACATCAGTTGTTCAATATGCCGAGGCATAAAGCTGTTCGAGTACTGGAAAATAACGAACCGACCTAGAGTCAGGCTAGAAGGTATTCGTACAGCGATCAATTTTGAGCAATACTTCGAGAAATTGTTAGGTTATTAACTGATTTTTGTTGAACAACAAGTTTGCATGTACCACCTTGATCAAAAAGTTTTAGGACCGGTCGCCGTATGGTGCTCTCAGTCACTAGATTGCAATTGTTTTTTATTTGTTAGATTACCACATGTGTCATTATCGTTCCCACTAAATTGCAGCGTCATAGCTTGAAATTTGTAAAGGTTATTGCATGTTGAGTATATCTACCTTTGTGCGTGTTTTCGATTTTTTACATACTTGAAAATGGCATCGACTTTGAATCAACGAATTTGCATAAAATTTTGCGTGACAATCGGATACTTTGCTGGCCAATTAGAGGACCCTGTACTTGAGATCCTACATACCACCTTGATCAAAAAGTTTTAGGACTTTATTCATAAAATCGAAAATACAAGTTTATCCATTGTAATTGATATCGTCCCGTTCAAAGTACTCCCGATCGACTGTACCGCACTTATACCAGCGCTTGATCTAATCATCGAAACATCGCTGGTATTCAATTTTTGGTATGTCCATCAGAGCCGTCTTCGATTTTTCCATAAGATCCTTCCGAGTGTTGTAACGCGTTCCGCGAAGCGGTTTTTTAAGTCGGTTAAATAGAAAAAAGTTGCAGGGAGCTAAATCAGGTGAATTCGGAGGCTGGTGAATACCAGGTTGTTCAATAAGTTTTGTCGGTCGATAAGAGAGCGCGTTGCTACTAGTCCAAATTTGTTTTTGTTTTGTTGGTTCACTCTTCTTATCAACGTATGCGAAGGTTCATTTCAATCAGTCAATTCATTGTTTGTTTACAAGCCATTTAGTGTCGCCGTGTCACAGTATTTTCGACAATGGAAAAAATTGAATATCGTGCAGTGATAAAATTCTTATTTTTGTAAGGTGTAGCACCAAAAGAAATTCACGAACGAATGTTAAGAGTGTATAATGAACGTTCACCTTCAATTAGAACAGTAGAAAGATGGGTTGCTGAATTTAAACGTGGTCGTACAAGCCTTGAAGACGATCCACGTGAAGGACGTCCAAAAACCGCATCAACACCAGAAATCGTAGCCAAAGTAGAGGACATGGTTTTGGAAGATCGTCGATTGACTGAGAGGGATTTAGTAGAGGCTCTACACATCTCGTTGGGTGTGCACAATGGGTGCCGCATTCGCTAACAATTGAACAAAAACACATTCGAATGCGACTTTCTCAACAACATTTGGAGCGTTTTAAAAAGGATAAAGTGGATTTTTTGCGTCGATTCATCACTATGGATGAGACTTGGGTCTATCACCGTGATCCTAAATCAAAACAAGAGGCTAAAGAGTGGTGTGAACCTGGTTGTTCGGCTTCGAAACGAGTTCGTGTCCAGAAATCGGCCAAGAAGGTTCTGGCATCAGTTTTTGGGATGCGAAAGGAATTTTATTTGTCGATTACTTGCAAACTGGTAAAACAATTAATTCTGAATATTATTGGAACCTTTTGGACCAGTTGAAGGGAAACATTCGTGAAAAAAGACCCGGTTTGCAGAAGAAAAAAATCCTTTTTCATCAGGGCAACGCACCGTGTCACAAGAGCATTTTGACAATGGCTAAAATCCATGAATTAAAGTTCTAATTGTTGGAGCATCCGCCGTATTCACCAGATTTGGCCCCCAGCGACTTCCATTTCTTTCCAGAACTCAAAAAATGTTTGCGTGGCAAGCGTTTTTCGTAAAATGAAGAGGTCATAACGGCTGTTGAAGCGTATTTTGCAGACCTTCCGGAATCTCATCAGGGATGGGATCCACAGATTGGAGGATCGTTGGAGCAAGTGCATTAATGTTGAGGGAGATTATACTGAATAATAAAGTGTATTTTGAACCATAACATTGTGTTTTTCTTATCGAACGACAAAACTTATTGAACAACCTGGTAGTATTCGTGTTATTTTTGGTCAAAAACTCGCGAATAAGGATCGTATTCTGCGATGGTGCGTTATCGTGGTGCAAAATCCACGAGTTGTTTGCCCACAAATTCGGTCTTTTTTGGCAAATTGCTTCAGGCAAACGTCTCATAACGCCCAAATAATACATTTTGTTGACTGTCTGTTGCTCTGGCAAGAATTCATGATGCACAACACCGTTGTAATGCATGGAAACTGTGAGCATCACCTTCTTTTTCGACTGAAAACAACGTGGCTTCTTCGGAAGCGTTCATGCTACCAAAAAACGTTTGATCTCGAAAGAGTATCGTTGCTGAAACACTTCTCCAACATTTCGAAGGTCTGCGGACCGTTGAATTCGTTTTCCATGCAAAATTTTATACAAATTCGTTGATCCAAAGTTGATGCCATTTTCAAATATGTAAAAAATCGAAAAGATGTACAAAGGTAGATATACTCAACACGGTATAACTTTTACAAATATCAAGCTATGACGCTGAAACTTGGTGGGAACGTTAATGACAGATGTGGCAACATAACAAAGAAAAAAAAATTTAATCGAGTGACTGAGAGCGCCATACGGCGGCCGGTCCCAAAACTTTTTGATCAAAGTGGTATTTGTGGAAATCTCAATTAATGGTGCAGTGCATAAAAGTACATTAATGGTACAGTGCAAAGTACAAAAAATATTAGGGAGACTGCCAATTTTTCTGGCGTATGTCGGTCAATTAATGTGTTGAGTCTAGTATGCAATGCTGTTTTCTGACCTGTTATTTTAGATTATTCCATGTAATACTGCATTACGCAATAGACTTTATTAGACGCGATCTACATTATTTCTGAGAACTCCGTTAATAAAAGTTATGGAAGACAAATTATCAACAGTTATTATTATTCATTATTTGAAAAAAATAGAGTTAAATGACTTGTGGAATAATTTCATCATTCCCCGACGTTTCCTTTACATATAACCGTTCAAAATTACAAATAATAAACAAAATGTTACGTAAGTGGCAGATCGAAAGATATTCGTAAGGTTCGTGTCGATCAATTAATACAAACGTCTTCCCAAACGGATCGTTCGTTATAAATTTAGAACACTAGAGGTTAATGATTTATGTCGTACAGATATAAGGAACATACTATTGCTTTTCCTTCCAGCTAAACATTCCTGACACTACACATAGAACAAAAATAATTTTTTGTTTATAAAGGCACACATCTCGTGCAACACATCCGGTTTCCATATAATTTAAATACTTTAATTAACCGGCATACACCGAATAAATTTGGAATGTTATTGATAGAAAAAAATTTGCAAAGTTAGGAAGAAGAGACAAAAAATCATCAGAAATATAAGAACAATAGTTCTCCGTACAGTTCTTATTTTAAAATGTTTACAGTACAGTTTCCGTCATGAATAGATGGCGTTATTGCTTCCTAATTATCAACGTAATTATTATATTGTTCGATTAATTTATGATTTGATAATAGTTGAATAAGAAAAATCTGAAAAAAAGAAAACAGATGTCATGTTCTAGTTTCTATTACTTTCGTCATGTTTGTATGTAAATTTGTGTTTTGTTATGGTTGTAGACAATCGTTCAGATCCGGAGATCCGTTTTATTGAACACTAACTGAACTATTATTGTGAATGTCGTACTCAACAAGATGTAAAACCCGGTATTTTAGAATATTTGCACGATATACATTGAAATTGCACGAATACTTCACGTACCTTGAAATAACACACTAACCTCATTTTTCAAACTTCTCAAAAGGCATTAATCTGTAAAGTGAGCGCGTTTGAAGTAAAAAACTTAAAAAATGGCCTGTAATTTCTTTTCGCATACCATACAAATTGCACATTTTTCAAACCTTTTATGTCATCTAGTAAGCGCATTCTTGTAACGATTCTCCAGGAAAATTCAAACCATTTTTACCAATTTCGAAAAACCATTCTGTTTCAAATAATGTTCGAATATTAAGGTCAGAATTTTATATTGCGGAAGAATAAAATACTTTTGTAATGTAACGAAATAAATTCAAGTAACCGTACAGAGTACGTAATATTTTTCTTCTTTTGTCATGTTTGTTTATTCTGGAAGCAAAGCATAACAAAAATTTTATTATACATTAACTGAACACTTATAACAGACGATAATTTTAATTTTACAAACGTCTTAACATAACAGGTGCTTCAATACGGAATTGCCACCACAGAAAAAAGATAGATAAAAGAGAGCGTATAAACAACTCAGTCTCTTTGCTATAAAACAGTATCCTACAGGAATGACATATGTATACAACACATATCGATTTTTCTTCTCTCAGAATCAACAAGTTCTTGGTATTTTTCCTTCGCAGACAAATCCGCATACAACGCATTTTTATTCCGTTAGATAGCCAACAAAGTTTCTGAGATTTTCAGTAAAAGGCAATATACGTAAAAGTTTACCAAGTCTCGAAGTTTAATCGGTATCTGCAATAGATAAGCAATGTTCTGTATTAGAGTTAGGTATCTTTAAAATGCCCGAATATTTAAATGATTTGAATCCTGTATGTATATCGAAATGTTTTGTATTATATGGAAAACTTGATCATTAATTTTTAGTCCAGTGAATGAACTTTGTTGTATACCCAACATGCATTCCAAATTTTAAGCATTACACGAATAATCGAGTTGTCTTCTCAACTCTCAACTCTATAGATAACATTATTCGATGCGAATTTCAAATACTCGTGAACCACTAATCAACATTACCAACTTACAACAATATAATGCATTTGCAGAAAACGTTTTAATTAAATAAATAAAAACATGAACTAAAGCGATTACCTCGTTTCCAGCATTTTTTTCATTTTATTAGGTACAAGGGAAAGTTATATTGTTTTTGAACACGTGCACTTTTATGGCTTGTTCATCCTTAGCAAGAATTCTGATCCGACTGAAAGCGGTTTAAACAGTTAGATTAGTATATGATTGATGATTTATACATTTTTTTTCGTATTTGAGTCAGTTTTTTTAAACTTGTAAAACTGTCAACATGAGTGAAGAAAAGGTGCACTTAAGACATTGTATGTTGTATGCGTTCCAAAAGGGGAATAAAAGATGGTTTGCGAAATTTCGTTCGGCTGATTAATCTTTGAAAGATGAACCCTGATCAGGAAACCCATCAGATGTCGATGAAGAAGTACTACGCAGTATGATCAGGGCAAACCCCATGTTAACCTTCAATAGAAGGCAGACAGTTGTAACTAACAAAGCACCTTACATTTTGGATTAAATTTTAAATAAAAACTAAAAAAAAATTTGTTTTCTTCTTTACAAAAAAACGATAGAACTTTCCCTTACACATAATAAATAAATTTCCATTACACCTATTGGCGAATAAAGATGAATGAATAATTACACTTGATCGGTGTTTAACATGTTATATTTAATATAAGTTTGATATTATTTGTTTTGTGGAGTTTGGATTTAGCCAATGAACGTCTCATGTGACGAATGTAGTCATGTTGTGTAACATTGAAAAGTTATTGATCAGAATTTTCTTTACATCTTGAATAATTTCTCGCAATATTTAAAGTGTTGATATTATCCAATGATCTTTCTTTGTTTGCTTCATAGTTATCCAAAAATAACAATTATGTTTCTACAAATATGTGTATCGATTTCACGATTTATCGAATTATTTACTATTTATATTATACTATTACTATTTTCAATACACACTCCACAGAATTTATTACACGTGGCGTTAAACAGTCATATTTGTCTATGACTTTATTAATAAATTAAACTTTCAATTTTATTCGAAAAAATAACCTTCAATCGTAAATACAACAACTATAATACTACAGTGGCACACATTAATATTCTGATATCACGCAAAATTAATATTTTAATCTAATAAAATTCTCGCATTTGAACTAACATGTATTTACTGTACCTTTTTTACGTGCGTTTTAATGTTATTTTTTAATCATTGGCATGAAAAATGCAGAGTTCACTAATACGTCGATACTTTTCCCGCTTAAATTTTTTATTGGTTTTCCATCGGTTTTCTTTTTACACGCACATATGTGTAACCAGCAATATGTAGACGTGATTATTGTTAATGACGCCAATAACAATAAAGTAAATGAATGTTTCTCACCTGTAAATATCGACATAATACGAAAAATGTTGGAACGTTACAACACAGATTCGATTTTATGTATCCATATTTCCGCAAGGGACTCATTTGATACGTTTTTCGGCATATTTACTTCGTTCGTTGCGATTGAACAGGTTTCAGTCGACTCGTATATTATGAGTAATTGATCGTCTCTGCTGACATATAACCAAAGGTATTTTGTTCATCGGTGAACCGTTATCATTGAAAATTATGTAAATTAACTGGTCTCTTGCCAGCGGAGGTAGTGATACGATGGATTTAATGTGTACTTGTATGTTTTCGTCAGTATAAGTACCAGTATTCGTTAAACAGTGTCAAATTAAAATAATAACGAGAAAGTAGGGTAAAAATAGATAGGGTAAAATATACAGTGATTGATCGCTTAACCCATTCAAGACGACGATTTTTTTCAAACACGGTCCCTAGGAGCGAAATTTTTTTTTCTTTGTATTGTTCATTTTTATGAAAAAAGAATATGTTAGTATGGAAATCATCCAATTCGTAAGTAAATTCACATAAATAAGATCATTGCACACCAGGTGTGCAGCTCGCTCTTCGGAACATTTTTATTGCGAGGAGCGGATTGAACACCATGTGTGCAATGTAAGGTAAAATGAAAATACATCATTACAAAATTTATAAACACTTATTTCAACAATAGTTAGATAATACAAAATCGTTATTTTGCTTTCAATAATAAAGAACAGAATATAATGCAAAGAAAATGTTTAAAAAGTAGTAAAAAGTTAAAAAAAATAAGTTGAATAATGAAAAATATAACATAAATGAGAAATAAATTTTTAGAAAAATGTCTAAAGATAATAAGGTAATGTAACTCAGTAATAAAAAAGAAAATATAGTTTGTAAGAAAATTTTTAGGAAATAGTACACTAATCGTAAAGTAATTATACATTAGTTGATTGGTAGTAGCCCTTGAAACATTCTTCCAAACATAATCCAGGATTACCGACACAAGCAGGACAAGAGTAATTACTACGTTTATATTTTCCTTCTTTGTAGCACTGTCGGCAATTCATAGTATTTTACATGTAAGAAAGGCTTCAGATAATTTTTAGATTTTTTGGGACACAGTAAAATCAATGCCAAATTTTGTTTTCCTGTAGTTTACAGATTTTATTAGTTCAAGAAAAATCTTATTTCGACGACTAGTTTACTCAGAATAATTGATAATTGCACATTACTGTTATTGCACACACGGTGTGCAGGCCGTCTTATAGCCTCGGAAATCAATTGCACACACGATGTGCAATCGGTCTCGAATGGGTTAAGACTAGTGATTGAATGAAAGCCGTATAACTTAAACGTGTAATATTGCATTCTTTATTTTTTAGCATATTAGGACAGGATAATGTTGTAAAAACATGTTCAGCCTGCAACGAAACAAACAAAATTTTATTTATTAATAACACAACGATACATTTAATATTGCCAATTTAGAGTGAATGACTGCAGAAATCGCAGTCATTCACCGTGTTATTTACAGTTATTGACCACCTTTGAAATTTGTGAGAAATGAGAAATATTTAAGCGGTCAGTTTTACTGTATCACCTTTAAATGTTATCGGATATAATTTTCGACGGTAGCACCACGCTGAAACGTATCAGCATGTTGAAATAAAAGCGCAAAAATTAAATACATATGCAATCAATGCGACACGATGCGCCTTTTAATTATGCTCATAAAAAAAACAAAGGAACACTAAAGACAGAAACCTGTGGATATCATGACAACCGTAAACAAGACGGTTTCCATACAGCATACGGGTATTGAATTACAATCATTTTTACGCGATTAAACTGATTAAATCTATTAGTGGTCAATTACTGTCAAAATCCATTGCCACGACTATGGTGATTGACCACTCTAGTACTATCGGATACTTACGATATTAGGAAACCGGGACGGATACAAACCCTTTAGTGAGGTTATTCCATCACATACAAATCATATATTTTTTTCAGAAATACTGTATAGACTGCAAAATGATTACAAATTCACCAGTCTTTTATAAAAAATATCGTTAAGCATTTACCTCTTTCTCTTAAGAAATCTGTAACAATTCTTTCACAGCATGTTATTAATCACAGGTAATCTACACAAGAATTCTGTATTGCAAGACGGCCACATACAGAATGCGCTTTAACCTCTTAGGCACTGAGCACCACTATAGTGGCTTTCGCGGATATTATCTTTCTGTACGGCGCACCACTATAGTGGCTTACGCGGATATATCTTTCTGTACGTTTTTATAAATTCTTATGTTTTTATAAATACCAATGGAAAATTATAATTTAATCATCAAACATTTTGTACCAACGTACTTATGTAAAGAACAGCATTATCCGTCACACATTGCAGTGCCGTATCATTTACACGTAATTCGCGTTGAAATCTGCCGTACCGAGAAACACCCCCACGTAAATTTCAGCCGTGCCTAAGAGGTTAAACTGATATTCAAAACAATGAAAATATACCTGTAGCGATCTTCAGATATTCGTTCATGAACGCAGAATGGTCAATCACTGCCTACTTTACCCTAGTATAAAATATCCGACTTAAAATGATTGCTTTTTATGAGATAAACATGAAAACACATTAAAAGGTCTTAAGATTTGTGCGGTATAACATCTGTGCAATACAAATAATGAATTTTGTTCATTTACAAACTTGTTTTGGCAGTTTCAGAGGTTGTCGAAGAACTTTTTTCGATTGAACTTGTTTATTGTTAATGACTTTTGAAATTTTATATCTTTCGGAATCCTTCGGTAAACTCTTCAGGAGATTATATTCGTTATTTGGAGAGGTTTTTACTTCAATAGAACGTTCTCTGTATTTTCAGGGTTTCATTCATACTTATTTTATATATATATATATATATTTACGCGTACTTATACTTTTTGCTACTTTTGGAATTTTGCTACTTTCTGCCCTAGACATATAACGAAATTTATAGATATATACGTGAAATTACTCCGATTACTACTTAAACCTGTTTTATTGGTACAACTATCAATAAGCATTAGAAAAATAAAATGATTAGCATACACGTATAATATAAAAAATGTTTAATAGCGTATCAGAAACTGTTTAATGTAAAGTACCAAGCGTTTTGTTAATAGGTTATATGAAACACCGATAATATGTGTGTGTGGCCATTAAAAACAATATGAAAAATATCGGTAGAATGCGTAACAACCAGTAATGGTATTCAATAAATTACTCTTATTAAATACCAGTAATCATTCAGCAGCGTCATATTGTAATTGTATTAAGGAAGTAGCTAGTTTGTGAAAGAAAATACCTATCGGATATAATGACATATGTAGTATCAACAAAAAAGTATTCTGATTTCTAGTAGATGGTGTTTCGTTAATGTACTTTATTGGGCGATTACATTACGTGTGCCACCACAGAAAAAAGCATCAATAGAAGCAGCAGAATGCGTGAATTTTAATGGTGGGATTAATTCAAACGATAGTTAACGTTTTATCAGTACAAATAAAAATTATCCAGCAGTAGTATATAGGAAGGAATATTAAAAAATGAAAATGATATACAAGAAAACATTTATGTAGACATTAGATACGTGAAACTAGAGAGTATAATATTTACAAACAATAACAACACAATCAAAACACTTTAGTCTTATTTCCTAATCTTTCGTCTTTACATCGTTTCATCTTTACATTTTCAATTCAACAAACTCGTCACCTATGATACCATAATACGTTATAATGATTGAAGATCATAGGTGACCTTTGCTCGCCAATTAGAGGACCGTCTACCTGAGATCCTGCATGTATATTTACATTTAATAACACACACACATACACAAAAATCGGAAATACTAAAAGAATACTAAGCTGCAACAAAACACAAAATACTAAGCGAACTAAATAAAAATACTAAGTGATTTAAAGGAACTAATACAGTGGGCCCTCGATTTTCGCACACTATTGGTTCCTGAAATTCTGTGCGAATGTTGAATGCTCGAAAGTGGAGTGATGTAAAAGAATATGCACCGAAAACTGTATTTGAAAGTATTTATTTATCAATATGTATACATAACGAAGTTAAAGAGGCGTGTTTAAATGCTTTCGGGTGTCTTCTTTATAAACTTGTCAAGAGATACTTGAATACTACCCTTTTCTTTTCTTTTCTTGCTAAAGATTTCTATAACACGCTGTGTCTTTCTGAATTGCCCTACGTACTTGATACATACGTTCTCCATTGGGGAACTAGAGAGTATGATATATGCAAACAATAACAACACAACCAAGACACTTTAGTCTTATTTCTTAATCTTTTCTCGTTTCGTTGTTTCGCCTTTTCGTTTTTATGTCGTTTTGTGTTTATGTCTTATCGTCTTTACATTCCGTCGTCAACTGACCAGAATAAAATAATTGAAGGTCTATGATCCTCAATTATTATATTGTGGTATCATAGGTGACGATTTTGTTGAATTGTGTTGTTCGATTGATAGATTAGAGGATTCTGTACCTGAGTTCCTACATTTATTTCACTAAAGACAATGAGTCCCCAAAGTTTATTCGCGTAACACCTAATAACTGAAGCCAAAAATATTTTATCAATGCAAACCCCAGGAATTATGCATTTTATGCAATTATCACACAAAGAAAGTAAAAGAGAAATATTTTTGTCGAAACGAAAGGTGTATGGACCGCTTTAACGTATTACGTACTACCCGGAAATTACTGTCATTTCCATGACACGTTTTCTATAGCCGCACACGCGTTTTACGGGACGAACGACAATGCGTATGCGTCTATAGAAAAGGGTGTCAAAGGGATCGGAAGGACGTATATACACGCGTCGCTAATACACGCAGATGTTTCGTATTGTACCTGCTGTAATGAAGGGAAGGGATGTGCAAACGCAATTTGTCGTTTCACAGCAGCTAGCCAATCGATCAGCGCATATACGTGGATGTATATCGTCGTAGGAGGTGGAGGACAGAACAGGGTGCGCCACAGGTGCATGTCGCAACAGATTATCAGCCTGTATCCACTCAATTTCTCGGCACATTCTTCTTCTCAGTTTGCCAAATTAACCGTCGTTCGCTGATTTATCTCGTTCTCCAACCCTTCCGTGTTTAACGGCTGTTGACTTGGCCCCGATTTTTTTTTTCGCTTCGACGTATCGAGTGGATGTCAATACTTTCGACTGCTTCGTGCGGCAATTTGCAAATTGCTTGTGCGACGAATTTCATTAATTTATTTCACGTGTACGAAGTAATGACCTGTAGACGTCTACGCAGTAGTCAGTGCTTGTGTGTTTTTAGTTTATAATTAAGTGTTCAATTTATTTTTGTTAGTGGCTACGTTACAGTTAGATTATAACATTATAAGTTAGAGATTATAAGTTAGATAACATTATTATGGGATTTAAACACATGAAACTAGAGAGTATAATATTTGTGGGAATTTAATGACTATAATTAGATCTTTATTTAACACGTTGACTGCCACGGTGTTCACCGATGACCGGCGCAAAAGATTTTACTGAAAATGGAAAATTATTCAATGAAGCTTATTTGCAATCTTGTAAAAGCAATTGATGTTGGAACGGTGTTTCAATACTTTGGCTTCTAACAACTCTGCGTTACCTTTATTTTGCACAATTTAATTATACTCTGCAGTATTTCATCGAATCGCGGTTCTGACATAGCAAAATACGCTTGACAGTCAACGTGTTAATACTTCGATACTGTGTCCCAACAATGACAAAGTCTCGAAGCACAGATAGGAAAAGACACGATTACGTAAAGAGAAAAATAAGAAGAAATTTTGCACGATTTAATCATATTCTGCAGTATTTCATTGCATTGCGGTTCTAACATAGCAAAATACGCTTGACAGTTAACGTGTTAATATGGAATGAACAAGAATTTGATACAATAAGATCTCCAGTGAACTTCCGCTTTCGCGTGTGTCGAATCGTTTTCCCCGTGTTCTTTCCCCTTGATGGTCTCCTTGTGACAAATTATGAAGCTAAATTCTCGCTCTTTTCTTTTCATAAACAAATGAAACGCAAATCACATTATCGATCGCTCATCTTATTTACATCCCTAGCAACCAACTTATTCCAAAATGTTCCATACGCGTGTCTAATTTAAATTCCCATAAACAAATGTCTATTGAGACAATTATTAATCGCAAATGCATATACACACACTCGATCGCATGTCGCCAATTTATATCGCGATACTACATATTTATAAACAATAACAACACAATCAAGATACTTTAGTCTTATTTCCTAATCTTTTGCCGTTTCGTTGTTTCGCCTTTTCGTCTTAACGTCGTTTCGTCTTTATGTTTCGTCGTCAACTGACTACTACGCAACCAAATAACAAAATTCAACAAACTCATCATCTATAGTATCCCAATATAATAATTGAGGACTATATGTGACCTCCGCTCGCCAATTAGAGGACTATGTGTTAGAGATCCTACCTTATAATACATTATAACGTTATTATATACATTACAACATAACGTTATATTACATTACAAGTTAGATAATTAGATACCTGTAGTGAATTGTTAAGTTTGTTAGCACAAGCAAGCTCGGGAACCTGTTTATATTGGGTGATTTCTGACTTTTTCGATGTTCAACGTTGCTGATGTATCAATGGGCGTTGACCGAGGTACAAAGAATTGATTGGAGTGCTCCTGTTCTTGTTCTATGGCTGCTATCGATGCTTAGAATAACTTTATATACTTGCTTGGATGAGTTGCATAGGTATTAACAATGGAACAGAATTCACGTTCTTGGTGAATTGAATTTGACTTAACAAACGTCAATAATTTTGACATCATGAAAATAGGCGTTTTCTTAAGAATAGTAGTGACAGTTGCTTTTGTATAAATATACAAGTGCGAACTTTAGAATTACCTTAGGAAACCTCTATTTCCTTATTGTTGTAGTTAGTTCAAACAAATTTTATGTGTATTAATATACAAGTGCAAACTTTACAATTACCTTGAGAAACCTTTATTCCGCTCCTGTTATGGTTATTTCAAACAAATTTTATATGTATTAATATACAAGTGCGTACTTTACAATTACCTTAAGCAACCTTTATTTCGTTATTGTTATAATTAGTTCAAAACAAATTTTTATATCGCAACAGTTTAAGCATCAGATTTGTTACTAAGTTATTTTCCCTTTAAACATGCAAGTCTCCTATTGAAACGTTTGAAAATATAATTATGAGAATTTTATAATCTCTATAATAGATGCAGTATAAAAAAAATGTTGTTGGAGCAATTTACGATGTTAACAAGAAAAAGCAAAAATCGATAGAACTCTAAGGAGAAATATATTTTTATATAGATTTTATTTCCAAGTGCATATAGAAGAGATTACGATGTAAATAGGTTTAATTGTTGCTTCGTAACTATGACTTGCATTGTCAGTATAATTCTGCCGTCAGTAGAGTGAAAAACTTTGTGCTATCGTAAATTATTGTTCAAAATAAAAAAGTTCGAAAAGTAGGATAGGCGAAAGAACAAATAATTATTAACTTCCAACTAATTTGTTTTGCATTGCATCTATTATAGAGCTTTCTTTAAATATATATACTAACTCGTCACTTATAACAAATTAGTTAATCCAATATAATTTCACAAAGTATTATTCGAAATTAATTGGACTATGAATACTTTCTACACTAACTGTAAGCATACTGTCCTAACTTTTGACTTAATATTCTTTGAAGCTGCTTAGTTATTTAGTTGCTAAGTTATTTATACATTCTCCCTACTACTAACAATATATTAAATATTACTATAGCACATGTTAGCAAGTTATCATTTCAAGTCAATAGGTATATAATCAGTTGTAATTTTTACTCGATTATATAGAAGATGACTTCGGGATAATATTACGTAAAACCTATTTTTAATGAACTAAACTGCATCCGAAGCCAGTAGACTAAAAGTCAGGATGTGTTTGGGAAATAGTTGAAATTTTTCGTTTACGGCATAACGCTCCGATGGAAATTATGGCATCTAGAAAATTGACGCGAAAATTGCCCTATACGTTCCGTTCGGAATATTTTACGCCATATTTCCAACTTGGTACTAATTTACGTGAAAGTTAATATTGGAAATTATGGCTTCATATCGGCGGCAACTATTAAACGTTGAACTTTTCGCCAAAGGCAAATTATGTCGCCATAACCGTTTTTGTAACATAACGCAAAAATTACGAACTAACCAATTGATGGCTTGACACACCTTTTTTTCCCGTAAACATGCAGTTGCAGGCATTAATATTCAGGCACTCTTAAGAAGAGAATAATTTTTTTAAAAACAATTTGTAAGATAGGATTGAAAATATCACAATTTATAGAAATTCAGAAAAAAAGGGTAAAGGTCACTTTTTACAAGCTATGAAAAATAATGGAAAACGCAGATTTTCGATATTTGCAGTCTACAAATGTAATAAGTCTAAATACTTTTCCATCTTTCAATGTCTCTTGTTTACTTGTGCATTAAACAATTTCGATTAAATTTTCATTATGATACATCTTATCTAAATTTGTAAAACGTATTGTTCAAATTTGCATTGAATGAAAAAAAATGGTTAAAAACAAATCTTTACTATAGTTTTTTGTCAATCTTATAAACAGCATTTTTTCAAAGCTTGTATTTCTGTTGTCTACAAACAGTTCTTTTGTCCGATTTGCAACAAGATATTATATATCACAAAATATGTGAATATTGATGTAACTAACTGTATCTACTTTGAACACATTAAATTATGCAACAAAATTAATTAAGAATGTCGTAAACAAAAATAACGACTTTATTTTAATATGATTTTAAAACAAAATTAATGCTACATATTCAATTAACCGAATAACGACGAAGTATTCAACGTCTAATGAATAATATATAATAAATGACGAAGTAAAAAATTACTACTGCAACACCTGTCTAATGACGAACTTAATCCATTAGCTGCCACAATCTGATTTTGGAATTTTGCGTACACCACTCGGTGCCAAAAATATATTTGATACGCCTGTCGGTTTAATTTCATTGTATATATATCGGTCAATATTGTGTGTAACAGAAAATGTGTATCCTATGCTTAATTTCTTTACAACGAGCGAACAAATTTGAAATTCGTCTGTAAGTTGAACGGAACAGAATTGTTATATTTGAAGCATTATATTTTTGGTTTGGTTTTTATATTATAATGAAATACCGTAGATAAATATGTAATTTAGAGGTCATAATAACGATCCGTTACTTACTCAGTCTTTTGTTTTTTATTGAAATTATTTTATTGATCATTTTATAACGATACCCATTTGGAGATTGTGGCTGATTATGACGTTTTTTTTCTCTCTTATAGAAATTATTTTTATTTGATGAGAGATGGATACTAGGGAGCATTTCACGCTTGCTGAAATCGTAGACGCTGTAAATTACCCTAATTTCTTTGAAAGTGACAATGATGGTGCTGCTGTTGATATTGCTGAACTTCAAAAACAAAGAAAATGCGCAGTGTGCAAAATAAATGCAAGAAAACAATGTGGTAAATGTAACGTTGGGTTACGTGTAGACTGTATGGAAAAATTGAATAAATATGATCTATTTTTGTATGTATAAGATGACGCATATAATAAAAGAAATAGTTTCTTATTAGTTTCCTTTCATGCAACCTGCCACAATTCCTATTTGCGACTTTTTCAAAAATATCAAATATTTTCCAAACAAAAAAATAAAGCATTTAATATAAGATGAATATAATTGTACTGCCACAATCTCTAAAAAATATCAAATATTTTCAAAACAGAACATAATTTGAATATAATTATACTGTTAGACAACTTTTTGTGCATATACAGTCTTAGCCCGAATATAACGCGACCCCGAATTTAACGCAACTCCGAAATTTTCATAAAGATATTTAGAAAAAAAAAAATTCTCATAAAAGAATTCAAAGAAAATAAAATTCAATCAGATAAGCATTTATTTAGGTAATTTAAGCTAATAACACAGGTTACATTCATGTCAATAAAATTAAGTAATGTAAAACAAAATTAATATTACGTAAGTAACAACAAAAAACGGAAATGTTTATTCAGAATCTGAACTGTTTTCAGAATGAGAACTCATTGATGTCACATCGGTATCATCAGTATTTTCATTCACGCTTTCAGTCTCCCATAAAATGTCATCTGCCGTCCCATGTAAATCATTGGAAATGCAGCATTTCTTGAAACCTTTAACCCTCTGTACTCAACTGTCCCCTCTGAGGGGTTACGAAAATGTATGTACAGAAAACACTTGTTCAAATATTTGTTTCCTTAACATTTTTCCGGGGAATTACAAGTTAAAGCAATGAGATAGAATTAATAATCTGTGTGCTATTTAATATTTAGTAAATTCGTGGTCGATAAATTGAGGGGATAATTCTAGCGACTGCAAGAACAACCTTCTATATATTCCTGCAATAGGCTGAATGATGAACTGCAAGTTATTGTATAAACATTGTATATGCTCGGAAGAAAAAATGACACATGAAAGATCATAAACAAGTTATTACTGCGATATGTGTTTGAATAAACCCGCAATTCACATTGGTGAATGAACTATGACGCATTCGAAAAGAATAGGCTATAAAATTTCAATTTTGTTTCAACATAAATGTATCAGCAAAGTTGTATGCAAAACATAATTTGAGCAGCATATTTTTTTTTCAAAACTGTACCATTTTGAACGAAATGTTGCGCTATTCGCTACTTCGTGAAGAAACATGTCCGAGTGCAAAGGGTTAACTAACGTTCAATCGCGATTTAACCTCTGTAGGAAAGTGTCCTTGTTTATATTATATTCCATTACTTAAACCCTGAATTTAGCGCAAGTCGATTTTTTAACAGAAAATAAATAAAAAAATAAATTAAAGAAAAATATCGTGTTATATTCAGGCTAATACGGTATATAACTTACCCGGCCAACATTTAAAAAAAAAAGGCAGTTAATGGGTTAATGTCTCACATAACCTACACACGACACACTATATGACATGATAATGCTGGCACGGCAGTGGAATTTAATAAATTTTGTGGCGTTGCGATTTAGGAAACGACGACACATTTTGTCAGAATATTGATTTACCCATTATAATAACCACCATGGTCGCGTGTAATGAATGTAAAATGTTCTAAATCGGGCCAACTCTTTCGATGACGCAGAAAAGCAAATTAAGATCACATCGTTCGATTACAGTCTATGAAATGTATCGCCGAACATTCAAGGTTTATTGTAGGCAATAAACCAACCTGCGAACTGTCAGTGTTCCGTTCGCATATCTCATTTGTCATTTATTCCGCAAATTCACCGGTAGGCGTCACTAATATTCGGCGAGGCGAAGTTGAAAAGACTGATTTACGTGACCAGTGAATACATGGTACCATTTTCTGCATGCAGTCGGGTTTTTTTTATCCGATAGATACGTGTCGCGCAAAATTGTACAAGAGAGACCTATTTCACGTTCGACAATTTAGGCATACGTTTCATATTTTTTTCAGAACGCACAAAACTAGTATATTCGTTAAATTGAATCTAAAATCGCACAAAGAAGTTTACAGATATGCACAAAAATAGGAAAACATTTGCCTAACGAATTCCTTAAAAAATCTGAAGGAAGTTGGTATGAAACTTAAAGCTAAAATTTGTTTTAAAATTGTTGATAGCTTGATTTAATTAAAAAGTAACAATTCGCTTTACATTTTTTTTTTTTACTAAAGTCATTGCTGTTATCGACAGTTATTCAATTTTATATTATTATTAACGCAGGCTCTTGAAGAGAAAACCTAAGTGCCCTTAGATATATCAAGAAAATTATAAAAGTGATAAGGATACATACGTCAATATAAGGTGTATAATAAGATATATAAATAAAGTAATAATAAGGTATATAAATAATTCGTTTGAATACACCAAATTGTATGTAGAGATGTACAGTTAATTATATGTGTATGTATCATTCAACGCATATATGTATATATATATATATGTTCAAATGAGAAATCTTGCATGAATCATGGTTCGTATAATTTCGAACCAGCATAAAAAATCCGTGTAAAAAGAGGTCGCACTATATAATGTCTTTATTTGAAGTGACGTACGAAATATTCTGCAAATTAATTAAATCGCCTTATAAAATTACACGATACTTTTCTCTTGTACTATTGAATGCAGTTACACATTAACTCGTACCGCGTTATATGTAAATTGTATGAATGATTTTGCAACAGATCGTATTTTTATCTAGTCTTTAAATTTGTAAAAATTTGGAATTCGTCCTAAAAAATATATCTTTTTAAGTTTTGTTTTTTTAATATTTGAAAATAATTAGCCTTCTTTTATTGAAGTGTAGAACTTTACTTGTCACCTCGACATATTTTGAAACAAAAACAGATTCTCTCTTCACGAGTCTATAATTTATGAATTTATTAGTATTTGCTGGGTGTATTGTATTTTTATTTTACGGCATTTTTCTTATTTTTTTTATCGGTGGCAAAGGATATCTTATTTGTAAATTTTACTTATTTACAATTGCGTCAGAATTTCGATCTATTTTTCATCAAATACGACAGAGAGAATGTCATCAGGAAAATTTTGTCTGACGTTAGTTCAAATGTTTGTGCAAATTTGCCAATTCTGACGTAGGAAAAGGCCCATTATTTTAAACAATTTAAAATGTTGGTGTATGCAATAAAAACATAGTTTAATTTTTATCAGACATTTGGTAAATCTAAGGTTAAACATAATTTTCATGTAAATGTTACTATTTCATGATAACAGCAAATAAAGGATATTACCTAAGTATATTGTAATATTATCCAATTGCGATGACAAATTGAGCGAGCAAAAGGCATTTCATTAAACACTAATCTTAATACGTCTGAATTGATTTATAATAAATCGTTTATTGAATTATTCTTAATCCGTTACATTCGACCGTATCGACTGAGTGGACGAAGAGATTGCATGTTATTACTGAAAAAAATATACGCCCAAAAAAATTGTCGCAATATTTTCTCTGCACAAAATATTTCCAATCCATGGCAAGCGGAATTAATGAAAAAAGAAATAGAAAAACCCAGACAGATTTAAAATGTTTGGCCAATTAATTAATTATTTTAAACAATTCAAAATTTTTGTGTATGCACTAAAAAATAGTTTAATTTTTATTAGAGATTGCGTAAATCTAAAGTTAAACATGATTTTCGTGCAAATGTTATTATTTCTTGATTTCAGCAAATAAAGGATATTCTATACTGTAATTTACTATCTAAGTATACTGTAATTTTGTCCAATTACGATGACAAATTAAGCGAGAAAAAGGCATTTCATTAAACACTAACTTTAATACGTCTCAATTGATTTATAATAAATCGTTTATTGAATTATTCTTAATCCGTTACATTCAACCGTATCGACTGAGTGGACGAAGAGATTGCATGTTATTACTGAAAAAAATATACGCCCAAAAAAATTGTCGCGATATTTTCTCTGCACAAAATATTTCCAATCCATGGCAAGCGGAATTAATGAAAAAAGAAATAGAATAACCCAGACGGATTTAAAATGTTTGGCCAATTAACTGAGAGGTGAATTCCAGTATTTGCGAGAACATCCTTCTATGTCAAGTTCAGACAGCAGACTAGGCGACATATAACGTATTATTCGAGCGTGAAGACATAAACGAGACTGCATTGTGTGTCCAGAAAGAAATATACCAAATGAAAAAAAAAACGAATATTTTATTATTGCGATACTTGTTCAACCAAACTCGCAGTAAATATTGGTAATTGTTTCGAACGTTATCACACCATAGAAAAGTATAAGCAAATAAACCTTCAATTTTAAAAGTATAAAATTATGTGACATTTAAAATATTGTATACATGACATAAAATCATAACGTATTAAATTACATAACAGTATAAAATATATATTAAAAAAATTTAAAAATAAGGTTTCAATTTTATTTCAGGGAATATAAGCCAGTAAAGAAGTATGCAAAATATAATTTGAATAGAGGAATTTTTTACGAAACTGTACCGTTTTATATAAAATTATGCGCAATTCACTGCTTCATGAAGAAACGTGTCCGAATGCACGGGGTTAAAGCTGATTGCACAGGCAGTGGCAGTTGAACGGCGCTATTAAATAAAGAAAGTCATGTGAGCACACACCAGCATCAAGCTACAGCTGACGCTGGCATGGGCTAAGCAATATGTTTTAAGCATTAGTTTCACTAAAAAACGCAATTCTGCATTATTCCTCCATTTATAAGCGAACTCGCCAACAACTGAAATTAAAATGTCGTGATGAACGTAGATGAAAAATAGCGTAATACATCATTAAGTACAATTGAAGAAGTATAATAGAAATATTCAAGTTATAGGGAGAGTGGTTAAACTAATTGAGTTGTATTATTTAAAAACTGTGTTGCAAGAGTATCAGATTATAGAGGGACTGATTTTTAAGCATTAGTTTCGCTAAAAAACGGAAGCCTGCATTATTTCTCCATTTATAAGCGAACTCCCCAACAACTGAAATTAAATTGTCGTGACATACGTAGATAAAAATATCGTTATAGATCATTAAGTACAATTGAAAAAGATAATACAAATGTTCAAGTTATAGGCAATAGTTCATTAAGTACAATTGAAAAAGTATAATACAAATATTCAAGTTATAGGGACAGTGTTTAATCTAATTGAGTTGTATTATATAAAAACCGTGTTGCAAGAGTATCAGATTATAGGGGGACTGGTTTTTAAGCACTAGTTCTGCTAAAAAACCAAATCCAGCATTATTTCTCCATTTATAAGCGAACTTTCCGACAACTGCAATTAAAATTTTGTGACGTACATAAATGAGAAATAACGTAATACATCGTTAAGTACAATTGGAAATGTATAATAGAAATATTCCAGTTATAGCGAGAGTAGTTAAGCTAATTGAGTTGTATTATTTAAAAATAGTGTTACACGAGTATCAGATTATAGGAGGACTGATTTTTAAGCATTAGTTTCGCTAAAAAACGGAAGCCTGCATTATTCCTCCATTTATAAGCGAACTCGCCAACAACTGAAATTAAAATGTCGTGATGTACGTAAATGAAAAATAGCGTAATACATCATTAAGTACAATTGAAAAAGTATAATAGAAATATTCAAGTTATAGGGAGAGTGGTTAAGCTAATTGAGTTGTATTATTTAAAAACCGTGTTGCAAGAATATCAGATTATAGGGGGACTGATTTTTAAGCATTAGTTTCCCTAAAAAACGGAAGCCTGCATTATTTCTCCATTTATAAGCGAACTCTCCGTCAACTGAAATTAAAATGTTGTGACGTACGTAAATAAAAAATAGCGTAATAATACATCATTAAGTACAATTGAAGTAGTATAATAGAATATATTCAAATTGCAGGGAGAGTGGTTAAGCTAATTGAGTTGTATTATTTAAAAATAGTGTTACAAGAGTATCAGATTATAGAAGGACTGATTTTTAGGCATTAGTTTCGCTAACAAACGGAAGCCTGCATTATTCCTCCATTTATAAGCGAACTCGCCAACAACTGAAATTAAAATGTCGTGATGTACGGAAATTAAAATAGCGTAATACATCATTAAGTACAATTGAAAAAGTATGACAGAAATGTTCAAGTTATAGGGGGAGTGGTTGAGCTAATTGAGTTGTATTATTTAAAAACCGTGTTGCAGGAGTATCAGATTATACGGTAACTGATGTAATTTTTGGTCGGCGTTAAAGCAAAATTTACTGTATTAGCAGCAAATAACGCGTAGATAGATGAAAAGTCGAAAATGGCTGGATTGATTTTGAGAAATTAACGAAATATCCTCCACAACATTTTGTTCGCTGGTAATAATCACAAAGTAGCCATTGAAACGAGTAATGTACTTTAATTAGGGCCAATCGTGAAAGCACTAAATTCTCTATATTTGGTCATTTGGGTTAATTCGGGTAATTGAAAATAATTTTGCAGGTGCGTGCGAACATGAACGTTTATATAACGTACTGCAAATGCAATTAAATAGTGGGTGTTTTTGAAAATGACATAATAATGAAAATATAGTAAATAAAACCTTTTATGTTCCCAGAAGTGCGGTTGAATTTCGGTTTAATTTACGTTAACGTTTTATTTCTAAGCATTCTTAAAGGAAAGAGTCAATGCATCTGAAATAGTCACGTGTGACATCTGGTAACAGCTGTAGAGTTTAATAACGATCATAAACAAATTCGCTTCTTCATAAATAGTGCGTTACAGCTGTGGCAGACTTGTATTAGTGTTAGCGGAGGGGACTTTAAGTAGGAGATTAAGGTTATTGTACAATTTATGTTATAACTTTCTAATGAAGCCTTATTTGTCGACTTTCATATAACGTTGCGCGGTATTATATTACTATTAAAAAACGTTATATATATATATATATTAGTGTTGCAACGTTTCCAACGTTTTGTGACACTAATATATATTATTGTACTATATTGTATTACTGTTGCATAACGTTATATATGTATATATGGACCGTTTATTTCGAAAGTGGTGTAAGTCCATTTAAAAAAAAATGAGATATCGCGCAATTTATCTTTAATTTAATGTCAACTTTTTATGTATAACTAGTTAGTATTTAATTTCTTTAAAAATATCCAAATGTTAAAAATGTACAAGGTAAAATTGGTGGAGAAAAGAAATTGCATAATCATTGATTATGAAAGTGGTGTAAGTCCAATTTCCAGAGATAGGTGGCTTAGTAGATGGTTGCCGGTCAGTAGCCTGTTATTTTACATTTCTTTTATATTACGTGTCATATTATGTGTCAAGAGTTACTAGTTTAGTTTACTTATTTTATTTTCCTCCCAAAATGGATAATTTCATATTAAGATGAGATAGTGATATAGTAAGAACAAATGGTAAATCAATATTATTTTATAACAATATTATTTTATGACGATTGAAAATATTTATTTTATTTAATTTTAAATGAATTTACACAGAAATAAAGCCCATGAGTATAAACAAAAGAAAAATCTTAGAATCAGAGGATGAAGTAAATTCCACTATGAAAAACAAGTTAACAAAACGTAGAACGAGAAGATCAATTATAGAGGTAGAAACTTGATCAGATGAGAATATTATTACTGAGAACTTAGATTCTGTAGAACAAAATAAAAGAAAACATATGCAACAAATAAACAAAATTAAGCGAAATACCGGACAAACGTACTATACAAAAAGAAGAAAATTTATTCCAGCAATCCGAATAAAATTTGAAAAAATCGCCCTGGTATCTTTGTACCAAGATTCCAGGCTTGTTATTTATGAAAAATATGAAGATATCAAGCAGTTATTATCTTATATACCTTCGATTCATCATGAATATTTCAAAACACTGCCACATGCAGAGCATAAGTAAATACTAACAATATCTTGTTATTTTGACAATGTAATTAACGTCTAAAATTAAAAATATAACTTCTATTTTATATCATGTCATTATTTGTAAACAAAATTGAATTAATATGAAGTAAGTATATTTTAGTAATATTTGATTTTTCAAAATTGAAATTAAACGATTTTTACAATTGTCTGATTTTGAAAGTGGTGTAAATCCATTTGCAGCCCGTAAATATACATTAGTTTAGTCAAATTCGCCTAAAACAAATTTATATAATCAAATTACGTATTGTTAGAAACATTGCCAGATTTCATATAATTTGCCTACATTTTTTAATTAACAGATATGCTAACCTTTAATTTTCTCGAAATAAGAGAAAATGGACTTACACCACTTTCAAAATAAACGGTCCATATATTAGTGTTACAAAACGTTGCAAACGTTGCAACACAAATATAATACCCCACAATGTTAGATGAAAGTTGACAAAAAAGGCTTCATTACGAAGTGACAACATAAATTGCACAATATATATATACATAGATAGAAATAATATTGATGCACAGAATACGCTGACAAGTTTTTTGTGGAAAGCCCTCAGACGCCCTGTACATTATGCATAAAAGTAACTGTTTACTTAAATTTTACGCATGCCGACTGAGTTGGTATATTCGATTATTCCAGTATGTGTCATTATTCCGGAATATTGCAAAATTTCCTGAGTTTTCGGACCTATGTTGATATGATCTTTTTTCATCCTTATGAGTATTCGATCGCGATACAAGGTCTCTTTTACACTATTCACATTGACGTGATTCTGTTTACACGTTATCTTCACATTTACGCGGATTTTTCCGCATGTTTCACTTACTTTTTAGACGATTGCGGAAATTCATACTAATTTATTCATTGAAAACATCGCGTAAATCATGCATATCTTGTACGAACATTTCAAATTCTTCTTTTTCTAAAAATAATTTTGTTCCAGTAATAAGAAAATTAATTCATTGTGCTATAACATAAAGCAACGTTGAATAAAATGATGATGTAAACCAATTATTTTTCTCCACGCATAAACTTTATCTGACGGATTTATAATATACAAAATATGCAGTGAATGCGTTTATATATTTTACTTATTGCTTTAATTACTTGTTGCTTAATAGTTCGTATACGTTGACACAGGTTTTCCACTTTGTTACAAAACAATGTGCGCGATACGTATCTGCTGAGTAAAATGATGCCCAGGTGTATAAGAGTATCCAATTAAATTCATAAATAAATTACTTAGCATGTTGCGGTGGAAGCGGCAGACGTCTGGGTCAACGCTGCTTACAATAAACGGCGTCGCTGTGTATATGAATAATTGATATGCTCGGAACACTCATCAATCAATTGAAAATGAAGGGTAGGCAGAAGGTAATGAAGGTAACGAGGGAAACGGAGGAATACGTCATCGTAACGCTAGAAAGTCTTTATATTGTATGGATTGAGGGCACATAGGCCACCCGGTATTCTCTTGATTACAAAATCGATACAGCCTACGAACACATGCCTTGCAATGGTGCGTCTAGCAATGTACATACACGATTCGTCGATGACTAATTCTGCTTTATTCGGACCTGTTCGCGGAACCCATAAAAACGCCGCTCTCGCTGCTTCTTATTTTTTTAACGATTTATTGAACTGCCTGTGTTGCGTGCCGAAAGACATTGTTGCATGTGTACATTCTGTCCGAGGAGACCTGGACACGGACGGCCATTTTCTTACTGCGCCTCATGCCACGCAGTCGTCCTGTCTTCCTGAGAAATCTCCCAATTTCCTCTTTTACGCTTCTCACGTGCTATTATATATGGTTGGATCACGTATCTTTTTTTAGTGGAACTCCTGTAATTGGTTAGCGGCACGCAGTTGGACTCGTTAATGGGAATACAGTAAACTCTCTCATATTATTCTTATTCGTCCTACCCTCACAGTGTCTTACTTGCTATTCCTAAGCCCATGTTATTCCTGCATCTATTACCTTAACCAGTTAACCCCTTCAGACCTGAATTTTTTTTCGTTTAACACGTTCGGCGCCAAGTGTGATTCGGTTGATTTTCTCGCGGGCCCAAATTTTACTGTCAGCGTACCAGAACGGAAACGGAGAGATGAGCGGGAACACCAACAATGTAACTCGAGTAGGCCCGTGCATTGTCGATTATATGTATTTACAGAGCCTTTGACCCATAAAAATAATACATTGTTTAGTACCGAAATAAGCTTATTGGTAAGAAACTTATTTTGGATTTTGAAACGCTTATCACTTCCAGGGAAAGCGATAAGCCTTTCGGCTAGAGATCTGTGAGAGATCTCACTTCAGTTATCCTAGATCACTCAGTTGAGAAGCATACTTTTTTTGAAACGCACATCAGTAATTTTTTATCCCTAAAATTTTCATTGGACGGCGTAAAAGTACAATTGAAAGTGAGAGTAGTGATGAAAACGTTGTGAGTTTTAGAAGAAAAAGTAGAGTGTAATTGGTGTATTTTTGATATTTTTATGCTGTATATTCTCTATTTACACTTCTGTGCTTGTTCCATTAAATTTATTTTCAAAATGCAACTGAAAATCTAATTTCACTTGAACAAGGAGAGCGTCACCTATATATGGGTGACGTGGTCCCCATGGAAGCATACTCGTCACCCAAGTACGGATTATATGGCGCCGAACGTGTTAAGAAAAATTATTTTTTATACTACAATTAACTTAATTCATGTGAATGAAGGCAACAATATACTTTTTACAGAAATATTTATTTATTTATAATTTGTAAATGTACATTTTAATGAACATATGCTTCTTACGCAAACTTTGTAACATTAAGGAGATCCCGAGAAATATTTTTATAAAAAAATAAAATTCGTATTTGTAAAAATAATATACGTAATAACATACAACACGAAAAGTATTACATACATTACAATGTGCACAGGATCCGAAGAAGTTAAAGTGTTAAGCGCGTTTGACGTGTATACACGTCGAAACAAATCTCTGTTACGATGCGTTTCACGTTTGTACTCGTCGTCTAAAATAAAAAGTTACCATTGACTATCAAAGATCGAAACTTCAGTAAAATACAATAAGAATATTATTTGGTGGTATGTTCCCTTCATATTATCAATAGAACTGCTAAGTACTTTATAACCAATTACATACGTAAGCCGCGACTTGGATGGCGAGCCTTGATTTGCAAAGAAATATGCGTAAACAATTAGCGGGGCCAATACTGGCCTTTTGTTCTACGTGGCAGAGTCTTAGACATTCTTGAATTGAATACAAGAATCCGAAGCATTCGATGCAAAATGTCTCTCTTCCTCACTTTTGAAACATCTGAGGTAAACCTGCATATTTCCACAGTTATTTTCCAAATAAAGCGTATGAAAAGTAGCTAAATATACATAATGTATTAATAATGTTGATACAATAAATTGCTAAATTTCTCCTCCAGGTAGGTGATTCAGACAGCAGTAGTACTGAAATTTATAATACGACCATTTATTCTGCGTTCGACGTGCATATACGTCCTTGCTTGATTTTAATTCCGCACCCTGTGGAGGATTTCTAAAATTAAATTCCACATTTAACGTGGAATCCAAATTTATACGGAATAAAACAAGAAAACAAAAAGGGGGCACGAGAGAAAGATGAAAACAAATAAGAAAGACGTCAAACAGAAAACTTGATATAAGCAGAACAGGATTTTTTTAAAATTTACTTTTTAATTCTTTCATTTATTTACCTAAATAGATCTTAGTGTATCAGTAAGCATAGGTAGGAAATTGTTATAGATATTATTGCGTACATTTGCATTAAATTTCGAAGTTCATAAAGCTATTACATCCATCAACATTTCTAAATAATGGCAACCATTATTATGTTAATTCGTGTTCTATACTTCACATTTACAAAATTACCAATAATACACTCCGAAATGATAAAATCTTTTTTTGTATTCCATCAGGACTATAAACCTTAATCACTTATATAACTTATCTATAACTATAAACCTTAATCATTATAACACTTTATCACTTTAAAATGCCGTCCCGGTTATTTGATGAAACGACCGCAGGAGGGTGTACGACGCTTAACTCTTGTCTCAAGACATTGGAGACGTAGTTATATGGTTAACAGTGGGAGTAGCATGCGGTATGTGTGGGATTTCTGACGGATATGCCTGGCTATGCTGCATTAGCCCCATTGCCAACTGTGCATTTACGTCACTTACGTCAGAAGACATGAGGTACACACCGCGCGCCCTCTCATGGTGATTCTATTCAATGGCCTAGACTTATTGGATTCATATGCTTCGTAACGGAAGAATTTGAATGTGGTTTATGTACTACTATTTAAATTCCTCAGCTGGCCGTGAGGAACATAGCTTGAAATGTACTTTCAGTGACAAATAGATTGATTGTGTAGGTGTCTGACTGTTGCTTTTTGTGGAAGAAACAAATCTAATAAGATTTCAATAAACATACTTAGTAATCATGGTGGTAATAACTTGTAGTAGTTGGTAGTAGTCGATGTGACGTTGGACGCTTAGTGAAAAGATGAAAAAAAATCTTAACCAGATAACTGTTTATGACGAATATATTCGTCATGAAAAAAATGGTAAAATTTTGTGTTCTGACGAATATATTCATCATGCGTCTTCAGTAGTGACTATTGGCGGTTTATTGTGCAATTTTAGTTAAAACTAAAATATATTCATAAACTGCGAGAAGTTTGGAATATTTTAAGGCTATGTCGAAAAAAAAATTATAAATAATTATTATAGAAAATAAAACAGTAAATTAATTATTGTAAAAAATATTAAAATCATTTCATTGTAACCTAATTTCATATCAAACATACTCTGTGTTTGATGAATATATTCGCCATTGCTTAATTTGTACGACACACGTAGGGGACACATTTTCCAACGAGGTTGAAACAGTTAACTAGTTAAAGCATATGCATACAGAGGTCTATGCTTACTGACATATTTATTATATGTTTCACTTATTATATTTTATTTACTTATTATTTTTTACTTATTATGTTACTATTTATTATATTTTAGCTTAATATTTTGTATGAATTCGCTTAGGTTTTATATTAGCGTCCCAATGGACAAACAATTTATCAAATTTTTCTTGTAATATTCAATATCACAGTCTACTTTCTGTTCAAATTGCTTTTTTCAAACTGCTACGATTTCTTCGTTGGAAATTTCTCGATGTCCCTTTTACACTTTGTTCGAAAGTATTTATTGAATTAATATTCTGGGACTGAAGGACACATTAGAATACTGAATTCTGTCATGTACGATGATACACACCATATCAGTTATTTTTAAAACTGATTCAACATTGTATATTTCCCATGCTTCCAAAAATTCTGGTACAAGCCATTGAAAATAAAAGGTGTACCCACTATATTATTCCATAGTGTTAAATTATTCCATTATACTCTAATTTTATATAAATCTAAATCTAATAAAATCTAATAAATTGTCTAAATCTAATCTAATATTTTATCTAAATATAATCTAATAAATTATCTAAATCTAAAAAATCTGATAAAATATTATCTAAATCTTTATATCTTGTTCTAACAAAATTGCAAACGCTTCACCCGCAAAACACGATATTTACTCCCACAATCTTCTTCTACACGTCTAAAAGACACCATACAAACCGATGACATTCAGGTTCCTTATCGTCACTGCAGTGTAACGCCGATTTTCAAGAATCCCCCATCTTGTCACCACCAGCAACCTACCCCTCATTCACTAAACACTTCACCAATAACAGAGCACTCTCGCCATAACATACTCTGACAATGTACCAAACATTTCGCGAACAGTTCGGTCTTTCTTCTTCGCAAACACAAATTTAACATCCTGTGGACAACAGTACATTTTAAATATATGAATCAAAATTGTATGGAATTAAAATACAGTATATTAACTCTTTGCCGTTTAACTAAATGAATTTATTGGCTTGGTGCAGAATTAATTGCGATTTTTACCGCTTTCAATTTGGCACTCATCTTTTTGGTTGCTGTTATCTTTTGTTACAGTCATGTAGTACATTATTGTAAATCATGGACCTGGTATTACTGATTTTAGCTTATGGCTATTGTTTTCATTCTTTATGGTCGGTGGATATGATTTTTCAAATTAATCGTAGAAAGGAACAGTTTTAAGATAACTTATTACGTATTTGGAAAAGTTTTTAAGAATAACGAAGTTATTTGATAGTAACGAGGCAGGCAACTATATAGAAGTGATATAGTCGTTTTTTAATATATTCCTTAACATTTAGAATAATGAGTTGTAATTTTTTTTCATTGTGAGCCTAGAATTTGTCTACTTTTCTAGCAAGAAAAGATACACATTCGTCTAACTGGGTCTGCTGTAGACTTTCTTCCAACTACCAAATTTTATGTTATACCCCGGTCCATACTGCCCGTGCAACTGTTTAAGAACATGATAATTACGTAACTAAAAGTGTCCTAAATTCAGTGAGTACAATTAGTCTTCGAACAGTTGTAAGTGTATTGGAATATCAGAGAAATCATTGTCAGTGACTTATGTATTAGCAGAATGATGGTTTGGACCTCCCGAGGAACATACTAAATTCAACCTGAGTGCTCAACGTGTTAATACGCAAAAGATTTTACTAAAAATGTAAAAAATTCGCAATGAAGCCTATTTGAAATCTTGTAAAAGCAATTGGTATTGGAACGGTGCTTCAATACTTTTGCTTCTAACAACTCTGCCTTACCTTTATTTTGCACGATTTAATCATATTCTGCAGTATTTCATTGCATTGCGGTTCTAACATAGCAAAATACGGTTGAGCCAAATACGCAAAAGATTTTACTAAAAATGCAAAAAATGCGCACTGAAGCCTATTTGCAATCTTGTAAAAGCAATTGATATTGCAAACGTCCGTGCTTCAATACTTTGGCTTCTAACAACTCTGCATTACCTTCATTTTGCACAGTTTAATCGTACTGTGCAGTAGTTCATCGCATCGCAGTTCTAACATAGCAAAATACGTGATGATCGGCGCAAAATATTTTACCCGAAATGCAAAAAATTTACAATGAAGCCTATTTGCAATCTTGTAAAAGCAATTGATATTGGAACGGTGCTTCAATACTTTGGATTCTAACAACTCTGCCTTACCTTCATTTTGCACGATTTAATCATATTTTGCAGTATTCCGTTGTATTGTGGTTCGAACATAGCAAAATACGCTTGGCAGTCAACATATTAAACATTATGTCGCATTGTACCACCACAAAATAATTGTAAACTCCCGTAAAGACGAGCCAAGAATCCCCAAACATGGAATTTAAAAAGACAGTAATAAAACATACTACAACCATAAAAGAAACTTCATAAATCGTTTAAACCAAAAAACGTCAGTATAAATCAAACGATTCGTCCATTGTACGAAAATGAACTACACACATTATGTAACGGCTTGTGAGATTCGCGCGTTTTAACGATTTCCATTACAACACATTTCCATTGAAACGCCTCGCGGATCGTCGGAAGGCTGAAATTATTCGCGCGTTAATATAAAACATCTATTAAATGGGCCGAAGATAATGGCGGCATACTTTAGTATCTGCAGGAAGACATTTTTAGCCGGGCGCGCCGGGCTTAATTAACACTTCCATTTTCCGAGCTCGCGTCTAAAAACGGGAAGTGGAAATTAAAAAGGTAGGAAGCTGGAAGTGAGAATCGCAAAACGAGAGATAGGAAAAGCGCCGCGAAGTGTTAACCAAGAAGAGAATGGCGGCGGAGAGCCGGGAAGTTGATACAAAGAACACGGGAGAAGCAAATAACGGGAACACGTACCGAAAGGAAAAAGTGAACGAGCAGAAGAGGCGGGACGGAAAGTAAAAAGGAACAGACTGAATGTAGACGGGCGAATATGAAAAAGTACTATGCGGGAACTGAAGGGACCAGGAACTGACAATTAATTCTGCGAGCTCGGTGTCTTTTGGAAAAACTGCGAAGTCGGGAAATAGGCTACGCGAATGAAAGTTGACGCAGCCGTTAATGAAAATATTCTGATGGCCTGGCGTACGTGACTTCATGGCCTCGTATGTCCATCAGTCACGAAGCAAATTAATAAGTCGCTTCATGGAATCAGAAGTGTAGGATTTAGATACGTGAAACTAGAAAGTATAATATTTAGAAACAATAACAACACAGGAAAGACACTTTAGTCTTATTTCCTAATCTTTTGTAGTTTCGTCATTTCGCCTTTCGTTTTTACGTCGTTTCGCTTTTACGTCTTCTCGTCTTTACGTTTCGTTGTCAACTGACTACTATGCAACCAAACAACACAATTCAACAAACTCGTTACCTATAATACCACAATATAATAATTGAGGATCACAGCCTTCAATTATTATATTATCGTAACATAGATTAGAGGACTCTGTGCCTGACATGCTACATTTATTTCACGCAAAACAATGAATACCCAAAGTTTATTTGTGTAACACCTAATAACTGGAGACAAAAATATTTTGTTAATGCAAACCCCAGGAATTATGCTTTATCTTATTTCCTAATCTTTTGTCGTTTCGTTATTTCGCCTTTAATGTTTATAATATTTATAAACAATAACAATACAACCAAAACACTTTAGTCTTATTTCCTAATTTTTTGTTTTTCCGCCATTTCACCTTTAATATTTGTAGTATTCATAAACAATAACAACACAATCAATACGTAACACCTAATAACTGAAGACAAAAATATTTTGTCAATGCGAACCGAAGGAATTATGCTTTATCTTATTTCCTAATCTTTTGTCGTTTCGTCATTTTGCCTTTAATATTTATAATGTTTATAAACAATAACAATACAACCAAAACACTTTAGTCTTATTTCCTAATTTTTTGTTTTTCCGTCATTTCACCTTTAATATTTGTAGTATTCATAAACAATAACAACACAATCAACACGTAACACCTAATAACTGAAGACAAAAATATTTTGTCAATGCAAACCCCAGGAATTATGCTTTATCTTATTTTCTAATTTTTTGTCGGTTCATAATTTTGCCTTTAATATTTATAATATTTATAAACAATAACAATACAACCAAAACACTTTAGTCTTATTTCCTAATTTTTTGTTTTTCCGCCATTTCACCTTTAATATTTGTAGTATTCATAAACAATAACAACACAATCAATACGTAACACCTAATAACCGAAGACAAAAATATTTTGTCAATGCGAACCCCAGGAATTATGCTTTATCTTATTTCCTAATCTTTTGTCGTTTCGTCATTTTGCCTTTAATATTTATAATATTTATAAACAATAACAATACAACCAAAACACTTTAGTCTTATTTCCTAATATTTTGTTTTTATTTCCTAATATTTTGTTTTTCCGCCATTTCACCTTTAATATTTGTAGTATTCATAAACAATAACAACACAATCAATACGTAACACCTAATAACTGAAGACAAAAATATTTTGTCAATGCGAACCCCAGGAATTATGCTTTATCTTATTTCCTAATCTTTTGTCGTTTCGTCATTTTGCCTTTAATATTTATAATATTTATAAACAATAACAATACAACCAAAACACTTTAGTCTTATTTCCTAATTTTTTGTTTTTCCGTCATTTCACCTTTAATATTTGTAGTATTCATAAACAATAACAACACAATCAACACGTAACACCTAATAACTGAAGACAAAAATATTTTGTCAATGCAAACACCAGGAATTATGCTTTACATTATTTCTTAATCTTTTGTCGTTTCGGCATTTTGCCTTTAATATTTATAATATTTATAAACAATAACAATACAACCAAAACACTTTAGTCTTATTTCCTAATTTTTTGTTTTTCCGTCATTTCACCTTTAATATTTATAATATTTATAAACAATAACAACACAATCAAGAGACTTTAGTCTTATTTCTTATCCTTTTGTCGTTTCGTCATTTCGCCTTTAATGTTTATGACATTTATAAACAATAACAATACTTGTAAACAGTAACAACGCAATGAAGACACTTTAGTCTTATTTCCTAATTTTTTGTCGTTTCGTCATTTCGCCTTTAATACTTATAATATTTATAAACAATAACAACACAATCAAGACACTTTAGTCTTATTTCCTAATCTTCTGTTTTTTTCGTCATTTCGCCTTTAACACGTTAACTGCCACACAAGTTTATAAGAAAAACTCCGTCAGATCACGCGCTGCTATACCATACGTGAATTGTTTCTTATCGTAGTAGAAAGTTATTACGTTTTGAATAAAATGCCTATGGATTTCCATCGAGTTGAAAATCCATATTGGAGAATCTTATAGGACCTATTGTTTCTTGTAGCAGAAGATAAGCACGTTTACATCGAAACGTTTCGAGACATGCATTCAGTTGAAAATCTTTCCTCAAGAACGAAGTATCTAAGAAAGCGTGTGTGCGCCGAGAATTATGTTTGCTTTTTCAAATATGTTTTCTATAGTGACGCATGGTTAAATTTACTTTTATTACAATTTAATAGTGTTATTATGTATTGTGAAATGTCTTTCCAAATACCTATTAATTGACCTTGTATGTACTCAAACTCGATCATAATTTTTGCCGTTACCCATATATGGGTGATAGGGCTGTTATGGTGTTAATGTTTATAAACAATAAAATTAACAATATTTATAAACAATAACAACGCAATCAAGAGACTTTAGTCTTATTCCCAAATCTTTTGTCGTTCCGTCATTCCGCCTTTTCGTCTTTACATTTCGTCGTCAACTGACTACTATGAAACCAAACAACACAATTCAACAAACTCGTCACCTATGATGCCTCAATATAATAACTGACGATCATAGGTGACCTTTGCTAGTCAATTAGAGGACCCTATACTTGAGATCCTACATATACAGGATGTCCCACGTAACATGCTCACCTGTTTCATTTCTAAAGTCCGCATCGTATGAAAAAACCTTTCTTTTTATATATGTATGGTACCAACGGCTGCATTATTATATAAATTATTTTTTTTGTTTGATGTGATGACTTTGATGATACTTCATTTTTATTTTAATGGCTCCTTATATTTTTTTACATTAAGATCTGAAAGAGGGTGATATTTTGAATAAAAAAAGTACTGATTTGTATGAGTCGGAAGTCTATTATTTAACGAGTAATTTCACTTTGTTTGGAGAACATATTCTCCGCGTAATATTAGGTCAGAGATTCGTACCTAGCACAGATTTCCGCAGGACAGCGTGATGTTTACATGACTAATTTTATCAACATGCAGTACACTGGTATCAACATAAATGTTCGAACTGATGTCCATCGACATTAATGGAATGCTGCAGTCTACTAACTAATGAGGAAATTGATTTTTAACTGAGGCACTCAGTATACAACATGCTTCCCGAATGCGATGTTTCATATTTTCAGCTGCTGTTGGTGGTTCAAAGTGCACTACGTCTTTTAAATTGCCCCACAAAAAATAGTCTGAAAGAGTTAGGTCCGGTGATCTTGGAGGCCACTCACACTGTCCACCACAATATTATAATGTAAACATCTCCCTATCCTGCGGAAATCTCTGATATATGCGAATATGCGACCTAATATTACGCAGAGAATATCTTCTTAAAACAAAGTGAAATTACTCGTTAATTAATAGATTTATGACTCATACAAATGAATACTTTTTTATTCAAAATATCACGCTCTTACAGATCTTAATGTACAAAATATAGGGTTCCATTACAAGAAAAAATGAAGTTGACCTTGAATTCTCCGAAACACCTTCTCCAAAAAAATACTGCATCTAATAATGCAGCCCTTGGAACCATACAAATATAAAAAAAAAGTTTTTTCATACGATGCGTACTTTAGAAATAAAACAGGTGAGCATGTTACGTGGAACACTCTGTATATAATTTCATACTTCATAATTGTATAACTACATAACCGTTCATTTTCGATATACCCTAATAAACAGTAAATTCGTAATATCGCAACGTGTGTGTACGTTTTTTGGATCACCCCGTATGTATCGGAACATGAAGCAATTGGGATGAACTGACTAAATATCAGTGACTGAGATCTTTAAAACCATTGATAAAATTAGTTGCGCCATGAAAACAATTGTAATTTGAACACGACTAACTTCTTCCTCAGAATATTAGATTATATTCAACGAGATAATTACATAATCCATTCCTCACCAATTAGCATGAATCTTCTGAATTCACAATGTGGAAGACGTAAAAAGTATTAAAAGTGCTGACTCATATACTTTAGCTCGTCGTTTAATCTATTATATTAATAATCGGATATTCATGAAAGTAGAATGCAGTCTTTTTACAAGACGACTTAAATGGTTTTGGTATATTAGAAGATGTCTTAAACAGATTGCGATTTACAGGAATTGGGACAAAAATAGTGAAAGCAGTTTTTAAATCTTATTTTTCTGAGTCTCTAATCAATAATTAGTATTATTGATATATGTGAATACTATAGAAACGGCATTACGAAAAAATAATAAACTATAC
Organism: Cryptocheilus praepositus; assembly: GCA_033815515.1. Classification (NCBI taxonomy): domain Eukaryota; kingdom Metazoa; phylum Arthropoda; class Insecta; order Hymenoptera; family Pompilidae; genus Cryptocheilus; species Cryptocheilus praepositus. Next base: position 446,801 of record JAWWQZ010000232.1, read on the forward strand.
ACATCACGTGACTTTTACGATGTTATAAAACAATGTAGAAAAAATAATAAATTTAGTTTATAGGAAAGGAAACGAGACAATTTCGTTTCCACAAAAATCTACAAAACGAAATTGAAAAACGAGTAAGAAAAAATTTTAGAGGAAGTGTGGAGTTTGGTGCGTAACGGCCAAATGATTAATATAGCGACATTTCATATTCAAAGAAACCTTCTGGTAATAGGTGCGTGTTTGCGTCAAAGGAGTAAATGTTTCTGCTTTTTCGTGATTTTGCAGTTTACGGGTATATGTACTAATGTATTAAGAGGAAAAGGCAGCAAGTACATGTGTGTTTTGCACACGTAACATGGATCATAGACATGCCACGTTCTAGGTTATAATTCAAGTTCTTTTTACGAGTCGTTTAGTTAATTTATAAAAAAAAATACGTTTTTGCTGTACATGTTTCGGTACCAGATACAATGTTATAACAATTTCTATTGCTATAACTCAATCAATTGTTATAACATCACCACAATGGCTAAACTAGGTGAGTTACTTACTTAAATTATAACCCAAGTACTTTTTATAGGTCGTTCAGTTAATTGATTAAAAAAACACATTTTTACTCTACATGTTTCGATATCACATAGGGTTGTCTCTTCAACAGCGAATTTATATTCTGATGTCTAATTGCGGTACTCTCTTAGTTTGGCCATACTCGTCGATATTATGACAATTTTGGTCGCTATAACTCAATCAATTGTTATTACATCACCACTATGGCTAAACTAGAAGAGTTACTTACTTAAGTTATAACTCAAGTCCTTTTTATGGGTCGTTTAGTTGATTTATAAAAAAAATACATTTTTGCTCTACATGGTTCGACACTATATAGGGTTTTCTCTTCAGCAACGAATTTACTTCCTGATGCCTAATTACCGTGCTCTCGTAGTTTGGCTATAGTGTCGATGCTATGACAATTTCTGTTGCTATAACCCAATCAGTTGTTATAAAACCACGAGTATGGCTAATCCGGCAATCGGTATGGCAATAAATGAGGTCCTGAAGAAAAAACCCTACGCGTTTCGAAACATATAGAGCAACAATCACATTTTAAACAAGAAACTGAACAACGAATAAAAACGGGTCCAGTTTATACAATAATATACTGTCACACAGAAGGTTGTTTCCAACTAATTTACAATTGAATGGGTTTATAACGAGCCATTCGTTTGAGGGGATGTTTGTTTTTATCCACGAAAACACTTCACACCGCTTAATTGTGTGCGATCGTACGTGTAGACAACAATGCATCAAGCATTTGATGCTACTTCAGAGTAATTATTGATATTCGCTTTCCCATATTTTTTGTTGGCAGGGTGTTTGGAAATAATATACCTGATTTGTATTACAGTCTTTTCTGTAATGAGATTTTCGATCTGTTGTTTTGGTGTTGTGAAAATCGAAATGAATATCCCGTATTTATGCGGTGTTTGAAATAATAAAGTTATGTGATTTTTAACATTTGTGCGTTGTGGGAAGCTTAAGACGGAAACCAAGCCTATAATTAAGTTAATTTGAACATTTATTTAATATACACTAAGTCATAAACACTTTGAATTCCAATACTTCCGCATTGTTTTAAATGTTTTATTTGAATTTGCTACAAGGGAGGATTCGTTGATTCGAAGGAATATAAATCATATTTCTTCGAAGTTTGTTGAGAACTGATATTTGTGGAAGTTTTATATATTTTTGCTGACAAAACTGAACGATTTTTATACATGAGGAAGAAAAAAAACTGGACTCTTCCGTTTTGAAGTCAGTAAAGCTATTGTACAAAATTCGAAAAAATTAGAAAATGGAATGTCGAAATTGTATATTTCTCTGAAGCAGAAATTATGACTTAAGTAACTTGAAGTGGCTTATTAATTTGCTTTTTGATTACCTCAGTATATAAGAGCTTCAACTACAAAATAGCATACTGTCTACCTAAAAAATTAAAATTGTCTAACTTTTTATTCATTTTTAATTTACCATTCAAAGAAATGCAAGTTCTATCAAATAACAAAATTTGAACATACTAATCAAATGACCGATACACACCAAAAAAATGTTTAAATTTATTAACGGCAATAATCGGAATAAAACTTTGTACCACATAAGCCAATTATTTACATAATAGACTGCATAAAAACGCACCGAATTGAAAGTAATGCAGAGAACTACAATAAACCATACCATGTACCCGAGAAGCCAAAAAAACGTAATCTTATTCCTGTGACAAACCCATAAACTAACGCGCAAAAATGCGTTTCCAATGAAATTTGTAAGCTGTGACGTTTAACGGTCAGATAAAATATTCTGTTTAGTGGTGTGCAAAGTCATGTTGGAAAAATGGATTTCCGAGTCACGTGGATTCCTACAAGTCCGTTGTCTTTAAGGAGGATCGTAATCGGTTTACACTTTTAGAAGTTAATCATAATTTTTCAACGTATTATCATTTGTCTTGTTATTGCATTAATATTTAACCGCATCGTTTATTCATGATGATTTCTCGTGATATAATTTTCTGGATCAAATCACTTCCTTAATATTTATAACGTTTTGCTTTATACACGGATCAATATTTAAATGTTCTCATAAAATAGTCAATATTTTACTGCTATTTTCGCGTTACTAATTTCATATAGCGACTATTTTTTTTTTATTGCGCAAATCAGTGTGTACTTCAACTGTCCAATTTATTCAATAACGAAATACCGTTGGTCCTCTCCTAAAAAAATAATTGTAATATTACCGGCAGTCACCTTTAATTAATTCCGGCTAACTGACGTCGATAATCTACATTTATCACTTCACTTTAATATCTTTCTATTGTCAATCCATATTTATTGTTTCACTTCGTCGTCAGAATTTAGAAACGCGCTGCTGAATTTTGTTAGCCAATTAATTCGTTGATGTACTGAAATCATGTGCCCCCACTAATTTTTCTTAATTTAAAACTGACTACATCCGGCGATCAGTTTTTACCGTCAAAGCCTCAAACAAAGATACATGCAAAAATGTCAACACTTGAGACTCCATAAAATCACCTTGTCGACGGTCGGCTACTGTTTAGATTTTGGGCTGAAGTTCTCAATCGGGCCAAACTAATTAAGCTTGCCGAAAAATATACTAATGCACAAGTATATACATTATTTAATTCTCCTTGAACAGACAATATTAGTTTCGAAAACTCTTTACAGGCAATTGTTGTAAGAGAAACGGTTCGTCGGATCGTCAATACTTTCAATAGACGAATAACTTGTGCGCGTAAATATACTTATAGCGCTAGTAGGGGTGACTACAGTCGTATACACGTTCGTAATGTTGGGGATAATTATACCCTATGTTACTGACGGTGTGATTGCAAAAAGACAGAGAAAAGGAAAACAACAGAAAAGTTAAAAATAAAAGATTGATGAGATCACATGAAAACGCCTAACAAGACGAATATGTCCAGAAGAGAAAATGTTCAATTAGTCACTTCACAACCGATGTGTTTCTTGAAACTTTATTCGTTTTAACTGTATTTTAAGCTTTGTTTTGTTCAATAATTAAACTTGGTTTAAAGAAACTACAACCCGTAGCACTCGCAGTATACAAGTCGGTGGACGCGTATACATTTTAGCACTCGCAGTTAGTTACACGCGTATGCACATCCGTAGGACTCGCAGTATAAAATTCTCTAAACGTGTATACACATCCGTAGGACTCACAGTATCAAATTCGCTAGATGCGTGTATACGTTCGTAGCACTCGCAGTATACACGTCTACAGCACTTGCAATATACACGTCCAGAGCACTCGCAGTATACACGTCCGTAACACTCGCAATATAAAATTCGTTAGACGTATATACGCGTCTGTAGTATTCGCAGTATACACGTCCGTAGCACTCGCAATATACACGTCCATAGCACTCGCAATATACACGTCCGCAGCACTCGCAGTATACATGCTCATAGCACTCGCAGTATAAACGTCCATAGCACTCACAGTATAAAATATGCTGGACGCGTATACACGTCCGTAGAACTCGCAGTATCAAATCCACTGGATGCGTATACACATCCATAGCACTCGCAGTATACACGTCCGTAACACTCGCAGTATAAAATTCGTTAGACGTATATACGCGTCTGTAGTATTCGCAGTATACACGTCCGTAGCAGTCGCAATATACACGTCCATAGCACTCGCAATATACACGTCCGTAGCACTCGCAGTATACATGTCCATAGCACTCGCAGTATAAACGTCTATAGCACTCACAATATAAAATACGCTGGTCGCATATACACGTTCGTAGCACTCGCAGTATCAAATTCACTGGATCTTATACACGTCCGTAGCACTCGCGGTATACACATTCGTAGCACTCGCAGTATAAACGTCCATAGCACTCGCAGTATAAAATACGCTGGTCGCATATACACGTCCGTAGCACTCGCAGTATCAAATTCACTGGATCTTATACACGTCCGTAGCACTCGCAGCATACACATTCGTAGCACTCGCAGTATAAACGTCCATAGCACTCGCAGTATAAAATATGCTGGACGCGTATACACGTCCGTAGCACTCGCAGTATCAAATCCACTGGATGCGTATACACATCCATAGCACTCGCAGTATACACGTCCGTAACACTGGCAGTATAAAATTCGCTAGACGTATATACGCGTCTGTAGTATTCGCGGTATACACGTCCGTAGCACTCACAATATACACGTCCATAGCACTCGCAATATACACGTCCGCAGCACTCGCAGTATACATGTTCATAGCACTCGCAGTATAAACGTCCATAGCACTCACAGTATAAAATACGCTGGTCGCATATACACGTTCGTAGCACTCGCAGTATCAAATCCACTGGATCTTATACACGTCCGTAGCACTCGCAGTATACACGTCCGTAGCACTCACAGTATAAAATTCGCTAGACGTATATACGCGTCCGTAGTACTCGCAGTATACACGTCCGTAGCACTCGCAATATACACGTCCATAGCACTCGCAGCATACACGTCCGTAGCACTCGCAGTATAAACGTCCATAGCACTCGCAGTATAAACGTCCATAGCACTCGCAGTATAAAATACGCTGGTCGCATATACACGTTCGTAGCACTCGCAGTATCAAATTCACTGGATCTTATACACGTCCGTAGCACTCGCAGTATACACATTCGTAGCACTCGCAGTATAAACGTCCAGAGCACTCGCAGAATACACGTCCGTAGCACTCGCAGTATAAACGTCCATAGCACTCGCAGTATAAAATACGCTGCACGCATATATACGTCCGTAGCACTCGAAGTATAAAATTCACTAGATCATATATACGTCCGTAGCACTCGCAGTATATACTACATCCGTAGCACTCGCAGTATATACATACATCCGTAGCACTCGTAGTATAAACGTCCATAGCACTCGCAGTATAAAATTCACTGGACGTGTATACACGTCCGTAGCACACGTAATATACACGTCCATAACATTCGCAGTATACACGTCCGTAGCAATCGCAGTATACAATTCGCTGGACACGTATACACGTCCGTAGCACTCGCAGTATACAAATCCGTAGCACTCGCAGTATACACGTCCCTAGCACTCACAGTATAAAATTCGCTGAACGTGTATACGCGTCCCTCATGCATCGATGTAAAAATTGACGGATGTATATACATATCCGTAGCACCGAGAGGGTTAATATGCGCGTCCTACTTGTGCCTGTCAAATTCCATTTTACGTCGCCTATTCTATAGGCGACCCACGTTCCCGCGGAACACAGGTGGCTCAGCAAATGGCGTACTTCCGTTGCGAGTCGGAAAACCGGATGATATTTCGATAGTTGCGTGCAGAGAGTGTATAATCATACGAGATATGAATGATATGCTTTTGAGCGAAGAAGCGGAAGAAGAAAAATGAAATTCGCACGTCTGACGGATTCCACGAATGTTATGCAGCTGTAAGCTCGCATGCGGCGTACCATGATTGCAAGTGACGTGCGTTAGTACTTACGCCATGTATGCTTCTTGTATTCGAGCGAATATATGAGAAAATTGTTACGTCAGCATTATTACATCTGGAATTGCTACGGTAGCAACTAAAATCCACGAATATACTGTTATATTTGTATCAATGTTATCTTGCAGTCCTAATCAAGCTAACTGCAGCGTTTGCAACATTTTTGTATATTAACACTAGGTTTACGGGCGTTTCTTATATACCTATCTCTACGAGCACCCGTCAAATTGACGGGTAGCTGAAAATACGTGTTTACATTAAAAAATCAATTTATTCAAACTAAGTCTGAGTTGAACAATATGAGGCTTTACGTAAAAATAAAATATTAATAAGTCAAGATTTTTTTTTCGAATATCTTTTCGATACGACATTTAGTCTGCTGCATGCGTTGAGTTTCGAATGACGCGAGGATCACTCTGGTAAGCGAGTTCGTTCAATACGGAGTAACATGACACCCGGGCCACACAATTCGCTTTGTGTCATATTATCGAGGAGCTATTGAGATAATGAGTTGGGCGCATCTTAGACTTTTCTTTTGCTCTTATATTTACTATTGGAGGAATAATTTTACAAACGAAGCAAATATATAAGGATTGTTTACGTAATCAGCTAACCCGTCAATTTGACGGGTTTCGTAGAGCTAGGTATACCACATACAAATGTCAAAATTTAGAAAGCTTAAGGTAATAATAATTGTGTGTATAAACTCTTTTAATGAAATTATGAATTTACGATGCAAAGTAGTTAAGATTATTGCTATGGTTTTTTGCGTGTTTCATTTCAAAGTTTGAAATCCGTCAAATTGACGGGTCCCGTAAACTTAGCGTTAAAGACCAAAGATACAGTCCAAAACTCACGAGTTATTTCAATTGCAACGATGGCTATGAAATTCCTCAATTATTTCATATTTCATTGGACACTACAAACATGCATGGAGAAGTATACACCTATGGGTTCCATTTTTAACGATATTGTGATGCATTCTAAGCTGTACATGTACAATATTTGCCCAAGCAGGAAGAAACGCGTTATCAATTTATCTGGTTTTTCATTTCCACTAAACGACGCTTATCAATGCTTATCAACGATTCATTTTAATTCTGGCGAAGCAGAATGCAATATTGTGAATATTTTAATGAACTATAAATCAAAGGCAGAGTTTTGACATGGAAATCGAATGTAATTTCAGTTGTAACAATGATCGCAAAAGCTTCAAAATGTTTAATACTCCGTCGAATACATCAAACATGCATGAAGCAGGTATATACCTACATATCTTATTTGAAGTTAAATCATGATCCAAGTTAGGCTACAAATGTGATTAACCCTCTATGGAGTGATTTTTTTTGGTGGCTATACAAAATCTATGTAACGAGAAATCAACAAATATCAACATCGAAATACATATTAACAATGAATTCAGCAGTTTCAACAATTTTATTATAACGAATACATTTTGTAACTTTGAAGTAACAATGGCTTACAATCTTTGCACTTGTGTGTATAAGAGCATAAGTATGGAATTCCATAAAACAGTTGGCGTTTGGCATTAAACGTAGATATACGTTGCATTTTCTTATCTGATGATTTTTTACTACTAAATTCATCGTTGCTATCAATAATATTTATACGTCGTCGGCCAAATACTATTGGATGATCTTCGTTAGAATCAGAATCTAATAAAGAATCTTCGGATTTATTACTGCTAATGCTTCTTATTCCTATTCCTGTTTTATTTGTACATGATTTTGTATCCATATTTTGGGCCTCTGATATATAAAACTGAAAAGCAAAGAAAACACAAACGTTATCACAAATACACCGAACCCTACCATTATAGCCCATTGTGTCTTGAAAGTCATAAAGCTATATTACATGAAAATAGTAATAAAATGATTGTTTAAATGCAAACAAATAAGACATTATTGATACACAAACTTAAAGCTATTACGTACGCTTTTTTGTTTAATAAACACTGATAGAAGACGAAATAATGAAAATTGCACAAGGCGGTTCCTTTGGCTTCTATTTGCAGACAACTTGCAAAAGCATTTACTTTGACATTTCAGGTTAGAGCTGATAACCGTATCAAGCATGTTAGTAGTTACTAAGGAGACATTATATAACAAGATGTATATGCCATTTAATAAAAAAATTAAACTATTTAATAAAATATCGATTTATCGATATGTGACTTCAAAGTCATGCGGGCCCATAGAGGGTTAATTTATTTTCTTTCCCGTTTTCACGAAACAATATTAGTATCAATGTTATTTTTACTGAAGCTGGGTGCAATGTTGACTAAATATGGTAGTGTGGGAATTGTCAAAAGATGGTAGTAAAGATTCGTGAAAAAGTGAAATGTGAATATATTTGCATATGGAAAAAGAGGAAGAAATGAACAGTATGGATTACAATCACGCACAACGCAAAACTATGCAAAAACTCGGTCCTCCTTAGATACTACGCTCTCTCTCTCTCTTCTTCTCATAAACAAATGAAACGCGGATCGCATTATCGATTGCTCATTTTATTTAGGTACATTCCTAGTAACCGACTTATTCCAGAATCTTCCATACGTGTCTCTAATGTAAATTCCCATAAACAAATGCCCATTGAGATAATTATTGATTGCACATGCATATAGTAAAACCTGTTTTTGTGCGATTGGTTTTGTGCGATTTTATTTTTGTGCGGTCCTTTTTTGTGCGATTTTTTTTTTATGTGGTATATGAATCTAAGCGGCGTTAGCACCAGTTTAATGTTTCCTATCAATGTACATATACATGTTGTGGACGAAATATATGAATGTGTAATTAATCGAAATGTTACCGAAAACGCGTCAACGTTATTATTTGAAATTAGTGCGCTCGCACATAACATCGGCGGAGAAGGCTTTGATTCTTTTGGCGATAATGACCTGGACTAGATGATTGAGGACCAAACTGTCGATGATAGTGACATTATCAATAGTTTGATAGATTATGAAAATGGACAAGAAGAATCGGAATCTATTACAGCAGATAAAATATATGCAGGGATCCAAATCTCGATAAAATTGGAAACGCATTTTCTTAAAATAGATACCAATGCGGAAAGACGCTTAAAATTCCAAAAAGAACTGAGATCATGCATGTCTCACTATCGTGGCGTTTACAAGAATTTAACTGACCAGTCGACCGTCGTCACAAAAACTGATCACTGAGTTTATGGATATACCGAAAAAACAAATCAATTGATATATCCTATTTTCAAGCGACGAAAGCGATTTTCAACCAATTCATCACAAGAAGATGCGCGTTTTGATTACGACGAGTAGCAGCAAACTATTTAATGTATAATGTGAACACTTCTCCATGTATATGTACAATGAAGAATTAAATATTTTTACCATTTCTTTAGGTCTAATTTAATTATTTAATTTAATTGAAAGCATTCTCGCATCTATTTCATAAATCATTGATGTATTTTCTAAATATCCGACTTTTTTATGCGGTCAATATCCACCGCATAAAAAAGATTAATATTACGTAGTATATCAAAAAAAAAATTGTTTATTATATGTAAGAATTTATAAAATTTTCGAATATTTTTTTGTACGATTTCTTTTATTCGGTCCCTATCCACCGCACAAAAACAGGTTTTACTGTACACACATATCCCACAGTAGTATAAGATTTTTCGATACAGACAGAACTAACAAATGTACGTTTTTTCATTTTAATTAATTTGACAACAATCGAAAATCAAGAATATATACACATGCATATCATGAGAAATGTTATTTTTCTATGTATTTCAGATGTATGATTTGTCTTTCAATATTGTTGCATTCACACGTCAATACTTACAGTAGACGTAAGAAAAAAACGTCACCATACACAATACATAGTCTTCATTTCAACTCCACCAGTATTTTTTGGCCATGGGTTATATTTTTAATTAATCCTGCTAGACTATGCATTCCTCAATTTGCCTCAAAAAGTTACGCTTACACGAAAGTATGTGAAAAATGTAGACACTTTTCACCCCTAATTGCATAGCGACAATATAAACACAAGATTTATGTCCTTGGCTGGGTAACATATTCGTGTTTTTGCACGCATGAACGCCTGCTAATCTCGGTCCCGAACTTGCGCATATATTTAGCGCACAAAATATACGCATTTCGCTAAACTGTAAATGAAAAACGATTTAACTAATAATATTTATAAATACGTGATTATATGCATTAAATCGCATTAATTATTGACAAACATATATTGTTGTAAATAATGAATGCCTTATTATGCAGTACTTGATGTTCTTTCAAATTTTTGCGTTAAAGTATATATTTCACTTGCAAAAACAAAGTTTCTGAAAATTTTCTAAAATTGAAACCATGCCGCTTTTGTATGCAATGATTTAGGTATACATATATTAAAAATATTGTAAAAGAGAATGTTCGTTTGATGTGATATCGTCCGGTTGAATTACATTTTATAAAATTGTGATTCACCAGGAATATAGAAATGCTTAACATTTCGACTGTATTATGTGCGCAATTTCTAAAAACACACTGTTTGGGTTAAATAAATAAATATATATACGGATATAACAAAACACTAAAAGTAATACTTACGTAAAACAATTTCTTGAAAAAAAAAAACTTATTTGAACAAGAATTATCATCATAATATTTATTTTCATTTAAAAAAAAATGTGTTCTTGTACTTATTTTTAATTTCGAATACTTGTACTTATTCTTAATTCTAAATCTCATAACAACATTTATCTATTTATTTACTTATTTAACCCCAACCAATTGGCTTTGCAAATGATGCACATATTGCAATTGAAACGTTGAACATATCAAGATTCGCGATGAATCAATTTTCAAAAATATAACTTTACCGTACAATATCATGCCAAATTAAATTTTACTATTACGTATTTTGCAATTAAATATGTTACGTCATCGCAAATATGCTACAGCTAATGCAGAAAGTATTCGTACTTCAATGAATTTTAAACATAAAATTGTGATTTATTAACTAATCTTTGCTGAACGATGAATTTTTACGTATCCTCGACGGTTTGTATAATAGATCTACCGAAGGAAAATGATACACGAATTAATAATAATTTTTCTCCCTTCTATCGAAGTTCCTGCACGTTTTGATTCCAATATCAACCACCATTTTCAGTATTACAAAGTTTTGAATTCTATGGATGCAAATTTATAGCGTTAGATGTAACGTTTCTAAACATACTAATAAAATCAATAATAATCAGAACACAATAATGCGACCTGGTGACGTCGTAACTTTTCTGTAAATATTCGAAAAAAGAAACTATTACGAACAGTTACCGCTTGTATATTCCTGTCCTTATTCCTTTTTCTTCTGAATTTCGGTAACTGTTCACAAAATAACTAACTTTTATTTGCACTTCATCTACAATATTACAGAAATGTTTAAACATCTGCACAAACTCTTCATTTTAAAAAATTCCTTTTTTTTCGTAATCTTCAACAGACTCTCTACATTAAACTGCATACCATACTACCGTTTTTCATAATGACGTACAATGCGTTAAGAAGTAACATAACGCAAGTTATATATTCGCAGAGAAAACAACGCTGACGGTTTGGTGCAAATCAAAAAGACAAACACGCGTACCCTTCTGCAAGAGCTCGCAGCTTAGTCTCATAAACGTTAAGCAAAAATGTCGCGTGGTTTTTCATGCGCGAAATCGGACTGCAGTATTTGTACACGTTAGAAGAAAAATTGATAAATATCAAGGCGACTTTATTCACTTTTAAACAAAACTAATTTTGACGCTCCAACTAAATGCGCTTGATATCTTTTCCAGTCAATGCTTTGGATGTATTAGTTTAATACGAATTGGAGTGTTCTCTGCATTCGTACATTTTCTATATGCAAATGTTAGTGAAAAATATATACCTATTTGCTTGTAATGGAACTGTTACCGTGAATGACCGAAATTGGAGAATGTCGACTTTCACCGGTGAATGTCAACAGATACCAAATACGTCGGTGAAAGATCGAATATTTCATTAGATTGTTGTACGTTCGGACCCTCTCCGGTGTGTGTCAACAATCACAGATATGCTCTGGTAGAGGTCCAAAACAGAAGAGTTAAAAGAGTGTCATAATAGTTTAAGTTGTAAAAGCAAGGGACTCTTGTGCAATTTAAAGTGTCATAATAGTTTAAGTTGTTGCAATAAATAAGATTTGAATCGCATAAGTAAGTAATTTTTTTATTACTATTATTTTCTTTTCTCATGTAGAATGTACTGTGTATTTTAAATTCTTGGTCATTCCTTTCAGAAAGAGAGGCCAGAAAGTTACGTCACCCTTGTGACGTTTTATAGCGACTGAATTACGGAGAAGAAAATATGAGTCTCCAATATGTTCAACATTCACCATTAGTGCATGGTGAATGTCAACATTTACCGGTGTAAGTCAGAAATAAGGGTATTTAGGAAATATTTCGGACATACACCAAGCGACTATGTGAATGTTGACATTTACCGGTAAAAGTTGACATTCTCCAGACTTCGGTGTTTCACCGTAACAGAACAATTGCAAAAATTGGAGACACCGTTCACACCTGCTGGTAACGTGCAAAGCCGCTAAAAATGTTTCGACACACCGTTTTTTCGGAATAACTTTATTTAAAAAAATACGATATTATTCAGTTGTATACTATTTCATAGTTCATGTCACAGAGCAATGTCGCTTCTGTAAATCGTGCTCCGAAAATCATCATCACACGTCGCGTTATACAGGGTGCCTCAGTTTTTTCCGGCCAAACTTTGCCAGCGTATTCTACATGCAAAAATAAGAAATGGTATACAATGAATATATGCTCTTAAATATTTTATTAAGGAATTATAATATAATATAATACAAAATTATAGTAAACTGACATTTCGTCAACACAGCGTACGAAGTATTATGAATATCTCTATTTCTGTTTACGTAAACTCATATGTTTACTTGCTGAAGTAGATCGATGTCTTCGTAGCGGGGACATTTTTAAATCGTCGTAAAAGTCGATATCCCTGCAGTGGGAATCACCGGAAATGCAATTATTTTTTGGGGCATGGAGATGTGCATCATCAACTCATACATACTGTATAAATTAACAAAACAACAGAACAACGAAAAGCCACTGACATACTGAAATGTTGTGAAATGTTTAGTCGATCAGTTAGTAGGAAATTTCCGGCACCAAAGACTTTCTACACTGCAACCTGGAATCTGGATTTCGGTTGGTGTTATGTCCCTTCAGAACCTTTAGAATCCGTAGCATGTACTTTGAGCCGCTCCGAGGCATCACGACTTACTTTATAAAATAAGCTGTAAAACCACTTTAAAAAATATTTTTACCTATAAGACAATTGCACCTTATTTGTAAGGCTCTAAAGTATCACATAAGATAAACATTTTTTTCGAGTTTTTGAGGATTTATGATAGACGTTACCCCTTAAAAGGTTCAAAATAGGTGGTCTATCAGTTGTTTTCCAGAGATTGTCAATCATATCTGTATTACTATCGCTTTCCATATCAAAATACTGTAGAGGTAATGTTTTTAAACGTCTTTGAATGGTAATATTACTCTTGCTACTATTATCGTTATCCGACGAGCAAGTGGATTGCTCTGACAAATGATCCCAAAACACCTCATTTACGTAGTTCTTTTTCATTTTTGAGGGTCAAATTTTTACAACCAGTTTGAAAAAACCAGTGAAATACAATTATTATTGACAGTACGAATGGGTATGCGTTTAACGACTTTTACACTATCGCTTCTAACGGATTTAAGAATAAGCATAATTTTAGTCGACCGATCGATAACCAAAATCAATGAAACATCTATTTTTAGTTTACTGTTCGATAAACAGTGGCATTGTAAAGACTAATAACACTCTGCTGATAAGTAATGTGTTAACATATTGACAGCCGGCGACCTAAGAGCCATTTAAAGCCTGAGCGCCGGCACGTACCGGCCATTTAAATCCTAAAAGCCGGCCTTATTCGCTTGTTTCTGATCAATGAATAGCCCAAAAAAATATTCAAAACATTAGATATTTTTGTAAAATAGTATATTTTATTTGCATATTCGTCATATACAATTTAACGGTAATTAAAAACAGAAACAAAATCAAAATTTAAAATTTACAATCACAGAAAAAATACAGTTCCTCATTTCATAGTGGGTTGTTGCATAGATATAATGTAAACAGAAAACAAAAGTTTTAATTTTAAAGCAAGTGTGGTATTTTTCGAAACACGGTTCCTAATTTCATGGTGGATTATTGCATATATTTAACGTAAACAGAAAACAAAAGTTTTAATTTTTAAGGCAAGTGTGGTATTTCTCGAAACATCGCAAGTAAATACAAATGGATGTGTAAGACACTCATATAAAATCTGTCAACCGCAAAGAATTAATAATGAAGAAGAAACAATCGCTGAGGAAACATCGTGTCCCAACAGTGCGTAATTTTGATGGTAACAGTTCCGTCAAGGTCGTACAAGGGCATTATTTCTTACTTCATACTTTCTAGCCACTGTATTCGTCCTCCCGACGGCCGTTTACCGTCGAAATAACGGCCCTCCCGAAGATCCATCGCGCCATTACCCCGTTCCACGCTTTAATCGCGCCAAAACGGCCGATGCCCCTGAATAGCATTTATCTCGTTACACGCCCCGGGTCGGTTAGCGCAAAGAAACTAAAGTAACGCGCCCATTCCATTTCAGTTTTCCGCTCCTCGCCTTCACCGGCCGCGCCGATGATACATCGATCGCTCCCGCTAAAAGTTCGCTCGAAATGGAAAGTTCGCCGTGTTTCGGCGCCGCTCGGCAGCCCTGGAAATAGCTTTCCTCCTTTTTCCTCCGTTTTCTTTGCCACGGCCGGGAGTGGTGCGCACTGATTTATGGTCCACCTTAGAGGAACGGTCCACGTGCGTTCCTGTGGGCTCTCGTGATCGATACGAGGCTCTACATCGTTGGGATAAAAGAACCTAAGACCAGACGGTCGCGCGCGGATGGAATTTTTGATCTCCCGCCCCGTCTCGCTCCAACTTCAACGTGCTCTTCTTGACTTGACTCGTCGGGCCATAGTCATTCCGCTGCGAGAACTATCATATTTCCTCGTTGGATAAAGTCGCGGGACCCCGAAGTAGACTTATTTGAGGAAAGGCTCGGGCTGAGGGGAAATCGATAAGGCGGAAAGAATGCCAGGCGTCTGAGACTGGCTGGAACGATAGAAAGTTCGAGTTATGACGTAGGGTAAATCGAGGAAAGATGGTGAAGGAGTTCGCCGGCTGTCTGGGGTTTTGAGCTTAGAGTTTTTGCGCCGGAGGACTGTGCGTGCGTGATTATTTTGCAGAGAGTCGGCTGTATTTGTTTTAAAGGAGAGAAATGAGAACTGATTCGCGGAGTTGTTTTGCAATGTTCTTAAGGAATTGCTTCCGAAACAGGTGTTGTCTGTTCAGGAAGCCTTGAAGAACGGATGAATTTGTACATCGGTGTATTTAGTTTTGTCCGATTGCACATGAGCCTGCGCTATCAGTAGCCAGCAATGCTTAACGAAAGCAACTTCGTTTTACGAAATCATTGCTATGTTTAAATTATTGTGTTGGCGTGGTTAGATGGGAAAGTTAGATGGGAAATTCTCAACGTGTGAAACGCGTACGTGGCTTAAAGGTAACAAATTGCGTCCGAAAGAGATGTTGTCCGTTTAGGAACCCTTAAGTAAAGAAAGGATGAATGTGTACATCGGTGTATTTAGTTTTGTCCAACTGTGCCTGAGCCTACGCCATTTGGCCTTGAAACCCTGTTCGTAACTAGCAATACTTAACGGAATCAACTTAATTTTATAAAGACGTTGCTATGCAAAGATAGTGCAGGCATACACCGGCTGTCAGTGTTTTTGAGCTTTGTGCCGGAGGACTGTGCGTGCGTGATTATTTTGCAGGGTGTCGGCCGGATTTATTTTAAAGGAGAGAAATGAGAACTGATGTGCGGGAATGTTTTGCAATGTTTCAGTGATCAACGGTTATATTAGATAAAATATATATCGAATGATATTATAACAATTTTAAATTACAATAAAATGACACTGCTTTGGAACCAAATGATACTAATGGACACAGTAAGTATTTTTGAGTCATAGAGCTTTACAAACAAACACATACATTCCTGCACGATATCCAAAAGAGAGCCGATACTGGCGACGAACCCACACCCACCTGAGTCGATCGTTAGTGAGTGGCATCTTCAGTCAATAGCGGTCGATAAGATGTTAAGGAATTGCTTCCGAAACAGGTGCTGTTTGTTTAGGAAGCCTTAAAGAAGGGATGGATTTGTACATTGATATATTTAGTTTTGTCCAAAAAATGCCTGAGCCTGCGCCATCAGTAACCAGCAATACTTAACGAAATTAACTTCGTTTTATGAAGTTATTGCTATGTTGAAATTATTGTGTTGACGACGTGTGGAACGCGTACGCGTCTTAACACTTTGAATGCCGCTGTCACGCTGGCGTGACTTTTGCTCGCCAACGGTTATCAGCCGAAATCACGTACGCGTGACACCGGCTCAGCACAGCGACAATGTTTCCACTATGCTTCTGTTTTAACACGTTGACTGCCATTGTAGTCACTGGTGGCCGGTGCAAAAGATTTTACTAAAAATGCAAAAAATTCGCAATGAAGCCTATTTGCAACCTTTTAAAAGCAATTGATATTGAAATGGTGCTATACTTGATGGTGCAATACTTTGGCTTCTAACAACTCTGCGTTACCTTAATTTTGCACGATTTAATCATACTCTGCAGTATTTCATCGCATCGCGGTTCTAACATAACAAAATACGCGGTGACCGGCGCAAAACATTTGACTAAAAATGCAAAAAATTCGCAATGAAGCCTACTTGCAATCTTGTAAAAGCAGTATTTTATCGCATCGCGATTCTAACATAGCAAAATACGCTTGAACGTGTTAAGGATATAAAAATATTCATTAAAATTTGTGTAACACTCATTTTAGTGCCACTTTTAACAATAACCATACCCTATATACAACGGATAGCGTAAATATAGTAGCAGTAGAATCCGCGCGAAATTCGCCGGCGGCAGCGTAAAGGCGATGCTCGAAACAAGCGGCCGGCAAAGTGTTAAACGTAACGTATTCGAGCAAAGATGGTGCAAAAGTTTGCCGGCTTTTATGTTTTTGAGCTTTGCGCCGGACGACAGTGTCTGCGTCGTTATTTTGCAGGGACTTGGCCGGAGTTATTTTAAAGGATATAAATAACAATTGATGCAGGGAATTGTTTTGCAGTGTTTCTTAAGGAATTGCGTCCGAAACGGATGTTGCCTATTTAGGAAACCTTAAAGAAAGGATGAATTGTACATTGATATATTTAGTTTTGTCCAATTGTGCCTGAGCCTGCGCCATCGCTAACCAGCAATACTTAACAAAATCAACTTCATTTTATAAAATCATTGCTACGCAAAGATGGTGCAGAATTCGCCGGCTGTCTGGGTTTTTGAGCTTTGTGCCAAAGGACAGTGGGTGAGTAGTTATTTCGCAGGGACTTGGCCGGATTTATTTTAAACGAGAGGAATAAAAACTGATGCGCGGGGTTGTTCCGCAATGTTTCTTAACCCTTTCTCTACAGCGGAGTTTGGTGCGTATACACAGTTACGGTAGTAGTTGAAATATAAATTAACTCTTCGCCGCAAACGAACAGTAATACTTGATAGTTTTTCACAGATTCCATTACTAACTCTCTTATTATCAATAAGGGCAGTTATTGAAACAAGAGAACAGAATAATCTCGGTTATTCTGGAGATAATGTGACATTTTCACGGGTGACTATAGTCACCGGTAGTACACAGCAAGTGCTTTACGGCGGGTGATCATAGATACCGTTAGTACCGAAAGGTTTAAGGAACTGTTACTGAAATAGGTGCTATCTGTTGAGGAAGCCTTAAAGAAGGGATGCATTTGTACATCGGTGTATTTAGTTTTGTCCGATTACGCCTGAGACGGCGTTATTTGGCCTTGAGATCTGGTCAGTAATTAGCAATACTTAACGAACACAACTTCGTTTTATGAAGTCATTGCTATGTTGAAATTATTGGGTTGGCGTGGTTATGTGGGAGGGTATTTGATGACGACGTAAGAAACGCGTATACGTCTTAACACATTTACATATTTTAACATATTTTAGTAATTATCATGTAACTTTTTTACTTAAAAAATAAATTTGTTTTACTAAAAACAATAAATGTCACAGAACTTTATCATTATATTTTATGTAGGATGTTACTATAATAAAAACGTTTTACAAATTTTACAAAGTTAGCTTGTGTTTTTAAATGAAATGTTATATTTATGTTTTGACATTATGAGAGATACAGAGACATATAGAGTTTTTATCATCATATTTTATGTAGAGTATTACTGTAGTAAAAACATTCTTGGTTTCAATTTTACAAAGTCATCTTGGGTTTTTAACCGGAATGTCATGTTTATGTTTTGACATTTAAAAAGTACACGAGAG
Source organism: Cryptocheilus praepositus (assembly GCA_033815515.1). Taxonomy (NCBI): domain Eukaryota; kingdom Metazoa; phylum Arthropoda; class Insecta; order Hymenoptera; family Pompilidae; genus Cryptocheilus; species Cryptocheilus praepositus. The sequence continues at coordinate 465,445 of JAWWQZ010000232.1, forward strand.
AGAAGTTCAGCATATTTCTTTCAAATGACTTTGAAACGATTACGACTTTAAGAACCATTAAGGAATCTGTAAGAAATACGCCTGGAACCGCACATTTTTGGGAAACTTGTATTTTACAAAAAATCATAACTTTGTAATTTATGAACCAATTTTTGTAAAACTTTCGGAAATGGTATAATCGAAAGTATTTTAGGTATTATTAAAAAAATTATTTTAATAATTATCATAACTTTTTTACTTAAAAAATAAATTTGTATGAAATTTATAGAAATTGTAAAATAGGATGCATTTTAGGTATTATTTAAAAAAAATGTTTAAAAAATTATTTAAAGAAATTATCATAAAATTTTATTTAAAAGTCAAGTTTTTGGAGTTTTCAAAGTTCAGAGTTTATACAAAATTTTCAAACATATCGTGATTCGCTTCGTTTTCCATTGAATATTGATGTAAATACTTATATAGACAAAATGGATAAAATGTACCAAAGCAATTGTAGAAAACACGAGAAAACTGCTGAGCGGTTCGTAGCAGTTGGGACACCAAACACGAGAAAACCCGTGAGCAGTCCTTGAAGTGCTAAGTAACTTTTCAAGCTATTTTAATATGAAGCAGTGTAATATGAAGTGTAATATTTTAATATGAAGCAGTATAATATGAAGGTAATAGGCAACCTATAGAAATATTTTCAATTTTTAAATTACCTTTCACGACTTTAAAGTTTCGGAAGTGGCATATATATAAGACAATTTTTGGTATAGACAGAACATATTAAGAAGAAATAAGCAATGAATCATAACTTTTATAGTGTCATATTTTTTTAATAGCAGAAGTGCTAATACTTATCTTGTAAGAAGATATTCTGGAGTATAAATTTTGTTATATGCTGTTAATTATCTTAATAGTAAAATTTGATTAAAGGATTTAAGGTAAAACATGAATGGTGACCATCTGTTAATAAGGAAATTAATTTAACGACTATTAAAACGTCTGTGGTTAATACAAGTGTTAGTATTTAATACAGGATAGTGAGTGTGTAAAGATTATTTTGTATCAGGTAGTTACTGCAAAGTACATCAATCAATTATATACTAAAATTGGTAATAATGGAAATTCATATAGTTACCTATTAGAATTACATCTCTTACGATACTTCTTACCGGTAGTCTAAACATATGATAATAGATACTTAAATATAAAGTTAGATTTTTCAGTAATATCAAGCATATCAACACCTAGTGGGAAGTATAACAAATAACAATTAATAAACATAATAATACAAAGAACAAAAAGCGCAATGCAAGAAAAACGATTAAAGACTAATTATAGATCAATGCCTTCAACATAATGTTACAATTTCCAATAATTTCGAACACATTAGTACCCATTGCAAAATAAATCGTACATTATCGTAGAGAGTATTTACAATTTCAGTATCCTTCCCATTATCGTATACACTGCCCATTTTATCAATACAAATTTAAAAGGCACAACGATCGCAATGAATAAATTTTCGTTTCCAAATAACAATAATCCACTGCGCGCAATCCAATGCCAACAAATTAATACATTTCTATTGCTATGTTTAAAAACAATTGCATATTTCGAGATGTAATCCAAGAACACAAGGGCAAACTACAAGACTAAACTAATATTGGTTGAAATAATTGAAACATGTCACGCATAAAGCCGTCCAGCTATACAATCAATGATATTCATTCATTGAAATAATGTGCAGTTACCTATAATCGAAAACAATGCGTCTACTGACACACATAAACAACAGGTCCAATTAAACGTCACTCTCCACAATTCAGCGGTGTGGCGACAGTCGAATAATCAGCAAAAAACGAAATTATAAACTAACATCCATAAACTCACATTCGAAGAGTAGTAAGGACTATTTTGAGAAAATATCTCTCCCGGAGCAAATATAAATACAAAACAATCAGACAGGGACACGTTTTAAATACTATTGGGTTGTCCAGACAGTTCGTACCGATTTTCGATAGGTGGCATTGGGACGTGTTCTTTCGTGTATCAGATTTATTTCAAACATATGACTTTTTTACATTTTCTCAAATGCGATATTTCAGAAATTTTTAGAAGAAACTTTAGTTAGAATGAACTGATTTCTATCAGTTTTGTGATCATAGAAGGTGAATAAAGCCACAGTACATATTATGCACTTAATGTTTTTATGCGAAATTATTACAAACATATGACTTTTTTGCATTTCTCGAATGCAATATTTCAGTAATCTTTAGAGAAAAAAAGTTTGGTTACAATGAACTGATTTCTATCAGTTTTGTGATCTTAGAAGGTGAATAAAACCACCGTACATATTATGCACTTGATGGTTTTTTTTATACGGAATTATTACAAACATATGACTTTTTTACATTCTCTCAAATGCAATATCTCAGCAATCTTTAGGAGAAAATTTAGTTAGAATAAACTGATTTCTATCAGTTTTGTGATTTTAGAATGTGAATAAAACCACAGTTTATATTATGCACTTGATGCTTTTTTTATACAGAATTATTGCAAACATATGACTTTTTTACATTTTCTCAAATGCAATGTTTCAGTAATCTTTAGAAAAAAGCTTAGTTACAATGAACTGATTTCTATCAGTTTTGAGATCTTAGAAGATGAATAAAAGTACAGTACATATTATGCACTTGATGCTTTTTTATGCAGAATTATTACAAACATATGATTTTTTTACATTTCTCGAATACAATATTTCAGCAATCTTTAAAAGAAAGTTTAGTTAGAATGAACCGATTTCTATCAGTTTTGTGGTCATAGGAGATGAATAAAACCACAGTACATGTTATGTACTCGATGCTTTTTTCATGCAGAATTATTATAAACATGTGCCTTTTTTACATTTTCTCAAATTCAATATTTCAGCAATCTTTAAAAAAAAGTTTGGTTGGAATGATTTGATTTCTATCAGTTTTATGATCTTAGATCATGAATAAAATCACACTACCCATTATGCACTTGATGCTTTTTTCATGCAGAATTATTATAAACATATGACTTTTTTGCATTTTCTCAAATGCAGTATTTCACCAAACTTTAGAAGAAAGTTTGGTTAGAATGAACTGATTTTTATCAGTTTTGTGATCGTAGAAGGTGAATACAACCACAGTATATATTATGCACTTGATGCTTTTTTTATGTAGAATTATTACAAACATATGACTTTTTTACATTTTCTCAAATTCAATATTTCAGCAATCCTTAAAAAAAAGTTTGTTTGCAATGATTTGATTTCTATCAGTTTTATGATCTTAGATCATGAATAAAATCACACTACATATTATGCACTTGATGCTTTTTTTGTGCAGAATTATTACAAACTTATGACTTTTTTGCATTCTCTCAAATGCAATATTTCAGCAATCTTTAAAAAAAAGTTTGTTTGCAATGATTTGATTTCTATCAGTTTTATGATCTTAGATCATGAATAAAATCACACTACATATTATGCACTTGATGCTTTTTTGTGCAGAATTATTACAAACTTATGACTTTTTTGCATTTTCTCAAATGCAGTATTTCACCAAACTTTAGAAGAAAGTTTGGTTAGAATGAACTGATTTTTATCAGTTTTGTGATCGTAGAAGGTGAATACAACCACAGTATATATTATGCACTTGATGCTTTTTTATGCAGAATTATTACAAACATATGATTTTTTTACATTTCTCGAATGCAATATTTCAGCAATCTTTAAAAGAAAGTTTAGTTAGAATGAACCGATTTCTATCAGTTTTGTGGTCATAGGAGATGAATAAAACCACAGTACATGTTATGCACTCGATGCTTTTTTCATGCAGAATTATTATAAACATATGACTTTTTTGCATTTTCTCAAATGCAGTATTTCACCAAACTTTAGAAGAAAGTTTGGTTAGAATGAACTGATTTTTATCAGTTTTGTGATCGTAGAAGGTGAATACAACCACAGTATATATTATGCACTTGATGCTTTTTTTATGTAGAATTATTACAAACATATGACTTTTTTGCATTCTCTCAAATGCAATATTTCAGCAATCTTTAAAAAAAAGTTTGTTTGGAATGATTTGATTTCTATCAGTTTTATGATCTTAGATCATGAATAAAATCACACTACATATTATGCACTTGATGCTTTTTTGTGCAGAATTATTACAAACATATGATTTTTTTATATTTCTCGAATGCAATATTTCAGCAATCTTTAAAAGAAAGTTTAGTTAGAATGAACTGATTCCTATCAGTTTTACGATCTTAGAAGATGAATAAAACCATAGTACATATTATGTAGTTGATGTTTTTTATGCGGAATTATCACAAACATATGACTTTTTTATATTTTCCCAAGTGCAATATTTCAACCATCTTTAGAAAAAAGCTTAGTTACAATGAACTGATTTCTATCAGTTTTGAGATCTTAGAAGATGAATAAAAGTACAGTACATATTATGCACTTGATGCTTTTTTATGCAGAATTATTACAAACATATGATTTTTTTATATTTCTCGAATGCAATATTTCAGCAATCTTTAAAAGAAAGTTTAGTTAGAATTAACTGATTCCTATCAGTTTTACGATCTTAGAAGATGAATAAAACCACAGTACATATTATGTAGTTGATGTTTTTTATGCGGAATTATCACAAACATATGACTTTTTTATATTTTCCCAGGTGCAATATTTCAACAATCTTTAGAAAAAAGCTTAGTTACAATGAACTGCTTTCTATCAGTTTTGAGATCTTAGAAGATGAATAAAAGTACAGTACATATTATGCACTTGATGCTTTTTTGTGCAGAATTATTACAAACTCATGACTTTTTTACATTTTCTCAAATTCAATATTTCAGCAATCTTTAAAAAAAAGTTTGGTTGGAATGATTTGATTTATATCAGTTTTATGATCTGAGATCATGAATAAAATCACACTACATATTATGCACTTGATGCTTTTTTGTGAGGAATTATTACAAACTTATAACTTTTTTACATTTTCTCAAATGCAATATTTTAGCAAATTTTAGACGAAAGCTTGGTTAGAATGAACTGATTTCTATCAGTTTTGCGATCTTAGAAGATGAATAAAACCACAGTACATATTATGCACTTGATGCTTTTTTATGCAGAATCATTACAAACATATGATTTTTTTACATTTCTCGAATGCAATATTTCAGCAATCTTTAAAAGAAAGTTCAGTTAGAATGAACTGATTTCTCTCAGTTTTGCGATCTTAGAAGATCAATGAAACCACAGTACATATTATGCACTTGATATTTTTTTGTGCAGAATTATTACAAACATGTGCCTTTTTTACATTTTCTCAAATTCAATATTTCAGCAATCTTTAAAAAAAAAGTTTGGTTGGAATGATTTGATTTCTATCAGTTTTATGATCTTAGATCATGAATAAAATCACACTACGCATTATGCACATGATGCTTTTTTGTGCAGAATTATTACAAACTTATGACCTTTTTACATTTTCTCAAATGCAATATTTCAGCAATCTTTAGAAGAAAGTTTAGTTAGGATGAACTGATTTCTATCAGTTGTGCGATCTTAGAAGATGAATAAAACCACAGTACATGTTATGCAGTTGATGCTTTTTTTATGCAAAATTATTGCAAACACATAATTTTTTACATTTTCTCAAATGCAATATTTCAGTAATTTTTAGAAGAAAGCTTAGTTAAAATGAACTGATTTCCATCAGTTTTGTGGTCATAGAAGATGAATAAAACGACAGTACATATTATGTACTTGATGCTTTTTCATTACCGAGAAGATAAAAATGCCACACAAGCAACAAACCAGATACATGCAGTTTACGGAGAAGGTGCTTTGTCTGACAGAGATGTGTGCTAGTGTATTGCTGCGTTAAAGGCTGAGAACACACGGGCACCTAACCCAGACCGTCCACTAATGATGATTACTAAATCAAGACACTGACCTCGGATAAGCCGCACTACACAACACGTGAATTAACAAAGATACTAAAAATAACAAGAACCACAATTTACGAACATTTTGAGAAGCTTAATACTAGATTTACGGGCTATTTAAGTATACCTATTTCTACCAAGACTAGTCAGAATGACTGGTCTTTAGAAAAAAGTGCTTAGTGGTGTTTCCAGTCTAAATTTACTTTTAAAAAATCACGAAAAAAGTTGAATAGCATTAATTGTAATACAAAAATAGATTCATAGGCATTACCGATTAATAAAATGCTTAATTGTTTTTAGTTCATCGGTCACAATTTTTACATATGTACATTTTCCTCAGTGTATACTTTCCGTATACACTTTTTGTGCATATATTGCCTTCGTTGGAAATAGTTGCTCGTCCACCGTAATATATGGTATAAGGGCGATTGTCTAACTCGAAAATTACGGCGCTGACGAAGGCCGGAATTTTGGCGATTTCTCGCGATTTCTCTTCAAACTTTGAACTCACTTTCCTCGCGAACTAAACAACTTAGAACGGTCCGGGAAGTTGCGTTCGTGATGGTTTCGAGTCTACTAGCACTGGCAAAAAGTCCGGTGCGATTATCGAAAATTTTTTTTTTGCCGATTTGGGCCGAAAAGTTGAGGCTGGGGGGTATTGACAACTTTCGCGTTTTTCGCCAAAATCTTAAAAGTGCGATATCTCCGATACTGGACAAGCTAGAGAGGTCCGCGAGGGCTCATTTTAAAGCGCTCCGCGCGTACTATAACATACTATAAGGGCGATTGTCTAACTCGAAAATTACGGCGCTGGCGAAGGCCGGAAATTTGGCGATTTCTCGCGATTTCTCTTCAAACTTTGAACTCACTCTCCTCGCGAACTAAACGACTTAGAACGGTCCGGGAAGTTGCGTTCGTGATGGTTTTGAGTCTACTAGCACTGGCAAAAAGTCCGGTGCGATTATCGAAAATTTTTTTTTTTTTTTGCCGATTTGGGCCGAAAAGTTGAGGCTGGGGGGTATTGACAACTTTCGCGTTTTTCGCCAAAATCTTAAAAGTGCGATATCTCCGATACTGGACAAGCTAGAGAGGTCCGCGAGGGCTCATTTTAAAGCGCTCCGCGCGTACTATAACATACTATAAGGGCGATTGTCTAACTCGAAAATTACGGCGCTGGCGAAGGCCGGAAATTTGGCGATTTCTCGCGATTTCTCTTCAAACTTTGAACTCACTCTCCTCGCGAACTAAACGACTTAGAACGGTCCGGGAAGTTGCGTTCGTGATGGTTTTGAGTCTACTAGCACTGGCAAAAAGTCCGGTGCGATTATCGAAAATTTTTTTTTTTTTTGCCGATTTGGGCCGAAAAGTTGAGGCTGGGGGGTATTGACAACTTTCGCGTTTTTCGCCAAAATCTTAAAAGTGCGATATCTCCGATACTGGACAAGCTAGAGAGGTCCGCGAGGGCTCATTTTAAAGCGCTCCGCGCGTACTATAACATACTATAAGGGCGATTGTCTAACTCGAAAATTACGGCGCTGGCGAAGGCCGGAAATTTGGCGATTTCTCGCGATTTCTCTTCAAACTTTGAACTCACGCTCCTCGCGAACTAAACGACTTAGAACGGTCCGGGAAGTTGCGTTCGTGATGGTTTTGAGTCTACTAGCACTGGCAAAAAGTCCGGTGCGATTATCGAAAATTTTTTTTTTTTGCCGATTTGGGCCGAAAAGTTGAGGCTGGGGGGGTATTGACAACTTTCGCGTTTTTCGCCAAAATCTTAAAAGTGCGATATCTCCGATACTGGACAAGCTAGAGAGGTCCGCGAGGGCTCATTTTAAAGCGCTCCGCGCGTACTATAACATACTATAAGGGCGATTGTCTAACTCGAAAATTACGGCGCTGGCGAAGGCCGGAAATTTGGCGATTTCTCGCGATTTCTCTTCAAACTTTGAACTCACTCTCCTCGCGAACTAAACGACTTAGAACGGTCCGGGAAGTTGCGTTCGTGATGGTTTTGAGTCTACTAGCACTGGCAAAAAGTCCGGTGCGATTATCGAAAATTTTTTTTTTTTGCCGATTTGGGCCGAAAAGTTGAAGGAGGGGTGGTATTATTGACAACTTTCGCGTTTTTCGCCATAATCTTTAAAGTGCGATATCTCCGATACTGGACAAGCTAGAGAGGTCCGCGAGGGCTCATTTTAAAGCGCTCCGCGCGTACTATAACATACTATAAGGGCGATTGTCTAACTCGAAAATTACGGCGCTGGCGAAGGCCGGAAATTTGGCGATTTCTCGCGATTTCTCTTCAAACTTTGAACTCACTCTCCTCGCGAACTAAACGACTTAGAACGGTCCGGGAAGTTGCGTTCGTGATGGTTTTGAGTCTACTAGCACTGGCAAAAAGTCCGGTGCGATTATCGAAAATTTTTTTTTTTTTGCCGATTTGGGCCGAAAAGTTGAGGCTGGGGGTATTGACAACTTTCGCGTTTTTCGCCAAAATCTTAAAAGTGCGATATCTCCGATACTGGACAAGCTAGAGAGGTCCGCGAGGGCTCATTTTAAAGCGCTCCGCGCGTACTATAACATACTATAAGGGCGATTGTCTAACTCGAAAATTACGGCGCTGGCGAAGGCCGGAAATTTGGCGATTTCTCGCGATTTCTCTTCAAACTTTGAACTCACGCTCCTCGCGAACTAAACGACTTAGAACGGTCCGGGAAGTTGCGTTCGTGATGGTGTTTGAGTCTACTAGCACTGGCAAAAAGTCCGGTGCGATTATCGAAAATTTTTTTTTTTTTGCCGATTTGGGCCGAAAAGTTGAGGCTGGGGGGGTATTGACAACTTTCGCGTTTTTCGCCAAAATCTTAAAAGTGCGATATCTCCGATACTGGACAAGCTAGAGAGGTCCGCGAGGGCTCATTTTAAAGCGCTCCGCGCGTACTATAACATACTATAAGGGCGATTGTCTAACTCGAAAATTACGGCGCTGGCGAAGGCCGGAAATTTGGCGATTTCTCGCGATTTCTCGCGATTTCTCTTCAAACTTTGAACCCACGCTCCTCGCGAACTAAACGACTTAGAACGGTCCGGGAAGTTGCGTTCGTGATGGTTTTGAGCCTACTAGCACTGGCAAAAAGTCCGGTGCGATTATCGAAAATTTTTTTTTTTTGCCGATTTGGGCCGAAAAGTTGAGGCTGGGGGGTATTGACAACTTTCGCGTTTTTCGCCAAAATCTTAAAAGTGCGATATCTCCGATACTGGACAAGCTAGAGAGGTCCGCGAGGGCTCATTTTAAAGCGCTCCGCGCGTACTATAACATACTATAAGGGCGATTGTCTAACTCGAAAATTACGGCGCTGGCGAAGGCCGGAAATTTGGCGATTTCTCGCGATTTCTCTTCAAACTTTGAACTCACTCTCCTCGCGAACTAAACGACTTAGAACGGTCCGGGAAGTTGCGTTCGTGATGGTTTTGAGTCTACTAGCACTGGCAAAAAGTCCGGTGCGATTATCGAAAATTTTTTTTTTTTTGCCGATTTGGGCCGAAAAGTTGAGGCTGGGGGGGTATTGACAACTTTCGCGTTTTTCGCCAAAATCTTAAAAGTGCGATATCTCCGATACTGGACAAGCTAGAGAGGTCCGCGAGGGCTCATTTTAAAGCGCTCCGCGCGTACTATAACATACTATAAGGGCGATTGTCTAACTCGAAAATTACGGCGCTGGCGAAGGCCGGAAATTTGGCGATTTCTCGCGATTTCTCTTCAAACTTTGAACTCACTCTCCTCGCGAACTAAACGACTTAGAACGGTCCGGGAAGTTGCGTTCGTGATGGTTTTGAGTCTACTAGCACTGGCAAAAAGTCCGGTGCGATTATCGAAAATTTTTTTTTTTTGCCGATTTGGGCCGAAAAGTTGAGGCGGGGGGGGTATTGACAACTTTCGCGTTTTTCGCCAAAATCTTAAAAGTGCGATATCTCCGATACTGGACAAGCTAGAGAGGTCCGCGAGGGCTCATTTTAAAGCGCTCCGCGCGTACTATAACATACTATAAGGGCGATTGTCTAACTCGAAAATTACGGCGCTGGCGAAGGCCGGAAATTTGGCGATTTCTCGCGATTTCTCTTCAAACTTTGAACTCACTCTCCTCGCGAACTAAACGACTTAGAACGGTCCGGGAAGTTGCGTTCGTGATGGTTTTGAGTCTACTAGCACTGGCAAAAAGTCCGGTGCGATTATCGAAAATTTTTTTTTTTTGCCGATTTGGGCCGAAAAGTTGAGGCTGGGGGGTATTGACAACTTTCGCGTTTTTCGCCAAAATCTTAAAAGTGCGATATCTCCGATACTGGACAAGCTAGAGAGGTCCGCGAGGGCTCATTTTAAAGCGCTCCGCGCGTACTATAACATACTATAAGGGCGATTGTCTAACTCGAAAATTACGGCGCTGGCGAAGGCCGGAAATTTGGCGATTTCTCGCGATTTCTCTTCAAACTTTGAACTCACGCTCCTCGCGAACTAAACGACTTAGAACGGTCCGGGAAGTTGCGTTCGTGATGGTTTTGAGTCTACTAGCACTGGCAAAAAGTCCGGTGCGATTATCGAAAATTTTTTTTTTTTTTGCCGATTTGGGCCGAAAAGTTGAGGCTGGGGGGTATTGACAACTTTCGCGTTTTTCGCCAAAATCTTAAAAGTGCGATATCTCCGATACTGGACAAGCTAGAGAGGTCCGCGAGGGCTCATTTTAAAGCGCTCCGCGCGTACTATAACATACTATAAGGGCGATTGTCTAACTCGAAAATTACGGCGCTGGCGAAGGCCGGAAATTTGGCGATTTCTCGCGATTTCTCTTCAAACTTTGAACTCACGCTCCTCGCGAACTAAACGACTTAGAACGGTCCGGGAAGTTGCGTTCGTGATGGTTTTGAGTCTACTAGCACTGGCAAAAAGTCCGGTGCGATTATCGAAAATTTTTTTTTTTTTGCCGATTTGGGCCGAAAAGTTGAGGCTGGGGGGGTATTGACAACTTTCGCGTTTTTCGCCAAAATCTTAAAAGTGCGATATCTCCGATACTGGACAAGCTAGAGAGGTCCGCGAGGGCTCATTTTAAAGCGCTCCGCGCGTACTATAACATACTATAAGGGCGATTGTCTAACTCGAAAATTACGGCGCTGGCGAAGGCCGGAAATTTGGCGATTTCTCGCGATTTCTCTTCAAACTTTGAACTCACGCTCCTCGCGAACTAAACGACTTAGAACGGTCCGGGAAGTTGCGTTCGTGATGGTTTTGAGTCTACTAGCACTGGCAAAAAGTCCGGTGCGATTATCGAAAATTTTTTTTTTTTTGCCGATTTGGGCCGAAAAGTTGAGGCTGGGGGGTATTGACAACTTTCGCGTTTTTCGCCAAAATCTTAAAAGTGCGATATCTCCGATACTGGACAAGCTAGAGAGGTCCGCGAGGGCTCATTTTAAAGCGCTCCGCGCGTACTATAACATACTATAAGGGCGATTGTCTAACTCGAAAATTACGGCGCTGGCGAAGGCCGGAAATTTGGCGATTTCTCGCGATTTCTCTTCAAACTTTGAACTCACGCTCCTCGCGAACTAAACGACTTAGAACGGTCCGGGAAGTTGCGTTCGTGATGGTTTTGAGTCTACTAGCACTGGCAAAAAGTCCGGTGCGATTATCGAAAATTTTTTTTTTTTGCCGATTTGGGCCTCAAAGGTGATGCTGTGTGGGTATTGACAACTTTCGCGTTTTTCGCCAAAATCTTAAAAGTGCGATATCTCCGATACTGGACAAGCTAGAGAGGTCCGCGAGGGCTCATTTTAAAGCGCTCCGCGCGTACTATAACATACTATAAGGGCGATTGTCTAACTCGAAAATTACGGCGCTGGCGAAGGCCGGAAATTTGGCGATTTCTCGCGATTTCTCTTCAAACTTTGAACTCACGCTCCTCGCGAACTAAACGACTTAGAACGGTCCGGGAAGTTGCGTTCGTGATGGTTTTGAGTCTACTAGCACTGGCAAAAAGTCCGGTGCGATTATCGAAAATTTTTTTTTTTTTTTTGCCGATTTGGGCCGAAAAGTTGAGGCTGGGGGGGTATTGACAACTTTCGCGTTTTTCGCCAAAATCTTAAAAGTGCGATATCTCCGATACTGGACAAGCTAGAGAGGTCCGCGAGGGCTCATTTTAAAGCGCTCCGCGCGTACTATAACATACTATAAGGGCGATTGTCTAACTCGAAAATTACGGCGCTGGCGAAGGCCGGAAATTTGGCGATTTCTCGCGATTTCTCTTCAAACTTTGAACTCACGCTCCTCGCGAACTAAACGACTTAGAACGGTCCGGGAAGTTGCGTTCGTGATTGTTTTGAGTCTACTATCACTGGCAAAAAGTCCGGTGCGATTATCTAAAATTTTTTTTTTTTGCCGATTTGGGCCGAAAAGTTGAGGCTGGGGGGGTATTGACAACTTTCGCGTTTTTCGCCAAAATCTTAAAAGTGCGATATCTCCGATACTGGACAAGCTAGAGAGGTCCGCGAGGGCTCATTTTAAAGCGCTCCGCGCGTACTATAACATACTATAAGGGCGATTGTCTAACTCGAAAATTACGGCGCTGGCGAAGGCCGGAAATTTGGCGATTTCTCGCGATTTCTCTTCAAACTTTGAACTCACGCTCCTCGCGAACTAAACGACTTAGAACGGTCCGGGAAGTTGCGTTCGTGATGGTTTTGAGTCTACTAGCACTGGCAAAAAGTCCGGTGCGATTATCGAAAATTTTTTTTTTTTTGCCGATTTGGGCCGAAAAGTTGAGGCTGGGGGGGTATTGACAACTTTCGCGTTTTTCGCCAAAATCTTAAAAGTGCGATATCTCCGATACTGGACAAGCTAGAGAGGTCCGCGAGGGCTCATTTTAAAGCGCTCCGCGCGTACTATAACATACTATAAGGGCGATTGTCTAACTCGAAAATTACGGCGCTGGCGAAGGCCGGAAATTTGGCGATTTCTCGCGATTTCTCTTCAAACTTTGAACTCACGCTCCTCGCGAACTAAACGACTTAGAACGGTCCGGGAAGTTGCGTTCGTGATGGTTTTGAGTCTACTAGCACTGGCAAAAAGTCCGGTGCGATTATCGAAAATTTTTTTTTTTGCCGATTTGGGCCGAAAAGTTGAGGCTGGGGGGTATTGACAACTTTCGCGTTTTTCGCCAAAATCTTAAAAGTGCGATATCTCCGATACTGGACAAGCTAGAGAGGTCCGCGAGGGCTCATTTTAAAGCGCTCCGCGCGTACTATAACATACTATAAGGGCGATTGTCTAACTCGAAAATTACGGCGCTGGCGAAGGCCGGAAATTTGGCGATTTCTCGCGATTTCTCTTCAAACTTTGAACTCACGCTCCTCGCGAACTAAACGACTTAGAACGGTCCGGGAAGTTGCGTTCGTGATGGTTTTGAGTCTACTAGCACTGGCAAAAAGTCCGGTGCGATTATCGAAAATTTTTTTTTTTTTGCCGATTTGGGCCGAAAAGTTGAGGCTGGGGGGGTATTGACAACTTTCGCGTTTTTCGCCAAAATCTTAAAAGTGCGATATCTCCGATACTGGACAAGCTAGAGAGGTCCGCGAGGGCTCATTTTAAAGCGCTCCGCGCGTACTATAACATACTATAAGGGCGATTGTCTAACTCGAAAATTACGGCGCTGGCGAAGGCCGGAAATTTGGCGATTTCTCGCGATTTCTCTTCAAACTTTGAACTCACGCTCCTCGCGAACTAAACGACTTAGAACGGTCCGGGAAGTTGCGTTCGTGATGGTTTTGAGTCTACTAGCACTGGCAAAAAGTCCGGTGCGATTATCGAAAATTTTTTTTTTTTGCCGATTTGGGCCGAAAAGTTGAGGCTGGGGGGTATTGACAACTTTCGCGTTTTTCGCCAAAATCTTAAAAGTGCGATATCTCCGATACTGGACAAGCTAGAGAGGTCCGCGAGGGCTCATTTTAAAGCGCTCCGCGCGTACTATAACATACTATAAGGGCGATTGTCTAACTCGAAAATTACGGCGCTGGCGAAGGCCGGAAATTTGGCGATTTCTCGCGATTTCTCTTCAAACTTTGAACTCACGCTCCTCGCGAACTAAACGACTTAGAACGGTCCGGGAAGTTGCGTTCGTGATGGTTTTGAGTCTACTAGCACTGGCAAAAAGTCCGGTGCGATTATCGAAAATTTTTTTTTTTTTGCCGATTTGGGCCGAAAAGTTGGACGTGGGGGTGTATTGACAACTTTCGCGTTTTTCGCCAAAATCTTAAAAGTGCGATATCTCCGATACTGGACAAGCTAGAGAGGTCCGCGAGGGCTCATTTTAAAGCGCTCCGCGCGTACTATAACATACTATAAGGGCGATTGTCTAACTCGAAAATTACGGCGCTGGCGAAGGCCGGAAATTTGGCGATTTCTCGCGATTTCTCTTCAAACTTTGAACTCACGCTCCTCGCGAACTAAACGACTTAGAACGGTCCGGGAAGTTGCGTTCGTGATGGTTTTGAGTCTACTAGCACTGGCAAAAAGTCCGGTGCGATTATCGAAAATTTTTTTTTTTTTGCCGATTTGGGCCGAAAAGTTGAGGCTGGGGGGTATTGACAACTTTCGCGTTTTTCGCCAAAATCTTAAAAGTGCGATATCTCCGATACTGGACAAGCTAGAGAGGTCCGCGAGGGCTCATTTTAAAGCGCTCCGCGCGTACTATAACATACTATAAGGGCGATTGTCTAACTCGAAAATTACGGCGCTGGCGAAGGCCGGAAATTTGGCGATTTCTCGCGATTTCTCTTCAAACTTTGAACTCACGCTCCTCGCGAACTAAACGACTTAGAACGGTCCGGGAAGTTGCGTTCGTGATGGTTTTGAGTCTACTAGCACTGGCAAAAAGTCCGGTGCGATTATCGAAAATTTTTTTTTTTTTTGCCGATTTGGGCCGATTTGTTGTTGCTGGGGTTGTTTTGAATACTTTCGCGTTTTTCGCCAAAATCTTAAAAGTGCGATATCTCCGATACTGGACAAGCTAGAGAGGTCCGCGAGGGCTCATTTTAAAGCGCTCCGCGCGTACTATAACATACTATAAGGGCGATTGTCTAACTCGAAAATTACGGCGCTGGCGAAGGCCGGAAATTTGGCGATTTCTCGCGATTTCTCTTCAAACTTTGAACTCACGCTCCTCGCGAACTAAACGACTTAGAACGGTCCGGGAAGTTGCGTTCGTGATGGTTTTGAGTCTACTAGCACTGGCAAAAAGTCCGGTGCGATTATCGAAAATTTTTTTTTTTTTTTGCCGATTTGGGCCGAAAAGTTGAGGCTGGGGGGTATTGACAACTTTCGCGTTTTTCGCCAAAATCTTAAAAGTGCGATATCTCCGATACTGGACAAGCTAGAGAGGTCCGCGAGGGCTCATTTTAAAGCGCTCCGCGCGTACTATAACATACTATAAGGGCGATTGTCTAACTCGAAAATTACGGCGCTGGCGAAGGCCGGAAATTTGGCGATTTCTCGCGATTTCTCTTCAAACTTTGAACTCACGCTCCTCGCGAACTAAACGACTTAGAACGGTCCGGGAAGTTGCGTTCGTGATGGTTTTGAGTCTACTAGCACTGGCAAAAAGTCCGGTGCGATTATCGAAAATTTTTTTTTTTTGCCGATTTGGGCCGAAAAGTTGAGGCTGGGGGGTATTGACAACTTTCGCGTTTTTCGCCAAAATCTTAAAAGTGCGATATCTCCGATACTGGACAAGCTAGAGAGGTCCGCGAGGGCTCATTTTAAAGCGCTCCGCGCGTACTATAACATACTATAAGGGCGATTGTCTAACTCGAAAATTACGGCGCTGGCGAAGGCCGGAAATTTGGCGATTTCTCGCGATTTCTCTTCAAACTTTGAACTCACGCTCCTCGCGAACTAAACGACTTAGAACGGTCCGGGAAGTTGCGTTCGTGATGGTTTTGAGTCTACTAGCACTGGCAAAAAGTCCGGTGCGATTATCGAAAATTTTTTTTTTTTGCCGATTTGGGCCGAAAAGTTGAGGCTGGGGGGTATTGACAACTTTCGCGTTTTTCGCCAAAATCTTAAAAGTGCGATATCTCCGATACTGGACAAGCTAGAGAGGTCCGCGAGGGCTCATTTTAAAGCGCTCCGCGCGTACTATAACATACTATAAGGGCGATTGTCTAACTCGAAAATTACGGCGCTGGCGAAGGCCGGAAATTTGGCGATTTCTCGCGATTTCTCTTCAAACTTTGAACTCACGCTCCTCGCGAACTAAACGACTTAGAACGGTCCGGGAAGTTGCGTTCGTGATGGTTTTGAGTCTACTAGCACTGGCAAAAAGTCCGGTGCGATTATCGAAAATTTTTTTTTTTGCCGATTTGGGCCGAAAAGTTGAGGCTGGGGGTATTGACAACTTTCGCGTTTTTCGCCAAAATCTTAAAAGTGCGATATCTCCGATACTGGACAAGCTAGAGAGGTCCGCGAGGGCTCATTTTAAAGCGCTCCGCGCGTACTATAACATACTATAAGGGCGATTGTCTAACTCGAAAATTACGGCGCTGGCGAAGGCCGGAAATTTGGCGATTTCTCGCGATTTCTCTTCAAACTTTGAACTCACGCTCCTCGCGAACTAAACGACTTAGAACGGTCCGGGAAGTTGCGTTCGTGATGGTTTTGAGTCTACTAGCACTGGCAAAAAGTCCGGTGCGATTATCGAAAATTTTTTTTTTTTTTGCCGATTTGGGCCGAAAAGTTGAGGCGGGGGGGGTATTGACAACTTTCGCGTTTTTCGCCAAAATCTTAATAGTGCTATATCTCCGATACTTGACTAGCTAGTGATGTCCGCGAGGGCTCATTTTAAAGCGCTCCGCGCGTACTATAACATACTATAAGGGCGATTGTCTAACTCGAAAATTACGGCGCTGGCGAAGGCCGGAAATTTGGCGATTTCTCGCGATTTCTCTTCAAACTTTGAACTCACGCTCCTCGCGAACTAAACGACTTAGAACGGTCCGGGAAGTTGCGTTCGTGATGGTTTTGAGTCTACTAGCACTGGCAAAAAGTCCGGTGCGATTATCGAAAATTTTTTTTTTTTTTGCCGATTTGGGCCGAAAAGTTGAGGCTGGGGGTATTGACAACTTTCGCGTTTTTCGCCAAAATCTTAAAAGTGCGATATCTCCGATACTGGACAAGCTAGAGAGGTCCGCGAGGGCTCATTTTAAAGCGCTCCGCGCGTACTATAACATACTATAAGGGCGATTGTCTAACTCGAAAATTACGGCGCTGGCGAAGGCCGGAAATTTGGCGATTTCTCGCGATTTCTCTTCAAACTTTGAACTCACGCTCCTCGCGAACTAAACGACTTAGAACGGTCCGGGAAGTTGCGTTCGTGATGGTTTTGAGTCTACTAGCACTGGCAAAAAGTCCGGTGCGATTATCGAAAATTTTTTTTTTTTTTTTTTTTTTTGCCGATTTGGGCCGAAAAGTTGAGGCTGGGGGGTATTGACAACTTTCGCGTTTTTCGCCAAAATCTTAAAAGTGCGATATCTCCGATACTGGACAAGCTAGAGAGGTCCGCGAGGGCTCATTTTAAAGCGCTCCGCGCGTACTATAACATACTATAAGGGCGATTGTCTAACTCGAAAATTACGGCGCTGGCGAAGGCCGGAAATTTGGCGATTTCTCGCGATTTCTCTTCAAACTTTGAACTCACGCTCCTCGCGAACTAAACGACTTAGAACGGTCCGGGAAGTTGCGTTCGTGATGGTTTTGAGTCTACTAGCACTGGCAAAAAGTCCGGTGCGATTATCGAAAATTTTTTTTTTTTTTTTGCCGATTTGGGCCGAAAAGTTGGTCGTGGGGGGGTATTGACAACTTTCGCGTTTTTCGCCAAAATCTTAAAAGTGCGATATCTCCGATACTGGACAAGCTAGAGAGGTCCGCGAGGGCTCATTTTAAAGCGCTCCGCGCGTACTATAACATACTATAAGGGCGATTGTCTAACTCGAAAATTACGGCGCTGGCGAAGGCCGGAAATTTGGCGATTTCTCGCGATTTCTCTTCAAACTTTGAACTCACGCTCCTCGCGAACTAAACGACTTAGAACGGTCCGGGAAGTTGCTTTCGTGATGGTTTTGAGTCTACTAGCACTGGCAAAAAGTCCGGTGCGATTATCGAAAATTTTTTTTTTTTTGCCGATTTGGGCCGAAAAGTTGAGGCTGGGGGGTATTGACAACTTTCGCGTTTTTCGCCAAAATCTTAAAAGTGCGATATCTCCGATACTGGACAAGCTAGAGAGGTCCGCGAGGGCTCATTTTAAAGCGCTCCGCGCGTACTATAACATACTATAAGGGCGATTGTCTAACTCGAAAATTACGGCGCTGGCGAAGGCCGGAAATTTGGCGATTTCTCGCGATTTCTCTTCAAACTTTGAACTCACGCTCCTCGCGAACTAAACGACTTAGAACGGTCCGGGAAGTTGCGTTCGTGATGGTTTTGAGTCTACTAGCACTGGCAAAAAGTCCGGTGCGATTATCGAAAATTTTTTTTTTTTTTGCCGATTTGGGCCGAAAAGTTGAGGCTGGGGGGTATTGACAACTTTCGCGTTTTTCGCCAAAATCTTAAAAGTGCGATATCTCCGATACTGGACAAGCTAGAGAGGTCCGCGAGGGCTCATTTTAAAGCGCTCCGCGCGTACTATAACATACTATAAGGGCGATTGTCTAACTCGAAAATTACGGCGCTGGCGAAGGCCGGAAATTTGGCGATTTCTCGCGATTTCTCTTCAAACTTTGAACTCACGCTCCTCGCGAACTAAACGACTTAGAACGGTCCGGGAAGTTGCGTTCGTGATGGTTTTGAGTCTACTAGCACTGGCAAAAAGTCCGGTGCGATTATCGAAAAATTTTTTTTTGCCGATTTGGGCCGAAAAGTTGAAGGAGGGGTGGTATTATTGGCAACTTTCGCGTTTTTCGCCAAAATCTTAAAAGTGCGATATCTCCGATACTGGACAAGCTAGAGAGGTCCGCGAGGGCTCATTTTAAAGCGCTCCGCGCGTACTATAACATACTATAAGGGCGATTGTCTAACTCGAAAATTACGGCGCTGGCGAAGGCCGGAAATTTGGCGATTTCTCGCGATTTCTCTTCAAACTTTGAACTCACGCTCCTCGCGAACTAAACGACTTAGAACGGTCCGGGAAGTTGCGTTCGTGATGGTTTTGAGTCTACTAGCACTGGCAAAAAGTCCGGTGCGATTATCGAAAATTTTTTTTTTTTTTTGCCGATTTGGGCCGAAAAGTTGAGGCTGGGGGTATTGACAACTTTCGCGTTTTTCGCCAAAATCTTAAAAGTGCGATATCTCCGATACTGGACAAGCTAGAGAGGTCCGCGAGGGCTCATTTTAAAGCGCTCCGCGCGTACTATAACATACTATAAGGGCGATTGTCTAACTCGAAAATTACGGCGCTGGCGAAGGCCGGAAATTTGGCGATTTCTCGCGATTTCTCTTCAAACTTTGAACTCACGCTCCTCGCGAACTAAACGACTTAGAACGGTCCGGGAAGTTGCGTTCGTGATGGTTTTGAGTCTACTAGCACTGGCAAAAAGTCCGGTGCGATTATCGAAAATTTTTTTTTTTTTTGCCGATTTGGGCCGAAAAGTTGCCGCGGGGGGGGTATTGACAACTTTCGCGTTTTTCGCCAAAATCTTAAAAGTGCGATATCTCCGATACTGGACAAGCTAGAGAGGTCCGCGAGGGCTCATTTTAAAGCGCTCCGCGCGTACTATAACATACTATAAGGGCGATTGTCTAACTCGAAAATTACGGCGCTGGCGAAGGCCGGAAATTTGGCGATTTCTCGCGATTTCTCTTCAAACTTTGAACTCACGCTCCTCGCGAACTAAACGACTTAGAACGGTCCGGGAAGTTGCGTTCGTGATGGTTTTGAGTCTACTAGCACTGGCAAAAAGTCCGGTGCGATTATCGAAAATTTTTTTTTTTTTGCCGATTTGGGCCGAAAAGTTGAGGCTGGGGGGTATTGACAACTTTCGCGTTTTTCGCCAAAATCTTAAAAGTGCGATATCTCCGATACTGGACAAGCTAGAGAGGTCCGCGAGGGCTCATTTTAAAGCGCTCCGCGCGTACTATAACATACTATAAGGGCGATTGTCTAACTCGAAAATTACGGCGCTGGCGAAGGCCGGAAATTTGGCGATTTCTCGCGATTTCTCTTCAAACTTTGAACTCACGCTCCTCGCGAACTAAACGACTTAGAACGGTCCGGGAAGTTGCGTTCGTGATGGTTTTGAGTCTACTAGCACTGGCAAAAAGTCCGGTGCGATTATCGAAAATTTTTTTTTTTTGCCGATTTGGGCCGAAAAGTTGGTCGTTGGGGGGTATTGACAACTTTCGCGTTTTTCGCCAAAATCTTAAAAGTGCGATATCTCCGATACTGGACAAGCTAGAGAGGTCCGCGAGGGCTCATTTTAAAGCGCTCCGCGCGTACTATAACATACTATAAGGGCGATTGTCTAACTCGAAAATTACGGCGCTGGCGAAGGCCGGAAATTTGGCGATTTCTCGCGATTTCTCTTCAAACTTTGAACTCACG